>JAEUYN010000127.1:0-195244 GCA_018257835.1 Euura lappo
TTTTCGTAACACCTGCATGGGAAGTTCGACTCCGCGCACGGTAGAGGGTGCGCGAAATGGCTGATTCCCTTACCGGCCGAGAGCAGTGCCGGAATGTGGACATTCCGGCACTCCGTGCCGGAATGTCCACATTCCAGCACTGTCCTCGGTCGGTAAGAGGATCAGCTATCTCGCACATTCTCCACAGTCCGCGAAGTCAGACTTTCCATATCAGGTTTTGTACAAAAAACAGGATGTGGATCTCGTGCGGGTTGGCGATTCCTAACTCGTGTGAATGCCGACACTCGCCTTCGGCTCGTCCGGCATACCTCACACTCGTCCGGAATCGCCAACTTCCCGCACTTGATGCACAATATACTATTTCCGCACGCCGTGCGTAAAGTTCGATTTTACGCACGCAAGCGTGCGTGCTACTATTTTTTTTTTTTTTTTGTTCCAGCAGGTATTTGGAATTAACCACGACGTATATTAGAGGACTGGCAACTCCCGGCATATCGCGCCGCAGACTTTTCGTCCGGTAGTTCCGCATTGTACCGTCGTTAGCTACCGTTATTACCACTGACCCTACACAGGGCGCTGGCAGCAACCCCGGGTCCAACGTTGGGTCTGGTCCACGGACTTATGGACGGAGCGATACCTGAGTTTATGGGCAAGGGGGGGGGGTGATTATCCGGGGAGTACATTAGGTAGCATTAGTCTCCATAGGTAGCATATCGGCCATATTGATAGGTGACGTTTATGCGCCATATTCACACCAGTCGCTCTAAATAATACTTCCTACCGGTGAATTGGGGCAGGATCGTTTCTACAGAATCCGTTTCTACAGATATCGTTTCTACAGAGCTCGTTTCTACAGAGTTGGTTTCTACAGAAGATATTGTCAATAAAGTTCGTTTCTACATAAGCATTCTGGCCCCCAATTTACACGTATCGCACTACAGGCTCGTTTCTACAGAAATAATTTTCACAATTGTTCGTTTCTACAGAGTTCGTTTCTACAGAATTGCAGCTGCAGCTCGTTTCTACAGAATTCGATTATAGAAGTTCGTTTCTACAGAATTCGGTCCTAAAAGATCGTTTCTACAGAATTCGATTATGGATGTTCGTTTCTACAGAATTCGGTCCTAAAAGATCGTTTCTACAGAATTCGGTTCTGAAAGTTCGTTTCTACAGAATTCGGGTCTGGGAGATCGTTTCTACAGAATTCGGTCCTAAAAGTTCGTTTCTACAGAATTCGATTATGGAAGTTCGTTTCGGCGAAGAGACGATTCGCATGACACATACACATGATATAACGCAGACGGTGTTCTATGAAGGGTTAGAAAAAGTTAGGCCAGCCAATCATACAACACACACACACATGATACAACACAGACGGTGTTCTATGAAGGGTTAGAATAAGTTAGGCCAGCCACTGAAGGCTCGAAAAAGTTAAGCCAGCCAGTCATACAACACACACACGAATTCTGTAGAAACGAACTTCCATAATCGAATTCTGTAGAAACGAACTTTTAGGACCGAATTCTGTAGAAACGATCTACCAGACCCGAATTCTGTAGAAACGATCTTTCAGAACCGAATTCTGTAGAAATGAACTTCTAAGACCGAATTCTGTAGAAACGAACTGTTAGAACCGAATTCTGTAGAAACGAGCTGCAGGTCCGAATTCTGTAGAAACGAATTCTGTAGAAACGAGCTTTCCTATTTAATTCTGTAGAAACGAGCATCCTTAAATAATTGGTCTGTAGAAACGACTTTTCAGCTGGATTTCTGTAGAAACGGGCCTATACTAATTCTGTAGAAACGATCTTTGTCGACAATATTTTCTGTAGAAACGATCTCTGTAGAAACGAACTCTGTAGAAACGATGCTCTGTAGAAACGATTCTGTAGAAACGGTGTCGACTCGGTGAATTATGGCATTTAACTTGCGTTTTGCGCGGGATTTGGTCGTGCAACCGACTGCCGCAAGGTGAGGCATGTTGGTTACAAGACTACAAACGAAAAATAATAAACAATCTACTTGAGTATGAATCTATCGCACATTCTAACCTCGAAAATTATCAAAACATATTTATGAGCACGTGGTTGGATTGATATCACTTTTCAATTGGGTCTGTTACCCGAAACTATTTCAGGTGGCAGCAGGGGGCTAAGCCACCAAGATGGCGGCGCACCCTTCTTTTTTTTTCTAATGAACAAAAAATGAAAAAAAAAAATGGTGGCGCCACAGCATGGCGCCCCCTGCTGCCACCTGGAATAGTTTGTTCACACGCATTATCACAGATAATACATTACTGAATCATATGCGTTAGTGACGCCGCCATCTTGGTGGCTTAGCCCCCTGCTGCCACCTGAAATAGTTTCGGGAAACAGACCCAATTCAACTGAAAAGATTTATTACAACCCTTGTCACTTATGATTGCTGTTTCTTTTGGAATATCCACCCAAACCTGAAAACAAACAGTGTGTATACGGTGTGTACGCCGTGGTATACGCGTACTATATCCATATGGATGTCACCTATCAAAATGGCTGACCGACGGATTCCCCTTCCGTCTTTTGGCACAGGCCCCGCAAGGTATTGCTCCGTCCATAAGTCCGTGGTCTGGTCACGGTGGTGTCAACGCTGTGGCACAGCGTCTCGCGTAGTTGGAAAGCACCCTATGGGACCACCTAGGAATAGAGATGTGAATAGTAAACGTGACCGGAAAATTTACCGTAATTTTACCGTCACAAACCGGTAATCCGACTGCGAATAGATTACCACATTGGTCACATCGTCAACGCCATCTCTCGCGCCCTCGCGACATCTTGCTGCTCGGTAAAATTACCAAAAAATACCGTAATTACGGTCACAATTTTTGTTCGGAAAAAAACCAAAATCATGATTATGGGAGGTGAAAAAAAAATGATGCGGTTGTAAATGACCGGCCAAGTTTTTTTGTGACTCAATTTACAAAGAAAACAAACGTGATCGGTGTTTTGCATCTAAATAGGTCGTGTTACCCTATTTTTACCGTAAAATGACCGAAAAAAATTGTGACCGTAATTTCACAACACAAGATTCGATGAAAAAAAATGACGTCAATTTATGGTAAAATTACGGTATTTTTTTGGTAATTTTACCGAGAATCTTAATACCGGTATTTTTACATCTCGACCTAGGAAGCTGCCATGTTAAGTTGGATTTTCGGAGAGCCAATTAAAGGCGAGCATAAGCAGACGGATAATTTTGAATTTACCACACACTTAACCTCAAAATTCTGGATAATATAATATTTGCTATTTGGATGGAGTAAATAGCACGGTTCATGCCTGTGTTTCAATATAAGGGAAAGGCTATTTAAAAATTTGGTGACTTTTGTTCCCAAACCATGACCTTTTCGGCTCGAGTTAGTGGCACTGCGGGATTTTGAGTTGGTAACGCTGGCCGCAAGTTCGGTGAATTCCACTTATAATCTACCACTGATATATCAGTGATATGTACACATAGCACTGCTATGCATACTATGCATACTACTATACATCAGTGGTACATAGCAGTGTTGGGTACCATTTACATATTTAGTGTGACTAATTGTTTTACAAATGACAGATCACAGTTGTTATTTGTAATTGGAATGGTTTCAATCAATTCATCAAAGCGAACCAGAGGCTCATCCGGACAGAGTGAATCGAAGAGAATCATTTCTATTCTGTTCTTCTTTATTTATTCCATTTTTTTTTGTTTTTGTTCTTTTTGTTCTTCCAGATGTTTACAAAGATTTCTTTTTGGAACTCGAGTGGTCGGACGAGATCGGACTCCGTACGGCTCTGAAAAACTGCTTTAGGAGTATAATTAACTGCGATAGCAGAGTTATAGACACTCGACTCGAGAGATCGATGGAGAGAGAACGGCACATTTGGGTAAATTGGACGGAATATCTATCGATTGTGTAGAAGATTGATGAGAAAAAATGATATTTCCTTACATCCAGAGAACTAGAATGTAAAAATTATTAAAACTTTCCAGATCGATGAATCCGGTAGACAAGCGCTGAACGGCAATATCCTGGAGAAACTACATTCTGAATACCCGTTGGATGCTTTCGGAGTATTTCTCTCCAACTGTGCTCACGCCTATCTTTCCGGCGGTAGATCATCGCTTTTACATATAGAACGAGGAAAATTTTCATCTTGACGAGATTCTGCCATTTTTTTTATTTTGTGGGGCCCAAAATTATACTTTCCAAGCTAGAATTTCCATTTTTATAGCTACAAGTCGAATGTTTTCAAAGTAACATTATTTACAACATATTCGATCGTTTTTGAGTCTAGAAATTGATTTTTTGAAGTCATTTTCGGATCTTGCGAGTCCTAAAATAACATATTAGTGTCATGTTCATTATATTTAGCCCCACAATTATATTCTCAGGTTATTCCCATCACATGAAAGATTCTAGAAACCAAAAACAACTTTCCATCGTAAATTTTCTAGACTGCGTCGAGTGCATGGCGTGCTCCGACAACGGCAGACCCTGCGGGACTCATCCCGAAGATCAAAGACGTCGAGACCCCGGTCTACTCGCAGATACCGCGAGGCAGAGCGACCTACCTCACACAACCTGATCCCAAGGAGCTCCGGGAGCATATCAATCATTGTCAACGGAAAGGCGGAGATGAGCCCTTCGAAGATATTCATCAGAGGCTCGGTGCTGTTCATACCCGCTGACGGGGGTCAGCCAGTCGATGAGGATTTTGGATGTGTGAGGGAGAGACGTGGAATACCCAAAAATATCGTTTCAAAAGGACACCAAAAATTAAATATTGGCTTCTTTCGTATTTTCGCTTCATAGAACTTGTTCAGCGACTCTAAAGAAACTCAGTTATTTTAAGGACTTGGTAAATTCGTTATTTCAAGTATTTCAAGTCTTTGAAAGCGCTAAATAGGAAAATTCTTTGGGAAAAATTAACAGTTATTAGTTTCTTTCTGCAAGTACAAGTCTTTCTTCGCTCTAAGCGTCGACATTTCGGTTACATTTCATTGTTCCGAGTCTTTAACGGTTTCAAAATTCAATATCATTCTCCTAAAACGAATGTTTTCGGATTACCTTTAATTGATGAAAGTCTTGAGAAATCTCTGGATATCAGAATCCTTTTAAAGAAATTCAAATTCTGCTAATCTGCTGCCTGATCGTAAATCATTTACAAAAACGTAAAATAACTGCGCTGCAGAGTAAAATCAAACGATTGAAATATGCCACCAACGGTAGAGCCAATCACAAAACGTGAACAAAACTGCATTGCGATCAAACGTTGAACAATTGATTATCGAAGATTTGGTGTGAATTTTGTAATTCAGATACACAAAGTTAGAATTCTAGGATTTTTTGTTAAATTTTTTTTTTTTTAATTGTGAATTTGTAAAATAATCATTAACAATTGCTCTGAAAATGGAATATTCATCATTTTGGATTCAATTTGGTAAGGAAAAATCGTGAATTTAAAAAATGTCCATTCAACTAATTCATTTCGGTCGAAAAACGGTAGCTTCGCAGATATTCGTTTGTTAAATACTGTTCGAAAGTTTGAAAAATTGCAATTCTTCCACCAACTTGGTTCTGAAAAATTTCAACGAAATTCCAAGATTTTGAAATTCCGCTAGTAATTACCCAACTACCAAAGAAAAATCTCCGCGCTCTGAAACTCCAACTCATTCTTCTCTCTATTTTCAGCTCAATACTCTTTTTCCCAAGTCCAAACGAAGTTGCGCTCGACGAGATGAGACGGAGGGTAGCCGTTCTCGACGACGTCGCCTTAGTACTGTTTGGCCCGACAAACAGATAGGAAGTTTCAAACGACACAGCGCCGCTCCGTTTGGTGCGATCAGCGGAGCCAACAATCACACCAGCACCGCGTAACGAGGGACTCGACTCTGTCAGAATCTCTGGTTGATTGAATTATCGTTGAAATTACGATTAATCATCAATCAATCAATCGAAACGAAACGAAGTCGGTTCTTCGTCGAAAAGTATTTCGAACCAGTTTATAATTGGCTCTGTAATCACTTTTTTGTTGTCAAAGCTTTTGTTCGAAGGGAACAAGAAAACTTCTATATCAATAAACAGTTTTACAAGTTTTTTAGATGAAACATATTGGCACGATACTCGCCAGTATCCAACGGGCTATTCTGTACATGTGATAATATAATGTATTTTATACATATAGGTAGAATCTGTGTCAGTTTCCAGAAAATTAAATCTTGGACGTGTTTTAATAATCTCGAGTGCACCCCAATCCGGTCCAAGATCGAAGGCATAATAAAAAGTTATACAATATTGATACCTTCGTTGGAGGTATATGTTGAATAAAAAAAACTGTATCAATACATTCGTAATAGTCAATAAAAAATTGAAGCTCATTTTTGAATCACATTTTGGTATTAATTTGAGTGTAGCCGCGAAATTGACGTACAAAAAATATACTTTATATACTATTATACATTGGGAATTTTATATTCACGCTGACGATTTCCAATTGTGTTCCCTAATTCTACATGTTATGTTTTTCGTTCAATATGTATATTAGTAAAAGGGTGGCTTCCCGTAAATTATGAAATGAAGAAAAATAAATAAATATAGGCAACATCCAATCCAATATATCTCCTCAAGCCATCTTCGTATCTGCGATTTTTAAAATTCCATCAGCAGCAGAGAAGCAAGTGTTTTGCCCTCCGTCTTTTGAATGAAAAATAATGATAATGAATGTATAATCAAAACACTTGAGTTTATTTTTCAATCTGCAAGGAGTTGAGAGACAACAAAGAAAATCAATTAACAAAATTGAAGTAAAATTCATGTTTTGACAATATTGATGATTAATAAATGATAATTAAAAAATTTAGATTATTATTAGACGAGGAAAAGCCAACGTATTTTCGTATACAACTTGAGGGACATAATTTGGACAGTGTTTTGTTTTTTTGAACACCTTGTGTTTTTTTTTTACACCTTGTTTGCGGGTGGTTTTCATGTGTCTTTATAATATTTTCTCGGTAAATTTCGGTTCAAATTTAGAAAAGCGTTCCTAAAAGTCACAGCCACTCATCAGAAACGACTGCACCCCTAGACTCGTAGCGCCACCGTCGCCTGAACTGAATAGACAAATAATACGCGCTTGTGTTCCACTGCCACATTCGGCTTCGTGCTGTGAAGACCGTTGGAACGCGATCCCGTCGTCAACGATTAATTTGATATTATTGTTTCTTCCAACACTGAACGCGTTCTTAATATTATCCCGACGGAAAAAGTAATCTCGGTCAGTGATAAAGGCGCAATATGTGACCACGAATCGATCAAATCAGTCCCATTAAAACTCAAGGCCACATCGTGAACCGCACGAGGAAACAGGATTGGCATGTGAGTATACGATACGATTTTCTGGACCACGCGTGCATTGAATATTGTGGCTACAACGTAGCTGATCGGTTCAAGGTTAAAAAATGTAAACACGTGGGTTGTATTCGTTGCAGGTAAATTTGTAGCGAAGAAAAACCTGAAAAATGTCGATGGAAGACAAGCGAAACGCGGTTGGAAAGGTTCTAGCCTGTCTTCTGATGTCATCCAAAGACGCTCGCACGATAAATCAACTAAACAATGACTACTGGAATGAGGAGGGTCATTCCATACCCTATCAAAAATTCGGTTGTACATCAACGTTAGAATTTTTGCAAAGTATTCCCGGCCACGTTAGGCTGATAGACGACGGTACTCAGCAACTCGTCTACTCTGTGGGAACAGAGAAAACGCAACACATTAAGGCTCTTGTAGCCCGGCAGAAACCTCCCAGAAAGTCGAGACGAAGGAAGAGCACCTCGACGACGCAGAGCTGCATACCATTACAGGTACCTCCTCCGCCTCTGTACAATAGCAATTGCACGGAAATCCGGTACAGAAATAAAACAACAATATCTCAGCGGTATCCTTTGCCACTGGCATCGGAAGACTCCAGGGCTCTGATCGAAGATATTCAATTGCCCACATTGAATTTCTTCGACAATACTAGTTTGCTCGCCTCGCATGAGCAGTGCAAGCAGTTGACCGTCACAGAGCTTGCTATGCCCAGAATCGGATGCAGGCTCGACAGGCTGGACTGGAATAAAGTAAAGCATATTTCGGACGAAATCTTTCCAGATGGCTTCTCCATCAAAATTTTCCACCTTTTCTATTATTTTACATGTTCGAATTTTTCAACTTTTCCGCAAACTGACCTCTTTCAACTGGCTCGATATATATGTTTACTCCTATGTCATCAAACCTTGATTTCATGTTAATTTGCAGAGTCCTCGCCGGAACCTGCGCCCTCAGGAGGAGCGACGTCCTCAGGAGGAGCGACGTCCTCAGGAGGAGCGACGTCATCTGGAAGAGCGACGTCATCTGGAGGAGCGACGTCATCTGGAGGAGCGACGTCATCTGGAGGAGCGACGTCATCTGGAGGAGCGACGTCCTCTGGAGGAGCGACGTCATCTGGAGGAGCGACGTCATCTGGAGGAGCGACGTCCTCTGGAGGAGCGACGTCATCTGGAGGAGCGACGTCATCTGGAGGAGCGACGTCCTCTGGAGGAGCGACGTCATCGAGAGGTGGAGCGACGTCTTCCAGAGGAGCGACGTCCTCTCGAGGTGGAGCGACGTCCTCTCGAGGTAGAGCGACGTCCTCGAGAGGAGCAACGTCCTCGAGAGGAGCGACGTCGAAGACGTCGCCGAAGGGGACGCCGAAATGGGCCGGTCGTCCTTGGCCCAACCCCCCCTCTACCACGCCGAGATAACCTGCCGGCGCAGTACAGGCCCTATTATTGCACCGGCAGGTGCGTCACAATCGTTATTCACACTTATAACAATCATTATTATTAAATATATCATATGTATCACTGGACAAATAAAAATGTGTCTAAATGTCTAATAATTTCTGTGGTTTTTATTTGTAATTTTCCAAGTACAGATATTTCCGGTCTAAAGATTGCTTTTGCAGTTTATGAATGAAACAAATTACAGAACCACTTGAATCTGATAAGTAACTCGTACAAAGAGTTTGTGAAGACCAGTTTTTTCTTACTTTTATAATACTAAATATTATCGATTAAAATATGTTATAATGTTTCATTGAACAGAGTCGTATTATTTTTCTCGCAAAGGAAATGAAGAGATCTTCTTTTATCTTTCGAGTGCATAAAAAACGGCACGAACTCCGATGTTTCTTGTTCTTCATTCGTAGACTAAGCTTTTCCACGTTCATCCGGAGATTCAGAGTTTTGAATCGCTTCGATGACGACTTTTCTTCTTCTTGTTCTTCTTCTTCTTCGAGGTAGAAAAAAATTGCTCAGGGTGATTTACTATTTTTCTTTTCTCAATCTCTCTTCTCGAAACTGGAGGATTTTGACGTTTCCAAGATGATTCCCAGATGGTGTGCAGCAGCCGTAACGTCAGGTTTCAACAACATTCACACGTTCACACATTCACATCCAATTTCCAAATTCCAATTTGGAATTTCCAAAGAATGTTTTTATGATTGTGAAAAGGCACAGAACACAAACGGGCAAGATCAACAGTTCATCGGTAGGTGCTATAATAATAATAATAACAATAATAATATTAATAATAATGATAATAATAATAGTAATAATAATGATAATAATAATAATAATCAATAATAATTTATTGATTAGACAGATCTGATGAGATCTGATGACAGAGAAAAAGAAAGATATAGAAAGCTGGGCATAGACAATAGTAATCAATAAAGGAGAAGAGCAACAATAAGGAGAATACCAGGCCCAGATCAGAGATAAGATGAATCAGAGATAAGATCGGACCAGCCAGGGTTACCAGAGTCATCGCTATCTTCACATTCCTATGAGTGAATATACGTGAATATACGTGTAGCGGAGCTTTCATTATTTGTCTGTTTTACAGAACGTGGACATCGTCATTTCACCTGAATTGAGTCTGACTGGAATAACTCTTTTAGACAGGGCACATGTCATGTCTCGATCAACCCCAATTCCTGACCCATTTGAGAATTATGCTCCGTGTACCAATGTCACCATCCTAGTAATTGAGGTGAGTGAAGACAGAAGAGACAGAACTGATATGAATATGTAGGTAGACATAGTATCGAACTGCGTAGAGAAACCATATATTCTCCTGTCGTGACTTGCCTCATTGCACTTATATAACGAAGTTATCGGTCAATAATGACTTCAGGGTCTCAGGAGAATCGCCTGTACGGCTGATCAGAACGATATCTACGTAGCGGTCAAGCTTTTAGAAAAGGAAGTATGTTTGCCTTCGGACGAGGTTTGCCCCAGTGACGGAGTCTTCTTTTACGTTACCACTGTGATCTTCGATAGGGAGGGGAAAATAATTGCCAGGTACCATTCACTTGTTACTCCGATGACATTACTTTCATCAATCCCTAGATACCTACTTCCAGTATCTGGTATTTAGTTCATATACATAAGATTAATCTTTTTTTTTTAAGATGACCGTTGATTGCGTTTTTTTTCGAATCGAGCATCGTTGTTGGCGGTTTACTCTTGAACCAACAAGAAAATCAAATTTCACCAAGACAACGTTTCTTTTTGTTTTATTTTTTACTACAAAAAACCATGATTGGAATTTAAAAAACTTTTTTTTTCAAAATCAAAAATTGAAAAAAAAAAATGTTAGCATTTTCATCCCATGATCGGACTATGACCAAACGATGTGTTTTCGAGTCCCTGATTTTACAAAAAAAAATCAACGATTTTAAAAATCTCCATCTTGATGATGATATCTGAGGTCACCATACGACCTTCAAAAATGTCGGAGAATTTTTAAAAAATTAGAGGCATCATTTTTGACCAAAACGAACCAAAAAATCAATTGGGCATCGAAATCCCAGAGGGTCACGCTCATGAGGGGTCGGTTTGACGTGGAATGCCCCATATGTTTGTATTCTGTGCGATAAGAATCGTATCTAATTGAACTTTGAAACTGATACTTCATCTATGAGTACATTGCAGTTACGAAGAGTTCATGCGACCATCGAGGCATGCCAGCCAATCGCAGAAGTCAAAGGATTGATCAGCATGCTGTGAACAGCAGATTACAAATATGCGCCATTTGAAATCAGTTGTTGACTGTTCTGCAGTTGGGTTCGCTCATCACCGATGGTGCATGTGAGAATGTGGCGACTCCCTGTAATAGGGTTGCTGTATTTATCTGCTCTAACGTTTGGAGAACAGCCGAAGATTATCATCATCGGAGCTGGTGCTTCTGGCATCGCAGCTGCGTCGAAGCTTTTCGAAAATGGTTTTCAAAACGTCACGATCTTGGAGGCAGAAAACAGAATCGGTGGACGAGTCTACAGCACACGATTCGGTGAGCATTAGAATAATGTGTTAGTGGGTCATCCGACGATAGTAATGAAATGGAATACTTCTAGATGACAGTTGGATTGACCTCGGAGGTCAATGGGTTCACGGAGAGACGGATAACGTCGTCTTCCAACTAGTTTCGCCGCTTGGGCTCTTGGAAATTCCTGAAAATCTGGAGCCTCGGTACATCGTCCATGACTCCAAAGGTCGTCAGATTCCCGTTACAAAGAGTAATAATTTCTTCCGATTATTTTTCGATCTCGAAGCCAGGGCCTACGATGATTTGAGGGGAAACAATGGTTCTGTTGGAGAATACTTCACGAGAATGTAAATATGTAGTTGCCTAATCTTATACACATGTACTTCATTTCTTGATTCATCCTTGACAGGATAACTACTGAAGCAGAGAAATATTCAGCAGATGATAAGAATCTGTTGTTACAGTTCATCCAGGTATTCGAAGGCTATCGCAAAAACATAGATTCTGCGGAGAATTGGTACATGGCTTCAGCGAGGGGGTATGTGGAATATTCGGAAGGCTCTGGGAATCGAATGATCAACTGGAAAAACAGAGGATACGGTACCATACTCGATATTCTGATGGTGAAACGATCTGACCTACATGTTTCCCGAAATAATAGCGATGTCTGTTTATGCAGCTGGAAAAATTACCGATTTTGTTACTCGTTGCAGAAAAAATACCCGGACTCTGCGAACGAACTTCCAGTTCTGAACAACACAATATTAAATACGGAAGTGGTCAGGATCGACTATCATTCTACACCAGGAAAAGTCCTGGTAGAAACGAGTAACGGAGAAAACCATACAGCGGATCACGTCATTTTTACACCGTCATTGGGAGTCTTGAAGGAACAATATGAAACTTTATTCGCGCCACAGCTGCCAGAGTATAAAGCGAACACTATAAAAGTATGTAATCGGAAGAAAACCTGCGATCAGGATTAACAATATTGAAATCTCTATAAAAACTTGTTTACAGGGTCTAGAGTTTGGAGCGACTGGTAAAATATTCGTTTCTTTCGAAGCACCGTGGTGGCCGAATGATTTTGATGTATTTGCATTACTGTGGAACGAAAGTGATAAACGGGAATATGAAGACAACGTAGGTCTCAGATATTTCCAACCGTATCAGTCGCATCGGGGGCGAATGTGTGTAATAATTTCACCTCTACCTTACAGCCCGATAAAAAATGGCTGCTAGATCTGGCTGCGTTATCTCCAGTGGCACATGGGCCACGAGTGTTGTACGGTTGGGTAAATGCGCCAGGAGCACGATACATGGAGACGTTATCAGAAGATCAGTTGTTAAACCAGACATTCGAGGTCCTGGAGAAGTTCTTCGGAAAGACATACACCGTCACTAGACCCAGTAAAGTTTTACGGTCAGTGAACTAAATAAACTTGCTTAATTCCCCAGGGAAAAAATTATGTTTGTATGATGGGATGAAAATTCTCAGAGATTCGATGAAATTTTATCAAGTAGTTGAAACTTACTGTGCGCAGCGAGTGAAGCTTTTTTCATACTGTTGCAAAGACTAACTTACGTGACAAATGAACATGTTAATCAATATTGAATGTCATTATGTCGATTGGATACAATATATACTGTCAATTTAAAGGGAGAAAGTGACTAGACTACTATTGATCAAGTATATATGTATGTAATTGATCGAATTATAAAAATATCCTGAATTCGAAAATGAATCCCGGTTTTGTGTTAATGTTTTTTAACGTTATTTAAAATTCCAGGTCCCAATGGTACGCTAATAAACATTTCCGAGGTAGCTACACTTACAGAAGCATGGAGTCTGAAAGAGCTGATGTTTGGGCGGATCAATTAGCCGCTCCTTTAATACTCGACGATAAGCCAGTGAGTCGATCAACCCAAGTTTCAAATCATGTGTACAAGTGAAATTGCGACCTTCATCCATAAATTTATAAAATCTGTCCTCTATTATAGCTGGTCATGTTTGCTGGCGCGGCCACGCACACTCACTACTTTGGGACTGTTCACGGTGCGATTGAATCTGGATTCCGGGAAGCGGATCGACTAATGAAAATCTACAAAAAGGAACTAGTCTAAAGAGTCTCATTGATCTTTCTATACTCTCTGACGAGTTATTTTCTTAGAGTATATGAATCTTGCAGTCAAAAACCGCGTTTCAGGATTCCATTTTCCATCATCCACATATATAATTGTATGTACAGAAAAAATAAATGAGTACACAGAACATTTATGCGATTAAACATACGTGCAAAAGCCAATGCTCCAAAAGACAAGGAAATCAGCGTCAAGGCCTTCTTTGGATATGGTACTGTAAGAACGTCATGGCTTGCTTGATCCCCGTCTCGAACGCTCCATGCGTTGTCGAGAAATAATGTTCATGAGTCGCTTCTCCGGCTAGCATTATGATCGGTGTGCACTGGAACAATAAGTTTGAAGTGTTAATTCTAATGAATCAAAACTCCATTTTCATGTGACGACTACCTTGTCACGGCCTTTATGCGTCACCGTGCACCAGACCGGTTGGCCTAAAGTGCCTGGCGTAGCTGCTGCGGCTTCACAATTGATGGAAACATGGCTACAGCCGCCTCTGACGTACTTGTTAGAATTCCACTGCGTTCTTTTGCATCTTTTAGGCGGAGGAATATCAGTTTTGAGAAAATGTTTGAGGAGATTGACGCAGTCGTCGCCGACTTGGTGCTCGGTCAACGTTTCTATGACGTGAGCTCCCCTCCCGGCGACCCAGCCCAATAAGACGGCCCTGTGATTTTGTAGGATTTCAAAACCAGTCAAGTCCCTTGTCCAGGTTGCAAGTTTTGCTTTTGAAAATATTTTCTGCCCATTTTTTGACCATATGAACTGAAACCCTTTGGAATCCGGGCTCCACCACGGCTCTCCAAAGTCCAAAAATATCTTGTTCACCAAACCGAAGCCTAGACTTTCGATTCCTTGGGACAAGTGCAGCGGCAGGATTGGGTTGAACATTTTCTTGTGATTCTCTTTCAAGTAACCCAACGAACACGTGACGATTACGCAGTCGGCGAAGATCTGTCTCTTGTCCGCCAAGGTAACTACGACTGGCTTCGTGTTCACCTGGTTTTTATCATCTCTGTTTATGCTCTGACGCCATTCGACCGTCTCCACTGGGCAGTTTAGGCGAATATTTCTTTCATTCAGTCCCTGCGCTATGAACGTAACTATCGAACTGTACCCAGCTTTGAAATTAACGTTTTCCATATCGCCAGCTGACTGTAAGAAAAACAACGGTTTTATGGTCAGAGCAACTCGAGGTAATAGAATTCACCTTGTGCTCCCCAAAGAATTTGACCGACAACTCGTCGAGAGTGAAGCAGGAATTATCAACCATCAAGGATCTTATGTTCCAGTCGAATATCTCTTCTCTCATGTCTCTTATCGAGAGCGGACCGCTTTTTGATCGCAGATGTTTTCTCAATTGGCTTCTCAAGGCCCGGCCCACATTGACGGCGTTGTTAGGCACCCCGACTTCCGAATTTTCATTCTCGACACCTTTGCATTCCTCTAGAGCGGATTTGACCACCTCGTCGATCTCTTTCACCAAACGTTTGTCCATCGCAACCCCGTCGTCCCGCAAATATGAACCTGTTCCTATTCTCGCAGCGGTGTCCGCCAGGAGTTTGTAATGTCTACAGACTTTGGCCAACTCGCTTCCTTCCCCGCGCAGCCATTGCGCACCGCATTCGATCCAGCTGTTATTCCAAGGTACCGAGTCTATCCTGCCACCGATTTTTCCTTGCGCTGATCGGGAGTAACAAGATTTCACAAGGGACTGATTTTGATTTGTATAAAATCTGGTCACCTTCCAGTAGAACGTAATCTTCGCAATCTTCTGATTCTAATGTCTTGGCCGCAGCTAAGCCTGCGATGCCACCGCCGATTATCACCACCTTCGTTACCTCCGTTGGTTGCCATTGTGAGTCTTGCATCTTTACTTCTATATCCAGATAATCGAACTCGTAATTTTATCATTCACTGATGCTACACTTCAGAATTGAAACCAGTTTAGGAAGATAAATTATTCAAACGATTTTGATGATGTTAGAGAAATTTGGAATCGAAACTGAGTCACAGAAATATTTTATCGCGGTGTGATACGTCCATAATTTTGAACTGCAAAGAGAAGAATAGCCATCAAATTGCTCACTTATTTTTACAACAGTTGAATAACGAACTGTAAGAATGATTAACTTCGTAGTAACTATAGTTAGGCGATGTAAAATATTTTATTGTATAATTATACTATTATAGTATATAAAATATATTTTCATCCGATATACACGTATCTCTTCCCTTACAGTCTTTTAAAAAATGTACAATGTGATCCATCAATTGGTAGGATCCCAACACATGTTTATAGATGAGATTTTCTTTTCCTGTGAAAGAATCTTGCTAATAAATTGATACTCTATCTTTTTTTTTAAGACTAATTTAGACTACAAACACTCGGATTTAATACTTCATGAATACTTATTCGATACTTTTCATTCTACTCTAGCGAAAGGTTCCCAAAATAACGAGTGCAGTGATTTACCCATAGAATTTTATCAGCCGATCAGCTTCTCGGATTCCACTATCAACTGCTCCGTGAACTGTAGAGTAATAATGGTCGTGGGTCGCTTCGCCACCAAAGAGTACGACCTGAAAGAAAACGGGAACACAAAAATGAGCTCGAATCGTTTAATACTAAAACAACGATAAGTCTTTTTATCGAGTGAAATGAGTAAAATCGAATATACGAACTGGTTTATCATCAGAATCTACAATCGGTTCGGCTAGATCTTTCGCCCAGACGTTAAGCTTCGCCGCTTCCATGCTCCGAAAGCTATAGCTTCCCCGGAAGTTTTTATTCTTGTACCAGCTGGACCTATAAACGAATTAAGCAATTGGATAAACTCGTTGAATAAAAATGAATGATGTTCAACTATAGTTGATTCCGTACCGAATGATCCTCTTTGGTTTTGGAATATCGTAAAATTTCCCAAAAAACTTTTGGAGTATATTTTCCAGCCCCGCTTGCACCTCCTCATCCGATAAGTCCTCGACGTACTTGGCACATGGGCCGGTGAGCCACGAGGTCAAAATGCAGGATTGATTGTCGACGGTGGAGAAGTGAAAAACTTCAAGCAGCCATTCGCCCTCCTGAAACATGAAGAAGTATTTTTATTACGACCAATTCAATCGGTGAAAATTATGTAAAGTTCGAGCTTGTTTTTTTCCTTACCTTTCCAACCGATCGTGAGAATTCTTCCTTGTCCGCCTCCGACCAAAGTATATTAAAGCCTGCGGTATTCTCGGGCCACCAAGCGTGTGGAAATTCGAAGAAAACTTTGTCCACTGTCCCGAAGCCCAGACCCTTTGAAAACGAGTTATGAATGATTTCCTATAAAAAAATTACAAAGTAACTAAATAATACCTGTATCGCTCGTTGTTTCAATTCGGACAAAGACGGAGTGAATAACGTGCGATGACGTTCTTTTAAAACACCAAGGGATCCGGTAAAAATAACGTGGTCGGCGTCGTACTGCGATTCATCTGTAGTTTTGACAACGATTTTATTATTGTTGTGGTAATTGATGCTCGAAACAACTTTGTTGAAATGAATTTTCTCCAGAACTGGAAGCTCGTCGGTTGGCGTCGGTAGTCTGCGCTGTGAATGAGAAGCGTTTACACATTTGACTAACTTTCAAAGTCTCCGCCTGATAGTTTCAAGACATTTACCATCAAGAGGTCGAAGAGGGTCTTGTACCCTCTGCCTTTCCAGTTCAATATGGGATCTCCGTCGCACAAGTGATACTCCAGCATACCAGCTGCGGAGATCTGGTCCCATGAGTCGCTACATTCGATAATATTCTCATACTTGTGTATCCAGTTCAAAAATTGGTCCGCCCTTACAGGATCTGTAAATGGATTTCTCTTAAATGCCTTCTTGTATCTGAAAATACATAATAATATTACAATCTCGGTCGTATCGTTGCTCGAGGTATAATTCTTGATTCAAATCTCTGCGGGAAACCGGGGGCCATGTGTGCATGACCTTGTAGAAGGAGAGTGGGGGGAGGAGGCGGAGCCCAAGACTTTATCACGTCTACTGACGTTAATTTCTGAGAACCAGAGACACGAGGAAATAAATCGTTGCTACAAGGTCCGAACCATTCGTCGCTGTAATATTTTCTAACTGATTCTTCAATTTGGATAATACAACTGTGCGATAGTTTGGAGAAAAGGAATCCCAAATGGCGAGGTAACGCCCTGAGGCATATTTAAAATAGTTTTAAGCTTCTGAAAGTAAACAGAACAATTTGATTCCTTTACTATTCTGCTTTTGATAATTCCAAGTCTAATCTCGTTCAAGGTACACCCACAACGTCGACCTAGTTGCGATAGAGCTTCGAAAACTAACGTCTGATATTCACGCTGTGTTTCTTTTTGAGGATGAGGCAAGAGCCTTGTTGCGAAAGTTATGTCAATTGGTGGGTATCGCTGCTGAGGAAAGGGTGTACGAGAACTGGACACACTTTGCGGACTACTTAAAAGTGCCGGGTAATATAGCGAGGGTGTGTATAAACCGGACGATGACTTCCCTGCTCGACATGCTCTCAATTATTGAACGGATATTGTTTCCGCTTTCAGAATATCGGTAATTGGCTCAAACCAACCGGAGGTCCGGTCGAACATGTTCTCCTAGCTTACGTACAGGAGAGCGACGCTCGGTTGGAGAGAGTGATATTCGCTCTGCAGAAGATGAAGAGAGAGGATATAATCCTCGAGATAAACGACGACGTCACAGATCTCGTAGGTCGCGTCCATAGCCGGCCCGCATTGAAAGGTAGAATGAGCAGAATTCATTAACAACCTTTGATGAATGATTACAACGACAACGATGACCTTATTCAGATGCCAATGGTGTCTACAGACTAAATGAACGCCCATTCGTACCTCGAGTACTAGAATCCTCGACTTCTGGACGAAATTTACCAGCCAATGATTCGTGCCACGTTTCATACACTACCGAGCAAAATAATAACGGAGTGATCAGAGTCACCAGGGTAAGTCTCGGTATACAAGCTGTAACGTGTGACTATACGTTGATTGCTATTTCTCGTATCGCAGGAAAAGAAGCAGGTAGCATTGACAGTGATGTTGACGTGTGCTAGAGACGGTATCGAGGCGGAGAAGAGGATCGCAAAAAAATTGCGATCTTTCTGGCCAAAAATCGGCGTAGTGGTGCTCAGAGAGCAGCAAGAGCACCTTTGGGCGAAGCATCGAGTGTTTATCCTCGACTGTATCAAACAGGTAATCGAGGCAAATCAAATTCGAATAGGCCGTTACCACAGCCGTTACACCCTTCCAGGTGGATATTATGATGCCTATTGTGACCAAGGGGTACATGGACGCCATCAATGGGCGCGTTCCAAACGAAGGTATACTATCAATGTTCGACGTCGAACAACAGTACGTTAAGTACATATACGATACGATGTCGATGGAATATCAAAGAGACGGGGGCATCATAAAACGAATAAGGTGCGTATCGAGACTTTGAGGAAAGACTGTAGAATTTTATATCAATCTGAAGCTAGTAGCCATAGTCAGCAGCCAAAAATGTTCAAGTTCTCCTGAATAAAAGCATCCACAAAAAGTATTTTACATTATATTTCACAAAATAACAATTTTATGGCTGCTAGCTTCAGCTTCATGAATTTCAAGACACTTTATATTACAATTATCTGACATATTTCAGGTGTATTTTGCCTAACAACGTGTCGTCGGAGGTATTGGAGATAAATCCGGAGATGAGAACCTACTTTGGAGAAGGAAACATGGAGGAATTGGTCTCGTTAATCTTGAAAGCCAAACGAAGGGAGTAGAAGCGACTGAGAAAAGCTAAAGAACTGCAGGAATCTTGCAGTGGGTTTGCTTTTGACGGCATGAATTGTATCTTCTGCATCCACTGTAGCAATGATTATGATTGCTTCACTATACTCGTGATATTGACGATATTGTCATTTAGGACTAAAAATATAATACTTGCACTATACAGATAAGTGAGTAAGAATTAATCGACAGAGTTTCGCTCAACAATCCAATGAATATATCCAAAGTTTTTCTACCTTCTCTATTCTACAACATTTTATGTACAAAATAATATATAAAAATAATGATTTTAAATTCTTTCAAATTTGTTTTACATGATTTTTGATCACCGAATGATTCCTATACTCACTCCTGGGTGACATAATCTCCGTAAGATCCCTCAAAGTCTTTCAGATCGTCAGGAAGATTGACCGACATATCGTGATACAGATCCAGCAATCGAGCGCTTTCGTTTCTCGGCACAATTTCTCCTCCCGAATTAGCGAATATCCAGTTCGAACTGTCGTGCAGCATCTTAGACGCGCCCAAAAGATTGTGCGGAGATGCCAAGGTGTACGATACGTTGTCGCGCTCGCCGTGTACCCATTCTGCTCCGAGCTCGAGCACATTCTCACCTTGGATGAAGAAGGATTTTCAAATTATTCGAAACGTTCTTCTTTTTTTTTTGCATTATTATTGTGACAATTGTATTTCAATAATTTATGATAAATACATACGTACCGAAATCAACAGTGTGAACGCGTCCTCCGATCCGGTTCTCGGCTTCGAGTATTGTCACATTTTGAATACCGGCTGTTAGCAGACGGCATGCCGCAGCGATTCCGGCTGCGCCGGCACCGACGATCAGGACCTGCGCTTCTTTGAACATTCTTTTTTTTCACCAACAATGATGTTTCTCTCAGGATAATTGAACGGTTGTGAGTAACGATTTATGCGACTAGCGTACGCCGTTGTTGCTTCTTATCGACTGCACGCTTCAATCAGTCGGATAGAACGCGTCTTGAGTGTCTTGACGATACTAGACTCTTTTATCTGCTTTGACACCGTCGTCCGCTTCAGCAGAAACTCATCATGGCTGTCTTGATCGGAAACTTTATCCAATCACGGCTCTAGTCTACATCGAATGACCAATGAGACGCTATCATACTCTTATTATACTCTAATAAATGATTATAACAAACATAATGGTTCACCGTCATTTATTAGAGCGGATTGCCGTTTAACGCGTGTTCATGATTCCAGAGGTCAATGTGTGCATCACCATCATTGATATAGGTATCTGTAGAAGGTCTATGGCTGCCATAGTTGATACCGGAAAGCGGCGCGTAATTTGAAAACCAGTTTTCTCTATCGCGTGTTTTCGGTCTGCTAAGAACCCATCAAGTGAATTATTACTAGTATTATAGCTAGTATTATCACGAGAATTATATTATTATTATAATATTAATACTAGAATTATTACTAGTATTATAGCTAGTAATAAATTTTTTGTGACAAAACTGACAACTGATGGCACAAATTTAAGTTCCCACCGTTTTTGGTAACAAAAATGGTGTCGTTTCTCGGTTCAAATGGGTACGCAGGTATATTGTGGCTCCCTCTGTTCAATGGAGACTCTAGTCTCCATAGTTCGAGTACCCATAACCGCCTCCGTGTATCGATATCTTAAAATATCGTTACGAAAAGTATCGATACTACCCATTATTTTGCGGCTTGTCATTCGAGCCACCCTAACCTCACTTGTGATTGTTTTGATGGTATAGATCGTGACATTGACTGTAATGAAGATGATTAAACTGAAAGAAGACGTAGATTTGAGCGGATACACGTTGATCCTGCCTTCGGTGGCCGTCGGGAACGTCGGGCAACTCGCGATCGATCTTTTCATCTCGAGTTTGTGCGCACAGCGGGTAGGTTATGTTTGGGATTCCGCATTCATACCCATCATCGGGCCAGATCCCTACGACGAAAATTCGACCGATCTATGCACAGCGGTGGATCTATTCTGCGACAGGACCAAAAAGGTGCTTTTACTCCAAATACGATCACCGCTGACAAAAAAACCGTTCCTTTTTTTCGAAGAACTGCAGAAATTCATCACCGAAAAACAACTCGCTAAGGTTTGAGTCAAATTTATTTATTTTATTCTTTAGAATGTGGATAAAATCAACAATAATTCATCTGATCATCTTTTAATCAACGATTCAAATTGTCTCAGGTCGTTATTCTGACGAGCAGCTACTCTCACGAGAAACGAGACGAGCAGATAAGAAGCGTTCCGCTTCGGTACGTCGCCTCGCCTGAAATCCTCTCCGAATACGGTTCAAAGTTTGAGGCATTGAATTGGACGCATTTGGAGAGTAAAACGGTGGAAGACGGGAGCAGAGAGGTTTTGGATATCCCGGGAGGAGGCTTCGCCAAGAGTCTATACGACGTTTTGGCCAAGATCAGTATCCCTTCTGCGATTCTACTCAGGTTCTGTTCGGAAGGAGACAATATCCCAGACGCGATAGAGCTCGCAAACTACCTCGATAGGTGGCTCAATTTATTCCCGGAAGATGAAAAGACGGGGAATATAGTCATCAGGCAGCCACCGTCGTGGAAATTCTTATTCGGCAACAGTCCACCTCGAGAAATGTTCTGATTGTGAATCAGGTTCTCGTTTGTTACGAATCTAAATAAAACTCTTCAATATTTTATGGTAGCTGGGATAATTGAGTTTATTTTAGCTTCTACCGAACTTGAGAATATTCCGAATTTAAATTGAGAATGCTATGAGTTACATCCGTTTTTCATATTATTTTACACACTGCGAATTTATATTTCATAATTTCACTAAAGAATTTCCAAATTCTCTAAGATCTTCAGGTTTTTTGGTCATTCTCTGTCACTGGACATCCTGTGTTTTTATTCATTCATCTCTTGAGGTGCTTAAGACGAATCAATAATGTAATGAAGTTTAATGAGGATCTGAAGCCTAATTAATTCAAGACCCTGTATTTGAATCAGAGGGAAGAGAGTTTAGAATCTGATCTACTTCTCCATTTCAAATATAATCACGAAGTACAGAATTTGTGTCTATAATTTTTATAAAAGCTCGCAAAGTATTCATATTTCTCTATATTCGGTCTCATTCTTTCATTTCGATTGAAAATTCAGCACTTTTGGCTTCTAATTATAGCTGCTAGCTTCAGTTTCATCGAGAAAATAGTGTTTGAAATGACTTTGAGCCTCCAGTTGAATGAGATAATGAATTTTATTCACATACGGTCTTATTTATGTACAAAAGTTTCATAAATATTAGGGTATTGCCAGTGGCAAAAAGAAAAAGAAAAAAAAAACAACGAATAAAATTGATCGATGAACTAAACTAGATCATAGTCTTTCAGTCTACGAGAGTAACTTCCATTTGGCAGAGAACGCAGTGTATGTAACAAACGCTGCAAGGAACGCAGCCAGCAGTTCGGAGTTTACCCAAGGACCCAAATAAGCTCCTGGGTGATTCAACACCACGACCGCCAACGGCTTAACGCTGCTGGTGTCCTCTCCGTTCCTTATCGCCTTACGCAGCGCGGCGTAACCTTCCTCGTCGAAAAGGTTCACTTTGTAGTCTCCTGACCTCGCCTTCTTGATATCCTCGGTCCAGCTGACCTGGATTTAGAAAATAGAATACAAATATTTACAGAAAAAATTTTTTTTTGGGACTTGAACGAGTAGTTTTTTTCTTTTTTTATTCAATTACGAACCTGGTACTTGTTGTCCGCGCTCAGTCTGACAGCTGGCAAAGTCTTTCCCTCTACTTCGGCGTACAGAGAGACGCCCTTGACTCCGTTACTGCATTTCAGGGTGAACTGTGTCGTGAATGCGATGGTGGTTAGGATCGTCGCGTCTTCGGTAACGTATGCCGATGCGGATACTTCGGGTTTTTGGCAAGTTTCGGCTAGTGTTGAGGTCGTGAGTGCCGCTAGGACGGACAGCAACGCGATGAACTTGTTCATTTTGTTTTATTGAGCGGTTTTCGACGTTTGTAGATTATAGATTAATTGTTTATAGGATATTTTATATTTATATTCTTCGCTGTATTTACTAATACTAACGAAGGGTACGCGCAGCCGGTTCGATAGCTGAGGCACTGTGATTCTTCACACTGCGCGGAAACGGTATCCAAACGCGAACCCGAAGACTGTAACGGAAACCCGTGTTACTATAACTGTGACAGAATGCCACAGAATGCCACCTGGGACCTTTATGAAGCCACGTCATAACAAACACGGAAAGCCGAGACTAGAGACTCGGCGGGAATTTAGCGAGTTAATTGTCGATAAGTAGCCGCTTTCATTCTTGACCGTTGGTAACGATTATCATTACCGACGGAGCGCGAAAGCAAAACTATTTTGAATGTCTTTTGTTTTTTCGAATATAGTCAGTTTTTTGTTTTTCTGTTTGAATTCGATGTTTGAAATATTCTTTTCTAGATTTATATTGATTCTAGTCTCCTATAAGAGGTTCCAAATCGACCAAATTAATCAGAATTAATAAAAAAAAAAAACATATTTCAGGGTCTCATCATCGAACAGAACAGAAATTCGAATGTATTTTCGAATAATAAAGCGAGAAGCGCGAAAACAATCGAAAGTCAAGTTGATTTTTGAATTCCGGGGGACCGAACCGAACCGAAATTCATTACCGACGGAGCGCGAAAGCAAAACTATCTTGAATGTCTTTTGTTTTTTCGAATGTAGTCAGTTTTCCTGTTTGAATTCGATGTTTGAAATACTTTTTATAGATTTATATTGATCCTAGTCACCTATAAGAGGTTCCAAATCGACCAAATTAATCAGAATTAATAAAAAAAAAACAACATATTTCAGTGTCTCATCATCGAACAAAACAGAAATTCGAATGTATTTTCGAATAATAAAGCGAGAAGCGTTAAAACAATCGAAAGTCAAGTTCGATTTTTGAATTTCGAACCGAAATTCATTACCGACGGAGCGCGAAAGCAAAACTATTTTGAACATATTTTGTTTTTTCGAATGTACTTAGTTTTTTTTTTTGGTTTTTCTGTTTGAATTCGATGTTTGGAATATTCTTTATAGATTTATATTGATTCTAGTCACCTTAAAGAGGTTCGAAATCGATATAATTAATCAAAATTAATGAACAATAAACAATATATTTCGTTCTCTTGTCATCGAATAAGATAGAAATTCAAATAATAACGCGCAAGAAACATAAAAACAATTGAATGCCATGCCAAGTTCGATATTCGAATTTCGGGGGACCTACTTCATGATGCAGAGACTGAATCGCTGAAACGGAATATTTGAAGAAAAAAAAAAAAAAATTGACCATCGAAGAAAAACAAGAAACGAACAAAATCGTGCTGATTATCGTTTGTTTCGATGCTCACGATTAGACCGACGCTTTTGTTTCATATCATTCGTCGAATCACGAATGATCGTGATCGGAGAAAATTCTAGACATGTTCTAGTCAGTTCTAGAACGCCGTGTGATTGTCGCGGTTGTTTGGGTTCGAGTTTCATTCTGCTGTATTCCGTCGATCAGTTATCAACTTCAAGCAGTTGAAAGAGAAACGTGCTTCTTTGCATATTGCATAATGTGAAGTTTGTTGTGTGTTATTGTGACAAATTGTGGTTATAAAACTAAGTGCGAACATTATTTTATTTCATAAGATATAAGTGATAGAAGTAAGACAGCGTACTCACAATGTCTGACAACAATAACACCGCCGTCGATGAGGTTAGTTCAACATTTAAACAATTAATTACGTTTTAGACAAGACAATTATAATCGGAATAATGTATTGTTATTTCTAAAACAATAATTAGAACAAAAATTGTGACTTTTCAAAGAAAATATATATCTTAAAAAATTATGTTGTACCATAGTTTTTTTTTATTCTGATCACGAAACAACGATTTTGAATTGAATTTATTCCGCAAATTTTTTAACGAATATTTAGAAAGTTCTAGAAATTATTTTTCAACTTTTTATCAAAATAACAAATTCTATTCAACCAAAAATTAATGAAATTGTACAATAAACAAAAAAAAAAAACCTCAAATTTGTATTTTTTCTATTTACTCGACGATAAACTGAAACAAAAAAAAAACACAACTACATCATGATTAACGTGCTTATCAAATTCCAGACGGAGTCGGAGACGATATCGTCTCCAGATTCTCCCAAGAAGCCTGTAAAATCAACGGCGGTTGTAAAATATTCCGCGGTTCAGACGCCGGCGACGTACGCGCGCCTCCAATGTAACACCGACCTGAACCTGCCGCCGAGTAACTGGCTGAGTACTTCGGCACAGAGTTACGGTCTCCAAAGCGTCTGGTCGCACAGTACGGGCTTCTCTAGCTTCCGCATGGCCCACATGTTCCCGGATTGCGTGGGAGAAGTAGACGTCGTGTCGGACGCGGAGAATATTAAGAAACTCCTGAAGCTCCCCTACAGCCAGGGACTGGTTTCGATGATGGTCCACAGAGTGGAGAACACTCTGCTGATAGACGACTTCGATATCCACAAATACCTTCTCCGTCAGGCGGAGAGCGACTGGGAATGGCTGAAAAAATTCGTCTACGATCACGTCAGGAACGTCGGAGACAAGGATAAGAGGCTCTCCCACAAGACGAACAGCAGGAACACGTTACAGCAGAAGAATCTGGTCTCAAAGTTCCTCTACCACTCGCTCGTGGTAGCCGACAACGCTAAGCAGAGCGAAAAGCAGCCAAAGCTTCCGGTAACTCCGTTGGAACCTCAGCTTCCGGAGCCGACGCAGGAAGACAAGCTTCCGGACCCGAATTACAGTCATAATTTCGCCAGGAACGTCGTCTGGACCTTTGAGAATATACAGATGCTGATAGGCACGGATATGCCGATATTCGGGGGCCAGACGCATCCCTGTATCAGTTTGAGACTGAGGGACATGACAAAGCCCATAAATGTTCTCACCGGGATCGACTACTGGCTCGACAATCTCATGTGCAACGTGCCCGAGGTCGTTATGTGCTATCATCTCGATGGAATCGTGCAGAAATACGAATTGATCAAGACGGAGGATCTCCCGAACTTGGACAACTCAAAGTTCAGCCCGAAGGTGATAAGAGACGTGGCTCAGAACATTCTCAGCTTCTTGAAAAGCAACGCGACCAAAGCTGGACACACTTACTGGCTTTTCAAAGGTGATTTTCTCCCATCGCGTCATTTTCCACCAGCCACTAATTTCTGTCGACTTTCATTCCGCAGGGAAGGACGACGACGTTGTGAAACTATACGACCTGACTTCCCTCTGCACCGATTTCTCGGACGAGAAGGGTCAGAATCCCTTCACAGTTCCGGTCGCTATGTTGCTGTACCGAGTGGCGAGGAACATGAAGTATTCTTCTGACTATCGACGACAGCAGGGAACCATCAGAATGCTTCTAAAAAACTGCGTCGAGCTATTGGCCAAGAAGAAATACCCGCAGATCGTAACTTCGGCACATTATATGCTCTCCGATCTCTACATTCCGGCCGATACGGACCCTGCCAGTCCTGGACTGATGGACCAGAGCGACGAAGAAGACGCTCAGAGCGAGTGCAGCAACGGACACGAGGCGGAATTCAACGTGGATAATTTTGACGAGGAAGTTAGCGTCGCTATCAAATCTTTGAGCCTCGCTCCGAGTTAGTATTGAGAACATAGGTCATTGTTCAGTAAGAATATCATATCGATGAGTCGTGATGATTTTTTTCAGTCAAGGAACGCAGAGAGAACGACGAGCTGAAATACAGGCCGCCTCCGCTGTGCGGAACTGTTCAAGAAAGGTGCCGAGCCGCTTTGGAGCACGTGGCGAACGGCTTGGAGTGCTTGAAGTACTTTCCAACTGAGCACTGCCCCGAGGAGGAGGAGAAGAAGGACGAGGAACGTTTCGAGGATGGGAATCCGACAATGGCGAAGGCTTTCGAGGCGATTCCTATGCCCTACGCACCCCTGAACTCTCAGAGTTCTAGCGCCGCAGTTGAGAACGTGGAAACTAGTCCGAAGAAGAAGGGGAAATCTAAGAAGAGTAAAAAGGCGGAGAAGAACTTGTCCAAGCCGACGATCGAGGACGCGACGCCCAAAGCTCTGCTGTGTAAATCGAAGGCTGAGACCCTGCCCACTTGGCAGGCTCCGAAGAAGAGCGATAATCTCAGCTGGAATGCTCATCTCAAGACTTTGCTGTACGAGAAAGCTTCTCTGATATTCGCTGTGCTGGCGGAGAACGAGTACGCCAGCAATAAGTACGGGGCCTCGTTGAGGTATATCTCGGCAGTTCTGAGGTGCCAGGAGATACTGGAGACGTTTTGCCACGTCAAAAACGATAAGCTGATCAGCTACCTCCTCGGTCGAGCCGGAGACAGCTGCTTCATGATCGTCCAAGACTGGAATAACGTCGAGAAGCACCAACTGGACTATGAGATCAAGAATCTGATAGACCAGAATATCGTGGACGAAATTTATAACGTCAAAGAATTAGAGTCGAGTGAGTTTGTCGAGATTATATCCTCGAAAATCGGTTTTAATCAACGAATCATGTTTTCAGGCGGCGTAGATCTGCTCCCGCAGACTTTAGACAGCCTCGAAGACACCCTGGAGGCTTCTTACAAGTGTTACGAGAAAGCGCTGACCCTGGAGCCTCTGGAAATTGACAGGAATAATCTATTGCGGAGGCTCGGTAATATCCACAACGAGCTCGGAGTCCTTTACATGAATCAGGCTGGTGCGTGTGATTTTTATTTCATCAGCAGTCTCCGACTTCGGTGTTTCTAAAGCCTGTTTTTTGTTTCCGATTCAGCCTGCTCTCAGCCGGATGAGAACGTAGAAAACTCAACGCCTCAAGGAACGCAGCTCCTGACTCGATCCCTTTATCACTTGGAGGCTGGGGTAAAAGCCTTCGAGACGGTTCACGACGAGGCAAACTTGGCCCTCCTTCACTCTAACTCGGGTCGACTTATGCGACTATGTGCGCATTTTCACATGAAACAACAAGCTCAGGAGAAACACTTCTACAGCAAGGCGCTTATCAGCTATCAAAAGGCTCTGCAAGTACTTGGAACAAGAAAAACCAATCCTGCCATATGGGATACGGTCACTTGGGAAATGTCAACGACCTTGTACACCATGGCTACGCTCCTCCAGGACTATCCGACCCCCGGAAACAAGGTCGGGGTCGGAAAACTTGAAAATATGCATCCTAAAAATTACAGTTTCAAATCTAATTATTCTAATACTTTCAGACCGAGGAAGAGCTGGAGAAAGAAGTAGTAGAGATTCTGCAGAAGGCGTTGAAGCATTGCGACACCGAGACGCCGGGTCCTCGTCAGCCGGTGTATCAGTTCAGGGCAGCCAACATTCAGCATCGCCTCGCGTCTCTGTATCACCGTGTCTACAGAGAAATGGACTCTGACGTCGACACCGGTAAAAGAAAGACGACTCTGCAGCTCTGCAAGTTGTATTACGAGAAAGCTGCGAGATTGTTACTCTTTTTGGAACAGACAACGGAGTTCCTTACCGTGCAGATGGAGAGAGTAGCTCTTGCGGAATTTCAGGCTCAATGTATGATTATTCGAACCGGGAGTTCGAGTTTATTCTTACGTTAATCCCTTTCGCCCGTGTTTTAGGCTCTACGAACTTTAACAGCAAATTAAAGTTGTACCAGGCCGGCGTGGACCTGATTCTGCAGTGCAGGCCGATGCTCGAAGTTCTATACGAAAGAAGCAAGGGCGTCAAGGTCAAAACCGATAAGTCTGAAACAGTCTGTGATACTAAAGAGGAAAATTCCGAGGAAGAAACGCTGATGGAAGAGGAGGAGAAACTCGTCGTTCTTCTCGAACAGAGGCTTCAGTTCTTGCTCCGATCTCTCGCCAAGCTTTGTCTGGCTAAAAACCCCGGCGTTAATAAGAAAGAGTGAGTTGAGAGAAAAATGGTGTCTAATAGACGGAAATATAACGTTTGGTATCATTTTCGAATTCCAGATGCGACGGTCTTGCGGAATTGTATAAGAAATGCTACGCCAAGACACTGAGGCCTGGGAGCTTGAATGGATACGCGCTGATCGAACATATTAAGAACCTCTTAAAAAGCCTCGAAGTCTCTAGTCGGGGACTCGGAGCATCGAACGAAGTTTCTAACTCAAAACCTTAGCCATGCGAGGTGCGTTACTTTGTTTATTTATTCTCTCAGCTACTTCTCGAGATTTTATGAGATCCATCGTCTTTATCGCCTCCGATATCAGCGATTTTGCGTAATACGTCCAACTCGCTTGTATTTTGTGTCTACATACCGTGCTCGCGTTGTAATTCTAAATCGTTTCCTTTTTCTTCTGTCATAAACGAAGGTGCTTAAGATGTTTCTAAACCATTCAATTTCACATAGTTGGGTATATTTTTGGTCACTGGATAGAAGATTTGGATTCTAGAATGAGAATCTTTTTTTTTTTTTAAGGAATTGCGTTAATATTCATTTTTTATGGCATTGCTTGATGATTTATCAACTCTAAAAGTCAATATCTATCAGACTATTGAATCTGAGTGAGAAATATACTTTTTTAAGGTGTAAATATGAATATTTGATAGGATAGGACGTCAACGAATAAACAATTAAAATATTACATTGATATGTTGGGTTTGATGAAACCGTATTAATGTTTAATTATCTCACTGTGATACGTAACAGATAAATAAAAGAAAAGAAGAAAACTAAAAGTAAAATTTCTTAAATTCTACGAAATCCTATAAAAATATATCCTGAATGTATCCTGTGAAATTTAACAAATCCTTGCAAGAAAATTGGAAGATAACATTTTTTTTCTACTTCACGATGATAAATTTAGTGCGAAACTGAAATTCAGTTGATTCATTGAAATCATTGAATCTTGTGTCATTTAAAAGGAAAGAAATCTTTCGAGATTGTCATCATCACTCGGAGTAAACGCAATTTTTCTAATAACTAAATATCGTGATATACATGATTTAAAAATGGGTTTCACCTTTCTCTAGTCATTTGAATCAATTCATGGTTTTTATTATAATTTCTGACATTGTGAGAAAAAAATTTTTCCTAAGAAGTGAGTTTTTCCCCCGCGACAAATTTTATTAGTCAAAGAATTCTAAAAAACAAATAAATATGAGAAATAATTGAAAATTACATAATTTCAATAATGATTTTTCGGTTTTATCAAATTTCACGAAAATCTCTATCAGAGATTCGTCAGTGAGCTTGAAGAAAGGTAAGGTGAGGTATACGTATTTATGAAAGTGCCCCTTGTCGTCCTGGGTATCGTTAACCCTGATTAACTTTGGCCTCTGAGGTTTTTGGCCACTGCTGAGAAACTTAGAGTTTTAAGACTCAGGAGCTGACTTCATTCTCCAGAATGAGTGCGGCCCGAAAGTTTATTCCCTGACTTTGTTGAACGGGTTGGTAGCCCGCCTGGGACTTGGTGTAAAAAGAGAGGAAAAAAAAAACTAACGTAGATATCTCAAAAGTATATGGGGGATTCCACGTCAAATGGACCGAAAAAACGAGATTTTTTCCCTGACCCCTTTCGGTCCGCTTGTCCTTTTGCACAGTCAAACTACATGTTGAAAGGATGAACCGTGATTTTTTTCAGATTTTTTCGACTCATCATTCTATCACGAAAAATCAGCGAATAAATTGATTTTCAATTTTTTAGTATTTTTCGCGCCTACATAGTTCAAAACGTGAACGATGTATGAAAAAAGTTCCGATACAAAAATTTTGTGGTTTTTTGTGAACTTTCCGAGAGTATTTTCATCAGATTTTTAATACCCCGTTCAAGTTTAGTTTTAATACGAAATGAGTGTAAATCATTCGTAACTCAAAAGTGCCCTGATCGAATTGGCTGAAATTTATACCCAGCGTGTCTTTCACAATGCCAAAGGTTGTCTGAGAATTTCAAAGTGGGTCGAGCAGTGGTTCAAAAAATGCAGCAACACATATTCGCACAGTAGCGAGAAATCAACGATTATGAGGTCGCAGAACAGTTTTTTGGCCGTGATTCGAAAATTCAAAATCAATATTCATTATTCTTGATTGCGTACTCGCGATCGCCCTTGAATTTTTGAACTACGACCGAAAAAACTTTTTTGCGACCTCATAATCGCCGAATTCTCGCCACTGTGCGAATATTTGTTGATGTATCTTTTGAACCTTTGCTCGGCCCACTATGAAATTTTGAGACAACTTTTGGCATTGAAAAAGACATGCTGTGTAAAAATTTCAGCCAATTCGATCAGGGCACTTTTTTGTTACTGAAGATTTTCGAAGATTTTTCGCCAAAACTGCAGTTTCGCGAGGCACAAAAAATTACAAAAAATTATTTTCAGAAATTTCAAAGAAAGTCGCGAAACTTTTGTATAGGAACTTTTTCCATTGCTCATCTGGATTTCACGCTATGTGGCTTGCAAAATCTAAAAAACGCTAAAAGCTGATTATTTGACCAGCTGTAGTAAAAAAATACTTGGTCAGAAAAATCTGAAAAAATTCACAGTTGATCCTTTCAACGTGTACTTCGGCTGTGTAAAAGGGCAAACAGATCAGAAGGGGTCAGGGAAATCGACCGTTCGATTTGACGTGGAATCCCCCATATACAGGGTGAATTCCTAACGACTGAACAGTCTGAATTGATTTTGAACTTGGCTGGGAATCTAGAAACAAGCTTTCAGACACTTCTGAGCCAATCCAACTGACTAAAAGCTCATTTTTCGTTTCTAGCCGACTTCAGACTGTATCATCGTTGAGAATTCACCCTGTATATACAAAAAGAAAGCCAAAGTAGTAGTAGAGAAATAAAATAGAATAAATCATCGGCGTTGCCTCAGTAACATAGAAAAAAAATAAGTAAGGGAACTTCTAGTATGTCTCCACTCGGCTAGAGGGGTGGCAAACATTTGAATAAACAGACGCTACGTGATCTGTTTTGAAAAATATTGTTTTCTTTTTTAGTTTAGTTTTTTCGTCTTCACATCCGTCGTGGTATATTCATGGATAAAAAATAGTATCACAAATAGTCGCGTCAACTTGTTCGAGAAATATTTGACAGAACAAAAAGCGAAGGATCAACATTTTTTTGTTCTTCCAGATTGTTTATTCGAGATTTGTTGAAAACAAAAATTGGACCGTCAGTAGAAAAAAAAGAAGATCATTTGTGAAAATTTTCACATTTATTCAATACAAGAAATAGTTAATTTCCATTGCGATTTCTTGGAATTTTATAACTTGAAGATTGTTATTTATTTCCTCATCTTTTTTCTCGCTACTTTTTTAACAGTGACGTGTTTAATCTCCTTTTATTCGCGGTCTGTTTCTTCGGCTGGCATTCCATTCGCGCATTTCTTCGTTTGATCGTTAATAGGTTGGACTGTCATTGTCATTGTGGCTCGTCTTCGGTCAAGGGGGATCGGAATTCTGAGCCTTTAATAATGGAAAAAAAATGGGGGGACCGAAGAAAAAGAAGAGGGGAAAAAGAGCTGTAAAAAGATGAGAGAAAAATAAAAATTGCGGAGGAATCTCCTCTTTGTTCAAAGAGGATCACAGGCTGCAGCGTCTGTTACGTTTCTCGACGCCGCGTCTCGGGTCGAGTCGAGTCGAGGGGCTGCGTAAGGACGTGACTAGACTTAATTTTTCAACAAGCGAGAAATATTTTCTTTCATATACACACTCTTTCTCTTCAACAATATTTTCTTCTTCTTTTTTCTTACATAGTCTGACGATTTAATTTACGTAATCCGCGTAATAATCTTTCCTCGCGGAAGGAACTCGAGACCCTCGCAACGCCTCGTCGCTCTCTTTTTGCACGTATACTTTAGCTTCTCGAAATTCAATATAGTAGTAATTGTTTTAACTGGACGTGATCGTACGGGATTCTTTTGTGCATTTAAAAGAGAGGGTGGCTTCCATCCCCCCGGAAAGTATTTTCTTTTGGTTCGTTCTCACAGGGATGTTCGAATAAATTGAACAAATTTCATTATCCTGTGTATTCTTTGTCTACTTGCTTGATGGAAAGAAAAAAATTGCTTTGATCCGAGAAATCGATTACTTCAATATTATCGTGAGAATGAAAATTAATTATCGGTTATATGACAGGAAAATCTGAAAACCGGGGATTGTCAATTTTTCAATAAGGTTCAAAAAGCCTAAGAAAATCGAAATTTTGATCCGGAAAAAATTGACCTTTGAGACAAGTTTTACTAGAACCAAGTAAATCATCGCTCAACCTCGGTAAAACGTTTACTAAATAATATTTAAGTAACCGATTTCTGGAGTCAAACAATTCTTTTTCCCCGCAAATGTGATTTTCTTCATACTGTAGACAAGACTGAAGAAGCACTCTTCAAATTTCTCGAACCTCTTATCGATTCAATGATATCACCTCAACCGTTCGAGGTGCAAGATTTCAGCTTGTTCTGGATGCAGCATGCCACCGGTAATCAATTATCGACTCGGTGGCATGCTTGCACTGCAGGCTTGCAATTAGCACACAAAACATCGTCAATGAGGCGAGTATTGTCTGCTTTCTCATTGCTGAAATTTTGTCTCAATTGAGAGCTCATAGAAACGTCGATATTGATATAATACCCACACCTCGAAAGCCGGTGAAAGGTTAGAAGCGGATTTGGATAATTGTTATCTGCACTCGAAGAAATTTAGAGGATTTGCGATCCTTCGAAAAATATCGATTTTTTAATTTCAATCTATCCTGAATCGGAATCATCAGAATCGCGATTCTGGTGAAAAATCGGACCCGAAGAAATCGATCTTCCAACAATCGATTCATGCAATTCGCGGCGATACGCGATTTCAGAGAGAAATGAACATTTTTTCATTTGGCAAATAATGCTAATCGATCAAATCTGATTGAATATCGAAAATTTATTGCTCATATAGGTATATGATGAACTCAACACACGTGCAGTCGGTTTGAGAAGTCGATTATTAGGATAAAGAATCGATTTCTAAAAAATATTCTTCTCATAGAATTGATACGAAGGAACTATTTTTTTTTTTTCATTGCGAAAAAAATATTTTAATGTACGTGACTTGATGTATTAAAAATCGCTGTCTCAAAAGCATTTCGATATAGCTCACAAGACATTGAAAAAGTTTTCTTTCAAAGTACACTCCTGCTTTTTTTTTTTATTACAATATACAGTAGAGCGCATAGTCAATCTTGAGTTTGTGTATTTTCGTGAAAAGTTTTATACACCCTCTCCGCTTCATCTCACCTGTTATCTTTTTTCCCTAACCCCTAACCCCTCGAATCTTTATTTAAAATTCGATTGGAATATTTGAAATTCATCTCTCAGAGAGATATTCCGTTTTCTTTTTTTTCTCTCTCTCTCTCTCTCTATATATTATTTTCTCCTCTCTTTTCGGTTGGATAAATTTTGTTTCACAGCGTTGTATTTATCTATATCTCATATCCGCATTTCTCTCTCTCTCTCTCTCTCTACTCTCCCTATATAATCCCAGGGGTTGTTGGATCTGTGGGACCGCGGTGTAGTCGATGCTTTATATATCTTTTCCCGCCAGTTTTTTTTCGCGATGAACAATACCCACCGAACGTACCTCGCGAGATAACAATTGACTGTCACTCGCATTCCTAACCGAAACGATGCGATGGCTTTTTTCTTTTCTCCATCTCCCTTTCCCACCCCTCTTTTATCTTCCACGCGTTTACCCTCTGCACCCTCTTATTCTTTTCTCGCTGTTGCTGAACCTCTCATGACAGCCACCGTTTAGTATAGATGGACGAAAAGAAATCCCCCCCCCCCTGCAGCGCTCTTTCTTTTCATTCGAAAAAATATTTTTAAAAAAGTCGAAACTTTTTGTCAAATCGATTTATAATACCGAATATCTGTATTTCACGTACACACGAAGAAAAGAGCGTGGCGAAAGAGTTGCGGAAGGGACGACTTTTTTATTTTTTACTTTTTTAAATCACGGTTTAATAATAGTTTGAAACGCGCGTTGCAACTCTGCAGGCGACGGTGGCAGCGGTGGCAGCGGCTTCGTCGCCGTTATGTGAGGCCGAGCCGTTCGTTCTTTTCGACGTTTTCTCTTTTTTTCTTTTTTTCTTTTTATTATTTCACCATCGCGAACCGTAATCACCTATGAATATGTATTTTTATTCAACGACAAACAAGCGTCAAAACCGTTTACTTCTTCCATTATCTTTGGAAAATTTATCACCCGAGAGATGTGATGAGATGTATATACCTACCTATGGGTAATTCAGCTACCGTCCCTGCAGCTAGCGATTTTAGAGTGGATTTTTATGAGGGTATTATTACCTCAGCTTATAGTTACATCCTCACTCACGCGATTATAATCAAGAAAAGTAAAAATATTTCCTCAATGATTCTAAATAATTATTCAATCTGGACAATTTATTGAATTATTAGTGATTGAGAATTTTTTTCATCGATCGTTCGACCTCTTCGTCGATTAATAATAAAACAAGCGGGTTTGGGCTGACTATGAGCCAGCCTTCGAACTTCCCGTTATTTATTTTGTTCTCAGCTATTTTGAAATTTGTAAATCTGACCTCAGATTCTTGATCAGCGGTTCAAAAAACCTTCGAGTACAAATTTCCGTAAGATTTCGAATGTTTTTAGTATTTTTCCCAGCAAATCGGACTCGCCATTTTGAATTTCGCTAATCTGACTTCAGATTCGTGATCAGTGACCCAAAAAACCTACGAATACCAAGTTTCATCCAAATCCAAATGTTTTTAGTTTTTTGCAGCATATCGAATACGCCAAATGAAAATTTTGCAAAACTGACTTCAGATTCGTGATCAGCGATCGAAAAAACCATATGGTACCAAATTTCATTGAAATCCGTTGATTCGTTCTCAAGATATCGTCATTTTTGTTGCATTTCTTAGAATTTTGTTATTTGAATAGTTCAAAAAGTACTAATCCGATCGAAGCCAAAATCTAATCAGTTCTAAGTTAAGAAAAGCCCCGTCGATTGAGCCCAAGTTGATCGAAATCCGACCACGCGTTCTCGAGGTATCGCGCGGACAAAAATGTGGTCACACACATACGCACACGACAAAATAGTCGGAGGTGATTCTTTGGACCTCGAAACGTGAAGATTTAGTGAAAACTCAACTTTTCATTTTCGGGGTGATCACAATAACTTCCTTTTTTCTCTGAAAACAGAGAAACGGGAAGTTAAAAAGAAACAAAGAAAAAAACGATCGATCGACTTTGTTAGTTTGACACACAAAAAAAAGCTCACCGAGTGCAGTCTAAATTCGATACGAATTTAAAATATTAATTAGCAAAAGTGTTAATTATACCTGAGACTGGTAAAAAAAATCCATTAAAAATCGCATCTCTCGCTATCTTCCATCATCAGAATTTGATTTGGACGTCGGCTATCAATCCAATCGAAAGCCTCGATTGATTGATCAATGGTTTCCCTAATCGAGGGGGGGGACGTATTTGATAAAGGTGATTATGAAAAATATATCAGCGAATTATAGGTGTCCGGGTTCGGATCAGGCGGGTCGTTCCCTTCACAATTAGTTTAGAATCCGTCGTCGTATTTCCTGCAGGATTTAACATCGATTAAATTATTAAATTTCCCCCCTGGTGACGATAAATTCAAATTCTAGCCGTCCGCAGCTCGACGTTACCAGTCGGTCGACGAAAGCAAATTTGAATTAATTAATTAATAACGAAGCCCCTGAGTCGGAGTCGGGTCGAGGGGGTCGCTCACGATCTTGCGACGTTATAACCGAGAAACGTCACCGCATACGGAACTAATCAGTGATCCGAGTGTCTGCAGATACATATGTGAGGAAACCCGAGTTTTTATCTACCACCAACAACGTAAAATCGATATTGATTATTCATCACTGGTGTTTTATTTGTCTCCTCCAAACCTACGAAGAATGTAGAATACGATAAGAAAGAAAGAAAAAACCGAGTGAAGAATGAAAAAATTGACGTAGACGAGGCGACGGTCTGAACGCCGCGGGTATATAAGTCTGGAGTTTATTGAAAATTGAGTCGATACCCTGCACTCATCCCGTTACCTATATTTATTCAAGCGATATCTTCGAACTGAGATGCGGGGGAGTGCATTTATTTTTACAAGTATTTAAACGACCTTAGAGCACGTATAGATACGTAACAGTGTAGTGTGGCGATGGAGATAGGTTACTATATATCATGTATGGAGTATTCCAGCCATTATCACACACGATTTGACTCGGCATTCTTTAATGTTTCCAATAATTTTATACGTCTCAGGTCCATTTTATAGGGACATTTGTGACCTTTTTTCAATTTTTTTTTATTTACCAACGATCGTCAAGGAATTCGGAAAATGGTCCGGGAAAAGTCAAAGACAGAATAAAAGATCCCCAGCGATTTTTGTTTTGTCTTCCTAGCGATGAAATCTTAATCAATGAAAATAGTAGCAAAATTTGTATAAATTACAGTTGGCAAAGTATTCTGAAAAATCGTTTCATTTTACCATTGATTCAGAGCATTATTCATCACATATATGAATAACCACCAATTCGTTTGAAAAATTATAATTTGGTCATGAAAAGTCAGGGATTTTCATTACTCTTTATATATGTATTGGCCACAAGAGCACATCCTCTGATTATACTTTAAAACAGAAGATTGGAAAAATTGAGGAAAAAAAATTAACAGATGTTGCTATAATTATAGTATGAAATTATTGTAGAAAAAAAAAAAAAAAAAAAAATGGTGGAGTAAAATCGCGGTGTGCGATAATGATTGTGAGGAATACCCCATATATACGTATATAAATGTGTACATTGGTAAAAAGAGGAAGAATTTGTCATTCTCGATGGAGGGATTTTGCGGTAAAGGTGCAAAGGCGCGAAGGCAACCGTTTCTTCAGTGCCAAAACCCCTCCTGCAGCTGTCGAAGAGTTAAATTGGCCAATTTTCATCGGGCAATTACTGTGTAGCCCAAGGTATGAGAGTATAGCTGTAGTAGTAGGTATAGCTCGGCAATAACGGCAAATGGCATTTATCCTCGTCAAAACGGATATTACTTCGGATGAAGAAACAAAAAGAGAGAGAGAGAGAGAGAGAGAGAGAGAGAAAGAGAAAGAGAAAGAGACTGGTAAAAGGTCTGATTCGAGGAAACGGAAAAGAGAAATAATAAAATGAAGAAATAAAAGTAAAAGTGGGAAAGAGAGGAGAGTAAAAAAATATAGTAAAAAAACACATTTTTTAAGGAAATAAAAGATCGCTCGGCGATATTGCCTCAGAGAGGTTTTGCAAGACGTTGTTTGTACGTGACTGACACGACTAAACCTGTAACAGTTGGTCCACGAATCTACGATTCTCTCAGACTTCTGTACCCCGATTTGATATATTGCCGAAGGGGACTAAATGACGAATAATCGATGTTGGGGATCAGAGAAAAATTCATTCTACGCTTTTCAGCCTCCGATAATTAAAATCCTCGCTATAAATATAAGTGGAATATAAGTATATTGACAGTTAAAAATTTCGCGCCACGCTATGACGTCATTATTCAGTACAGAGAAACTGCCATCTAGCGTCGTAAATGATAGTCTAGTGAATCGCATTCATCTTGGACGCCATTTTATGGCAAAGTGATTAAATTCCGCCAAGTTTTAACTGTAAAAAAAATAGAAATTTAATACGCGTTGACAATGATGAAGAAAGAAACCATGCCAGGCTTCCAACTTGGTTTTTGATGTATTAAGTATTTTGAAGAATAATTGCATTGCGACAAACGTCGACAGATTAGCCAATAGACTGAGCCAATAATTAATAAAAAAAAAAAAAAAACAGGTAGCAATTGGCATAAGACTAGCTATACGGAATCTCAGTTTGTTCGAATATGGCGGTGAAATTGTGAATTCTGACGTCATGATCATGTCTGTCCAGGTGATTTGCGTTCCATGTATTTTCTATTCATTTTAATATTCAAGAATTAAAGGGGTCATAAGGGGCTGTCCATGAATTGCCCCCCTCTTCCCATCTGCGGTGTAGCGTAACATAATTATTTATTTGAAAACGACCAATAATAATTTTGTAATATAATTTGGAATGAAAAATAATGTCAGAATGGATTTTTTACATTTTCGCGCGCGCGAATTTTGAATCGGAATATCCTTTTTTTACTGAGAATCGATGACAATTAACGATCAGTGCGTTACGAAATTTATTATATGTTTAAGTTCATATATTTTATCCCTAATTTCGAAAGACCAGAATTTTAAGGTTACACTGTTAGAAAAATTTGGAAAATTCAACATATATATAGTAGCTCCCAGTAGCTCCACAATATTTGTGTTAATTTCAAGTCACCCCCGAATTGAATTGAAGAAGTGAACTATACAGTCTTATTATCAGTGATGCAGACCAGTCTGTATAAAAGTCCAGAGTTATGTACGAAATTTACCAAATTCTGTAAAATATGTATAAAATTTCTTTTCCCTCTTACAAAGTGTTTGAAATATCGCGGGTTTTGTGGGGGTTGAAACGTCGTTTCTCTTGTAGAATCTTTCAGGAAACTTTTACCAAGTTTGAACTCGGTGTTAATGTTTAATCGCAATGTCTGCACTTTTAGGGGCCAGCTTCCATATATACCTATGGCTATGTCAAAAGACAAAAAAGATCTTGGTATTTTAACCTCCGTCTAGGTATGTGACTATTTTTTTTTTTTTTTTGTCTTCTTCCTCTTCCTCTTTTTGGTCGAGGACACTTAACCCGTATTCGGTGGGGTAGTACTTCACTTCACTTCACTTTCCACCCACCTCTTCACGTTATAGTCTCTGCACAAACCTAACTTTCACCCTCGTTTTTCAAAAGCACCACGGGTACAAAGTTTCCAGTTTCATTTTCATCCTCTTTCAATAGGTTTTTTGTTCGTTTTTATATCATGCTTTTAAAATTCTTCTCCATTTTTGCGCATTTGTCCCGCGTCTGATGACGTCTTGAAATATTCACGTGGTAATACGGAACCAGGGTAAGAGATTGCAGCTGCAGGCATCGTCACTACTTTTTTATCTCCATTCTCATTAATGAGCTGTAAACCGTCATCGTCGTCCCCGTTGAAGTTTGGCCGCATTGTGCACCGCAGGTTTTTTTGTCTCCGCTCGATCCTCATCAGGGTTTGAAAAAATAATGGAGTCTAAAATGAGGAAGAGAACGTTTTCTATATCAGAATTCACCGCCGACGTTGACCGCGTGACGTGAATCACTTGTCGGCAGGAAAATTGAAATTGAATTTCTAACAGTGAAATGAGGGGATTTTATAAAAATGAAAATGTTATCGTCGTTGTATGATCGAGAAGAGTATAAATGACAGAAGAAGAAGAGATTTTTGGGAACCGAGAGGAAGAGAGCATTACCAGAAATTGAAAACTAATTCTTGAGATCTTTCGCGAGGTTCCTTTTCTTTCATCTTTTAGCTATATAGTATATATATATATATCTGCGAGACAAAGAACGGTAAACAATAAGGAGGCTGATGTGAGAGAAGCGCGAAGACTATGGGGCCAAGGATAAGGGGACGGTGGAGGTGGAGGCGGAGGCGGAGGCGGGATCGTGGGAGGATGTTCCTAATGAGAGCGCTTCCAGAAAGCACTTTCTCGGGCTCGAAAACTGGGCAGCCCCCTTAACGCAAGTAGCGAAAGCTTTGAACAAAACTCTCGACCAACTTCTCTCTTCTCCATCTACTTCACGCTGCGGGCACGTAGGGTACCCACTTCTCGAAACAACTAATTCTTCATATTTCATACAGTGGGTTCTCGTTATAAGAGTCTTGCCCCTCGTTCCGTTTTTATAGCTTCCCCCACTCTACGTGCGTACGTATTGTATTCCAACTTTGGCTCGGACTCCTCGTTATAAGCTACCATGCGACCCGTGCTTTCGAGGCGGGTGGTGGGGGAACGCTCCGGCGACGGATTTCTTGGAATCCTATTCCCCTACTCCCCCGATCAGTCTCTTATAACGAGAACCCACTGTACTTTTTTTCTATCTCTCTCTCTGATCTCGGCGACAAGTGAGAAAAAAAAATAAATAGTATATTTCGATACAAGTGCGAAAGGTTTGTCAATCTCACGAGTCGAAAAACAACTTTCGCACATGTATCGAACAAAATTGTTCATCACAAACGCACGTAAAGTCCGATTACACGCACGCTTGCGTGCGTAAAATCGAACTTTACGCACGGCGTGCGGAAAAATACGTTATCAAGAGACAAATTTCATCCAAAATGTCACTTCAACTGGTCAGCAGCATTAGAACACTTCAATTTTCGTAATAAAATTAGTTAAAAGTGATTTAAACGCGAATCACCCGATTAGAAACGCTTCGACGATCGACTGTGACGTCATAATTCACGATTTCACCGCCATATTTTGATAACCTAACGTATCTTGATCAATAGAAAGTGAAAAGTGAGTAAAAGTTGCAGTCTGAAATTCGTCAAATGTAACACCTTTTACGTCCAAATGTCGTCTCAACCCTCAAAGACGTCCTCAACAAAAAGTGAGACATTTGTCGTCCATACGACGATTCTTAGTCAACATTTGGCGCTGTGCTGTGTGGAAAGTGGAGAGTGCAGGGTTCCCACTGACGACGCTAGATGGCGGGCTTGTCGCATTGAATAGTGACGTCATAGCGTGGCGCGAACTTTGAATCGACAATATATCGTATTAAAGTCAATTTAACGATGTTCAGTATTTATTCTCTAGTTTTTATTCTTAGGCTACTTAGAATTTCGTTTCAATGATACATTCTGGGTCTGACTCGTTCGAATCTTTTGCTACTGAAAGACGCGTTTATAGTGAAGAGATGGTTTGAAGGGATGGAAACGAGTCTCGTTTATTTTATTGAGTGGGAATTATTTCATCATGATTGGGGTGAGGGGGAGGGGGAGATCCGTTGTGCGAGGTTTCCATTCGCTGACTCTTGAAACCCTCGGTCTCGTAGTCGTCGTAGTCGTGTATTCATTGGATTAATTAATGCCCAGATGTCTACGAGGATAGTAGATAATATGCGGTTCGGTGCGGGTTTAAGCAAAAGTAAAGCCAACATTCCACCGCATAGAGAATGATAGTATCAACGAGAAAGAAGATGAAGAGAAGCGCAATACAAAAAAAAAAGAGAGATAAAATATACATTTAAAAAAATATTCTATATCAATATGTACTATTCTAGTTTTATTGCTCAGTGTAAATTAGGACTTGGCAAACGATCAAAAAGACTCTTTTTGAGCTACTATATAACTTTTTGAACTAATGCAAGACCGGAAAAGATGATAGTTTTCTCTCCTATTTTATTTCAGTCTTCGTTTTCTGCTTTTTTTTTTTTATTCTACATGATTTTGAAAACTGACGGGAAATTGAAACAGATGTTTCCAAGGGATGAAGGGAATAAGGGAAGGGAATATCAAAATTTTTTGAAATTATTTAAAAAACGCGTAATTCGCACCCCCCAGAATCGAAGTGTATGACATCTAAAAAAAACTGGTTTTCGTGAATTTGCTGTCAAATGGAAGTAAATGGTACTCCAACAGTTTTTAAGGGAGTTTTTAAGGATCGAGATTTTCTTTGATTTATTCTGGAGGTACGAATCATGGAGAACGGTCTTGGGTTGTTCTTTGATCCGTGCACAGCAAATTGATTATACCGATTTGACGAAAATCAGGCTCGAATCCAGAGTCTCTTGAGATGACGGATTTCACCCTACGGATGCGTCTGCCTACGCTGTGTAAACCTGTGTGTAGCATCACATGGTTTGACAGGTATTCGAACATTTTCATGAAGTTGACAGGGTGTATAGGTGCTCTCTGAATTTCGTGTCAGATCGGGACAAGAAGCCGTTCTTGTTCTTCTTACGATCACAAATGCCTATTTTTTTTAGAGTTAGCCTTTTATTTAGCATTATTTTTTGGCGACTTATGAAATTCAGAAACGTGCACACATTAAAAGTTCACAATAATCGATAATCACATTGAATTGAATGATTGACAATAAAACCGTTTGAATAACTTCCAAAGAATATTGGCAATTTCAATTTTTGAAAAAAGCTTTTGCAGATATATATGGGGCATTCCATGTCAACTCGACCAATGATTTTCCCTCACCATTTTTGAATCGCTTCATAATTTTTTATACGATTTTCCTATCTCAAAATAGCACTCCCAAATTTTTTCAGATTTTTTCCGCAATCCGTTAATTTTTTATTAATATTCAAACCCATCTGAAAAAAGGTTTCTTTTAAAAATCTCAAAAAATTCTCCAAAATCTAGTTTTTCATTCCGATCATTCTGACACCCGGTCCAGTATTATAGTGTTGGACTCTCAAGACCGATTCTCAAATATTCTCGATTGTGTAATGAACGTAATTTTACCACCAACAGCTCGAACTTCAAGTCTAAGGATAGAATAAAAATGTGAAAATCATTGATTTATAATTAATGTTTATTCATTTGTAGTTCATTTATCAACTTGCAGAATATAAAGACATTGAATCCCCAATACTCAAGAAGTGTTATACACTCGTTCTTTTGGTCGCGTACTGGGTACGTTACGTATTGGGGATTCAATGTCTTTGTACTTTACAAGTTGATAAATTAACTACAAATGAATAAATATAAATTATAAATCAATGATTTTTACATTTTTATCCTATCCTTTAGACTTGAAGTTCGAGCTGTCGGTGGTAAAATTATGTTCATTATAAAATCGAGAATATTTGAGAATTGGTCGTGAGAGTCCAACACTATAATACTGGACCGGGTGTCAGAATGATCGGAATGAAAGACTAGATTTTTTAGATTTTTTTTTAGATTTTTTTGTAACGTTGCAAGATTGGTGAAAATGTTTGAAGTGCGATAAAAAATAAAAAAAAAAGGTCCCATCATGGGCCAGGTGGCAAAATGATTGGAATGAACAACTAGATTTTTGAGAATTTTTTTAGATTTTTAAAAGAAACCTTTTTTCAGATGGGCTTGAATATTAATAAAAAATTAACGGATTGCGGAAAAAATCTGAAAAAATTTGGGAGTGCTATTTTGAGATAGGAAAATCGTATAAAAAATTATGAAGCGATTCAAAAATGGTGAGGGAAAATCATTGGTCGAGTTGACATGGAATGCCCCATATACATTCGATTTAAGAGACTTGATTTAAAAAATTGATCGAATTGTCGAGGTTTTTACACACTACAGCGTTTGAAGGCCTCAAAAATGTCAGGCACTTGGTAAATTTATATTCTCTCAAATTCCAGGGTGTTTTTAAAATCCCCTTAGGGTACCGGGGGGTCCCAACACCGCAAGCTCTTCGAAACGTAGAATTATGACGCTTGCGGCTGTCTACGCGGAGGTCTTTGGTTAATTTTCATTCTTTTTTCTCATTTACTTCACCCCCATTGTCCGTAGGGTAAGCATTGTTCTCTCTGGTACCGGGTAGTTCGTCCAGCCAAGAGGACCTCGAAGACCCCTAGAATTCCGTCGACGTTTTACCGGAAGAACAATTAAGGGGGCTGGGGGATGGAAGTAGAAATATTTCTATACCCTTAAGGGGGTTTCTTGTTTTCTTCAAATTGAAGCTGAAATCGGTGACCATGGATGCCCTTCAACTTCGTGTCAGTGTTTTCGGTAGCTCGAGACTTGAAACCCCCTTAAAATGGTGTCCGTGTGTGTGTCTGTGTATCGTGACTGGTGAGAATAAGTATTAGTGTAATAAGGGCTGAGAGACGGTAGCGAAAGAAACTTGGAAACACTCGAGACACTCGACTCTTCTTTCTGGTGTTTCCGGTGAAAGCTCAGCCGTAATAAGCCTCTCCAAGTACCTGCGGGGCCAAACAATGAGGGGTTTTTTAATACTCGTCGCTTATAAAACCTCCCCCGGTTTCTTTAATATCAAATAGCTCCACACACACACGTACACACATAGAGAGAGAGAGATGTGCGTCTATTTTAAACATTTCATAACCGAGGGATATTGAATTTAAATAAAACCCTGCGGAGGAGGTCGAGGACGTACCTACCCAAAGACGGGGGTAGACCCAGACCATCTTCAAGAGTAAAAAGCTCAAGACCCGGTTCTCTTTATACGTTATTTTCCCGACCCCCTCGGCGCCGGTATACTTCGCAAAAATGTTGAGGGTTCCACGGGAAGGAAGGAAGCCAATTGTTTAGGAAAAGCTCAGAGTGAATTCCTGCGAAATGTGAAGAAAACTTTTTGTTCTTAACGCGCTACTCTCTGCGTCCTTCACCTTCTGCTCAGCGTATTTTTTTGTCGGGGTTTTAGGCTCCTTTTTTTCTACATTAACAGGTATCGACGCTATGCGTAGCACATTTTTAGAAACTCGCCAGAGCTTGGCAGATTTGGAGAACCCTTCGTTCTTCAGAAACTTAATGGGGTGTGTCTTTATTACGAGAAGTAATTTAGCGAACTTTTTGTTGTTTCTTTTTTAAACTGAAGGAATATAACGAAGCAAACCGAACAATTTTATGGACATAACCATAACCCCTGGTGGCTCGTTCCTGCTAACTTTTTTCGATCGGTGATTACACCTCGGGCCTCGATTTTTCCCCTCTTCGTATCAAGGCGAAGTCACTGTCGTGGGAATCAGGCCTTGAAGATTGGGGGTATTGAGGGTAAAAACTGAAGAAACAAAAAATAAAGTCACAAGAAGACCCATTATAATGTTTTATTAGGTCTTCTTTCAAATTCATTGAATCTCTTGAAGTCTCGTGAAGTTTATGAAGTCCTAAAAACTCCCCGTGTGGAAATCGATTTTTAATCGGGTAAAACTACTAGGGCCCCGCTAGGGCCCCGCCCCTGCTTTTCCCCAATTGGGGCGAGCGTGACGATTCTAGGCGGGGCCCTAGCAGGGCCCTAGTAGTTTTCCTCGATTGAAAATCGATTTCCACACGGGTCAGTCTCCTGAAGCCCTTCAAGTCTTTGAAGCTCCTGAAGACCTAAGAAGTCCGATGAAGTCTCATAAAATCCTTTGAAATCCCACGAAGTTTGGTGTACGCCATTTTTTTTTTTTTTTTTTTTGAAAATGTCCACACCTCCAATTAGTTCGTATAATCGAGGCTCTATTATGTATATTTCGATAAACGATTTTCCGATCAGAGTGTCTCGCTGTCAGGGAAATGTGGGAAACCGGGAATTATCAGGAAATTCGGGCTCATATCCTAGAATCTTCCAATTTTTCACCTACAGCTTGTATAATTTTCGAAAATATCAAAAATCTCGCGCTGCCAAAGTTACGTTAGTTTCTCTGCATTGGAATGTTTGGAAATTCATCAAATTGGAAAATTTTCCGAATTCAATTGAATCAAGGCTGCTTTACGCTTAAATTTATCGAGGAGCGCCATACGAACACGTCGTTATCGAAAAATTAGAGCCAAAAATATCTGACTCTGAATTATAAATAATGAATTTTCAAAATTTAACAATCCTCGAATAATCGTTAATCGAAAACGGAAAAATTAATTCACATTTGGTAACTGAGTTCATGTAAAATAATATTACAAAAATAATTAACGTTTTTAAAAAATTGTTTTGCATGAGTGAATTAGGTGAAAAAAATTCATAGAAAAATTTCAATTATCAAGTGAAAAACCGGAAACTGTCAGGGAATCTGATATTTTTCTATTCGATTGACACTAGACACCCTACCGGTCAGATCCCTTGGTCGATTTTTTCTTCGAGGTAAACGAGACACATATACCTAACTCTTTATTCTTCTTTTTCTCATTTCTCTTTTGTTTCCCAGATACTGTTTTTCCTTATCTATACCTTATCAAGCCTGGAATATACGATGTACCCACACCCCCCACGGGATATGAAAAGGTAGAAAAATATCATTGGTTTACCAGAAGTTCTGGGAAAAGGTTGAAAAGGCTGAGGCTGAGTCTGAGGCTCGTTTATCCCCTCGGACTTTTGTTCGATACTGAATAGAATGTCGTTGAAGTTTTTGCGATTTACTCCTACCCCCGTCTCTGCGAAGCCGGAGTAGAAGAGGAGGGGTTCGATTTAAAAATGCCCAGATTTATCTCCGTGATCGTGCATGTGATCCCTTTTTTTCCCCAAGAAAATCCCTTCGGCTCTCCGGAGAATTTCCCCACGCGAGGTCCACGATCACTTAGAACTGACCGCGTCGAATAGAAGGGAAAGTGATTTTTTCCACAGAATGAAAAAAGAAAATTACAAATTTTAACTCCCCGTTTTTTCTCGCGCTTCGTAAGTAAAACTGGCTTTCTCAAAGTACATAAAGCCTACTCTTGGGAATGGATTCGCACGGATAAGGATGCCGAGGGATGGTTACGTGCTCCTTTACGACTTGACGCACTTTGCACTTTTACACCGAAAAAACCCACCCATAAAAATGACAAAAAAAATATACGATCTCCGATCGAGTCCCTGCGGCGAATCCTCGCATCTACGGAGAGCATCGATCGAAAAAACCGTCTGAATAATTGTCAGAAAATTGAATAGAAAAAATCAGCTGGCAGATCTAATTACGTCACGTGTATGGGGATAAACGTGGTGAAATTTGAATAAGTAACGAGTCTCGTGTCGGGCAGGGGAGCGAGAATCTGGGGACTATACCTATCCCCCTTTCTGTTTTGAATATGATTTTAACTTTGTTTTCATAATTTTGCATAAACTCGAAGAGATTCGATTTTAACCGGGTTGATCCGTTTAACCGGGGTAAAGGAAGGCGTCGCCGAAGCTAGGCGACGAACTAAAGTAACTTTATGCCGAACTGGCTCATGGAGGCTGTTGATCGGTTTAGAATTCACGATATTCCAAACCGAAAAACTACGTAGCCATATTGCAACTCCGTAACAGCTGCCAACCCCAAATACATTCGATCCTTCGTCACAAATCTGCAGGCTAAAATGGCTACGGATAAAATATTCATTCAGGCTAAATGATGGTAGATTTTTTCTATTAAATTTTAGCTAAAAATAGTTACCAATTTTTACAGTTTTTAATTGTGAAGTCGAAAAGGTTCTCCTAGAATTCTGAATATTCTTGGATGGAATTTGAAATGTACACTCAGTTTATACAATTCCAAACAATAAATCATGACAGATTTTTTTGTTATGTATAACTGGATTTTTTTTCGCAGAATTTGGAGAATCGATTAATATTGAACGACTTTTTTCGCGTCCACAATATCGAAATTCCAAAGTCAGAGTGTCTACGTCCTGAAAAAACCTGAAAGTCCTTGAATATTTCTCAATGAATTTTACGTTTCTTATCGCGCGAGGATCCTGGAGTTCTTAAGGAATTTTTATCGTCACTCAGAGAATCTTTCAACTTGTGAAGATATTATTTATTCGAAAGAATCTAAAATAGCATTTCTTCTCTCATAATTCAGAGTCAATTTTGTTACTATTTAATCAGAAACATTAAGCGAAAAATAAGAAGAAAGGCAAACTTTGTGCCTCCAAAAAAATTATAAACTCGCATATACTATTTGAATGATCTAAGCCTGGAAATGATGAAAAATCGCCTGTAAAATTCATAATTTCCGGAAAAATCTTGATCCTGATTTTATACGAGCCACAAAAATTATCAATATAATTGTTTCCTGAAATACCGAAGGAACTCAAAATTGATGGAAACGGTGGTTGGACTGGTTTATCAAATAAATCACATTCTGTGGTTATCGAGAATCTTTTAATCGAATGAGAAAAAAAAAAAGAAATTGAAGAGCGATATCGTTGTATGAAAAAAGTTTTCCCAAAGTTTAGCAACCCTTTTCCCACAAGGTTGACCCTCGTCACAAAAGTCGGTTCAATTTTGTGACCCGCTGCGCGTTGACCATCCCAGTGAATTTTACTCTGGAGCTTTTCTTCCCCCCTTTTCCCCCCTTCGCGTCCTGCATCGCGAACCTCTTTTGTTTCTTTACAGGAGGAACAAGGTGATTCCTTTTTTTTTCCTTTCTCTTTCTCTTTTTTGTTTTTGCACGGTGCAATATCGGGAATTACGAAGCATTCTTCAGAGGAATTGCAACAGACACAGGTTATATGCTGTAGCGGGGGTATAAAAATCGTTTAGAAAAATATGGTGGACGGTAGGTACCGCGGCCCCGGCGAATGGGGACTTCTAGTCTTGTCTATGGACTGTGCAGAGAGAAGAAACACGGGAATCGCCACCGACCTCTGATCGTAATTAACAATTAACTCCCCTCTGCGGTTGGCAGGCGCCTACATACCCAGCTGCCCGGAGGGCTGATACCGCTTGTTCCATAAATTGCATTTCTTGCCCGCTTTTTGTACGTCTGCTGTCCCGTATCGTTTGGGAATCCGAAATGTCCGCGTACGCCAAACCGGTGCAAAATTTCTGCGCTGCGGGCGATAAAACAAACCCGGTCTGTTACTATACCGATGGGGATGAAAAAAAATTTCAACTTTTTCATATTCAACACACGATATATATATATATGTAACGCCATATTATAAATACTATACCCTGCAGTAAACGAAATTAATGAAATTAAACGTATCTTTGATAATTTTGGCAAATTTTTTTTACGCATTTGGTGAAAAATTAATTCTATTTTGGGAAAGAATATTTTGCACTCTGACATCAGGTGCTGAAATTTTTTAAACACTCGAATTGAACCTATGGGTGCAATAACGGCTTAAGTCGACTTAAGTTTTGGCAGAAAAAAAGCAGGTAAAGAATCAACAGTCGGTATTTCAATTTTTTCGAGGCATTTCTCAACGAACATTTATTTTTTCACATAGGTGGGGTACCTAAAAATGTTAAACAAACGTGATAAATATTAAATATAGTGTACAATGCAGTGCTGTACACGGAAATGCGGAGTAGGACTTGAGTAGTTTTTTCGTAGAACAACTTTTAATTTTTTATAACACGCTTTCTGGGATAAAAAAAGCGTGATTAAAATTATAAAATAATGTAATAAAATTAAAAATAGTATACAATGCTGTGCTATACATGTAAATACAGAGTAGGACTTGAGTCATTTTGTCGTAGATCAACTTTCTGTTCTCGTTGATCTACGAAAAAAACGACTCAAGTCCTACTCCGCATTTCCGTGTACACCACTGCATTGTACACTATATTTAATATTTATCACGTTTGATTAACATTTTTAGGTACCCCACCTATGTGAAAACATAAATGTTCGTTGAGAAATGCCTCGAAAAAATTGAAATACTGACTGTTGATTCTTTACCTGCTTTTTTTCTGCCAAAACTTGAGTCGACTTAAGCCGTTATTGCACCTATAGGCTCAATTGGTTCGCGTTTTATCAATATTGCATTATCACGTCTACAGTGACTCATTTTCTTGTGAGAAAATATCATAATTACTCATTATATCGCTAAACCTGTTTTTTTTTCTTTTTTACAACAAAGAAGCTGAGCCCCTAGTTTCGATCCCAATATTAGGAATAACAATTTTTCACCTATCGAGAGATCCAGAAGACTGTTATGATCTCAGGGATCTGGGATTGATCGATTATTCGCTATCTTCGATTCAAAAATAATCGATTAATCATTTTTTTATCAGAATAAAAATTGTATTATTCGATAAATCGAGTTCTATCAACACTTACACAACGTTAATCAATCGATCAATCGTCTTTCAAATTGTCTTTCGAACTATCGATTGATCGATTTTTTTCAAACTAATCGATTAATCGACTTTGAAATCAATCTATGGATTCTAGAAGTAGAACGTCAGTTACTTGATTATTCGATCTAGATTTTGAATCAAACTGATCGATTATACCTAGTGTATTGTTCAACCATCGATTAATCGATAATTCGATGCTTCAACCGATTTAAAACGTTTTTCAATCGATTGATCAGTTTTTTTCGATTAACCTAAAACTTATTTTGTATTGCCATTACGAAACATTGATTGATCGATTTATCGATTTTTTAACTGATTAAATTAAATTCTGAATAACAATGAAAGGGTTTTTCAATCAATCAAAAATTTCTAACAACCGAATAATTGACTTTCCAGCCAACTTTGAGCCTCAATTAATTGATTTACCGATTTTTTAGCCGATTTAAAATGTTGTTCAATGTAGATAAATCAGTTTTTCGATGTTAATTAATCGATGAATCGATTTTTCAGCCATTCCGGAACGTCGGATAATTTATTTATTGATTTTTCTATCAATCTTAATCGTCAATTCATCGGTTAATTAGCCGAACAAAAAAATAAGTCGAATAATCGATTAATCGAACAGCCCTAGTTTATAATTAATCCTTGGTTAATCCAAGTATTTCGTACATCGCTAAAAATTATCATTTCCTTTTGTGATTACATAATTATAAAGGTAAAAGGGCATATCAATTTTTTTTTCTCCGTATTTCCGCTAAAAATGTGAAAATACGTTCAGAAACATGAAATTGTGAAATTGATCGACTAACGGTGAAAGGTCGTAGGCACGGGCGGTTACGTCCTTTTATTTCCACTTGAAAAGAAAAAAAAAATCGTGTTCACTAATGATATAAGGTCGCATAGAACATTTTTTTTTCGTGATATCATTTTTTTACAAAACCTCTAAAAACCTCTGAAACGCATAGATAAATTGAACTTCGGACGAAATTCTAAAATTTTTATTAAAAACAAAAAAATGTCGGATACGACCTTATACCTTTACCTTGTCAAATTTTTTTTTAGAAAATAAAAATTGTGGAATTTCGTCCGAAATTCGATTTATCTATACGTTTCAGAGGCTTTCAGAGGTTTTGTAAAAAAATCTATATAATATGAATGAAAATGGTGGATACGACCATACATCATTAGTTAACACGATTTTTTTTTCTATTCTAGAAACGAAAGGATGTAACGATACTTACAGTACTTACGACCTTTCACCTTTATTTTTTCTTTCGGCTAATTTTCATATATGTATGCGTTTTGGACACTATAACAGCGAATGGCAAAGGACAAAAAAGACATACGACCTTTTACCACGAAAATCAACTTTTTTGTGGATACGACCTTATACCACCTGACACGCGGTATCATAATATAACAATAACTCTCCTTTTTTTGACCTTATCTTCTAATATTGTAGAACTTCATTGGTTTCATAGGTCAGTAAAACTGACCTATACTGGGTCATAGGTCAGTATAACTGACTTTTACTGACCTATGAAACCAATGAAGTTCTACAATTATAATATAACATCTGTTGAATAAAAATTGAGAACTTGGTTCCATCCAATCTCCTCGTCCATTGAAAAAAGGTCGAGGAGAGGAGAATAAAGGAGCGAGAGGTAATTGGGAGGAATGAAAGAAACGAGACTAAAAAAAATGAGAACAGAAGAGGGAATAAAGAGAAGACGATGATCAAATTGGGATTGTCTTTTGGGCGTTTTCCTGTTGCTCCCTTGTTTGTACGATATATACACACCTCTGCCCCTTAATTGCGTCTAGGGGTAATAATCGACTAATTGTAGTAGAGCTTTTTGTCGGTCGGGGGTTTCTCGAGAACGACCGGGACCAGGACCAGGACCAGGACCAGGACCAGGACGAGGCTATATCTCCCACAACATGAGAATCTCTGTGCCAATAACATCAGAAGCATGCGCGAACCGTGAGCCGCGAGACTTCCAAACGGACGTCGAGGGCTCGCGTAGAGCTTCGCGGGGAAACTCTGGAACGTATAATAGTCTCGCGTCGTCTCTCGAGCTTTGAGCATCGGACGTCGCGACGCCCTTACAGTATAGATACACTCATCGTGTACGTGAAACGTGAAACCGAGATCGACATTTTTTTCATACTTGCAATAAAGTTATAATTAACATCGGGCAATTTTTGGTTTCGTTTTAAATTAACGTTCAAAGTTCCTCGTGAATAGTGATCATTTTGAAAAAAAATCGAATGGATCTGAGGCGAGTGTGAACATTAGTTAATGATTATAAAATTGAACGAATCTGATTGTGCATCGCTGTGGATAATTGACGGTCATTTAAATTCTGTGAATTTGAATTTTGATTAATTAATTAATTAATTTTTTTCGTAAAATTTTTTTCATTTGGTAGATTTTTTTATTTCATTTAGTTGAGAGATTAGTTGCTTTTTTTTTTGGTAATCTGTGGTGATGTGATCTTGGCGATGAGTTCCAAGCCCGTTTGAGAGCTCAAAGGATAACCGCGGACAAAGTGAGTCATTCTCCAACTAACACAAGTACTATTTATACATCGTATGAACCAACTGTTGTACCACGACCTCTTTTATACCCACAGGTTTATAATTAAGTAGATATTCTATCCGAGTATTATATCCTGTAATAAAAACATGTGAATATGAATCGAACAGCAAGTAGAAAAACTACTATTGACACATTTGGAACGATGTTTGAACCTTTGAGAACATTTTGGAGCACTGAATAAATGCGCCAACGATGTTGGAATCTAAAGTCTTTGGAAATTGTTCTCGATCATCGTTCTTTTTCAGTATTTAAAGCTTCTTCTTGTAATATTTGAAATTCGTAAATTAAAATGGAACAAATTTCATTTATTTAGTCGATCACTCATCAACCCCTCGAGGATCTGACTTTGAGCTTGTATATATTCGAGACGGTCCATCATACGAGGAAAATTGATGGGGACCTTTTTGTAGTGAATTTAAAAAACTTCAATGTGAGTCTTCGTCACTTTTCACGTAGGACCAACTGGAAACGAGATATACTCACATTAGTAAGAATGACGAAAACTACTATTTTTGCCAATTCAAATTACAAGGCCCTGACTTGACGGTCTGTATCTTTCCAACGGTTGATCCTACGCGAAAAGTGGCAGTGACAATTTTTGCAGGGAATTGAAAAAGCTTCAAAGTAAGTTCAGATCACTTTTCACGTAGGAGCAACTGTAAACGAGATATACTCATATTAATGAAAATGAGCAAAACTAGAATTTCTGCCAGTTCAAGTTACAAAGCTCTGACTTGACAGCCTGTATCCTTTCAACGGTTGATCCTACGCGAAAAATTGTAGAAACAATTTTTGTTGAGAATTTCAAAATCTTCAAAGTAATTCCCGATCATTTTTCTCGTAGGAGTGATTGGAAGCGAGATATAGTGAATTCAGATAATTACAAAATCGATACATGGACAATATCTAGTGGATAAAAAGCTTTCGCATCGACGATAATAATTGTCGTAAAAGTTCTTGGTTTAAAATTGTTATCCAATTCTCTTCCGTAGTCTGAGCGAGTCTGATTCTGATTCATGTATAGTCGCAAGAGATTCAGTCGGGGTCTCTAGTTTCTCGAGTCTCTCGAGATGAAGTTTAAATAAAATTATCGAAGAATAATACCGAGAGCTTGTTACCTCCGTAGTAGGTATACACACAAACTCGTAAAATATTTTTCAATTCCTGTATAATTTATATGGCTTTGCCCACGTGCTGTATCTCAGAGTTTATCGGGGTCCTGAACCGGCCCTCTTACTGCAACTGCAGGCGTGGGCGTCGTGGCGCGCTTCTTACAGTATTTCTATCTCTCTCTCTTTCTCTCTGTCTCTTTCCGCCTCTCTTTTTTATTCAAGATAAATATCCTACCTAACGACTTCCCGATCAGTCGCGTGCCGCAAAAACATCCACAGACCTCGCTCTGACCCGCCTACACTGCATTCATGTCAGTAACGAAAAAGTCATACTATGATGATCATCACCGAATTCACTTTAGGACTTGAAAATTTCATCACCAAATTTCTTCTACATTATTTTCCGCAATAGGAAATTATCCAGTTTTTAGCTTGAAATTGACTTTAATTAATTATTTTTCAACACTTCCAAAAGTATTTGAATTATTTCTATCGTATCTTCAAATTGAATGCGAGAACTATAGGAAATACGGAGTGTTTAGTGAGGAGGGGGTTCCTACGGATGACGGTAGATGGCGGGTTCGTCGTACCGAATAGTGACGTCACAGCGTGGCGCGAAAGAGACACCGATTCAAACTTTGAATCGACAATATATTGTATTTAAACGATATAACGATACGTTCAATATTAGTTTTTTACTAGTTTTATTATTCGGCACCCGAATAAGTGCTTGGAACTGATCCGATTGAACTCTAATAACATCTGTTCATGTTGTTAACGAGGATATACTATAAAAATTGAGACTATTCACTCCACAGTCTTCTTTCACAATTGGGATTTTGCATCATCAAAAATTTTTTTCGTTTTTTATATGCGCATAATGTGGAGAGTAGCTCGAAATAATTAGGTACTGTTTTTTCTTTTTCGGTAAAAATGATGATCACAAAAGTTACAGGCCAGTTACAATTACATTCCAGCCTTTTTGCTATACACAGATATATATATACCTTATCATGGGTGACGTCACAACGTAGTCAATTTTCGATCCGTTGTATTTCCTTGAATTTTGTTTCAATTGAGAAAAGACAAAATATGATCTAATTATTTTTTTGCAAACTACTAATACATAAAAAAAAAAAGAAGTGCAACATCCCAATTCTTAGGACTGAAAATCGTGCCAGTAATCGGGAGATGACTCGAAATAATTTAGGGATTGTAGCGTAATAACAGATGCGCCCGAGTCGTGATATTATAGTGCGTGTAAAATTCACGGTGATATATACATATACGTATATATGCATGTATAGGGATGTAAATTTGGTCGCGAGCCCAAAAGTTACGCATGCAGATTGCTCCGGAAACTCTTTTTTACGAGATACGCGCGCAGGCTTCGGTGTAGAAATTTTTTTTTCTTTTTCTTTTTCTTTTACGCTTTTTTATTCTTACAATTTAGCTTCGCATAACCGCGTTAACTTTTTGGCAAAGTACTTTATAGCAAAAAATGTTTGCGGTATATACAGAAATAACAAGAACAAAAAAGAACAAAAAAAATAAAATTCTGTACAAGTTTTGATTAAATTAACTCGTTCATTCATGATTATAAGAAATGTGTATTCAGACGGTTGATTTTTTCTTCTATTTCTCTTTCTTTCTACTTTTAGCTTCTTTCTATGCTTTAATTTTTTTATTTTTTTCAACTTATACGCTTCTTACTATGCAGCTTGATAAAATTCCTTGAAATTCATTAGAGATAGGAAAGACATTATTTCCTATTAGACCATGAATTACGCTACGCGGAGTGGAAACTTTCATTATTAACTATTTCTATATACGCTTTTGCGATACGAGACCAAAGATATAGAGGATGTAGCCACGAGCCATCGCCATCTGGCATTGAATAACGTTTGAATAAAAAAGTGAAAAACTTTTTCAGTTACATAACCCGCGTCCCATATCCCATCACGTTATCCATCCTCTTTCTCTCCTTAGAGGATACGAAGAATAGATAACCTGTGACCTTTGTATCGATTTTATCACTTAAAACAAACTTATATTATCACTTTATGTCGCATAAGGATTTTAATTCGCTCAGTTTTCGATCATTATTGAAGTTTTAATATCAACAAAGGAACTGACAATGGGAAGTGTTGATCCCAGACAGTTGTACGATTTTTTCTCGATGCATTTTCGTATACTCAACGCACACACCAAATTTCAACTAAAAATAATGAAAATTGTTCGAGTTATCAATTTTTTACAGTTTTTTTTTTCTGTAAAATCGAAAAACTCTTCTTTCGATTCAGTTTTCAATATTTTCCGATTGAATTAGGATCAAATTTTCTGTCATCTTGCTTTTTGACGATTCTTAGAGGTTTGAATTCAATTCAGAAACAAAATCGTAAAAATCGGTTTATATTATACAGTCGCAAATGAAGAAAATTTAGTCTGAAGCCTGTTTCACATTTTCTTTTACGATTAGCTTTAATCGTGTACAGCTATTTTCTTTCATCACCGGTGATTTGAAACAATTTTTTTTTCAGCAACATCAAAGGATTTTTTAGCGATTTTGCGACGTCGCTAAGTATTCGCCTGATTTCTAGAGATTTTTAATCGATTCCTGTGCAGGGTATGCACTGGGGTATTTCTTGAGTGAATTAGCCCTTGAATTTTTCATCTCGATGTGACGTTTTTCAGACTTTTTTTTGTTGTTTATTCTGTCATTTTCTTTTGCTGCTGAATAAATTGCATCCCATACCGTACACTTACGTATCTCTGTGGAATTTGTAACTCGAGAGACCACGAACTAAAATAAACTGTGTATATAAGCATACTGGTTAGGGGTTTATACGCGAGTATATGTATAGAGTACCGCTAGTAACAGTGTGACAGATTTTCTGCACGTTGAGAGTAAATTTGCCCAGGTTAATATACTATTTCAATATTATATATTGCGAATAATAAAACTCGCTTCCAACGTATTCTCGATTCCCTTATTAATATTTGAAATTAAACGACAAACCCGACTATTTTTTTTTAAACTAGTCGACGCGGTTCTATAGTAGCTTAATTGCCTCTATACACGTGCTTCTTACATCGAGTAGCATAAAGGTCGTCTATAGTCGCGGACCCAGAACTCGACGAATTAATTATTTACGGGCTAATCAAGGGGATTTTTTTTCCTTTACCTCCGTTTCCGTCTCCGTCTCCGTCTCCGTCTCTCTCGAGCCTGGTCCATTAATTTTGAATCAAGTGTGATTAAACTTGTTCTGCAGTAGAGAAAGCAAAGAAAAAAAAACACTTCTGTATGAGTTTGCCGGCTAGGTTTTAGGTCACTCTATTTTTTTGTTCTCTCTTATTAGTAAGCAGGAAAGCGTCTGGTGGGGTGAAAATCGATATAGTCCAGTCAAATTAGATCCAAAAATAGCGAATAAAACAATTAATGAGTAACGACGTATAAATTGGCAGACCTCTGACTGGACGGCTCGATCCGACATCTTGAATCAGTATTTTCATCATATCTCGACAACTGTTGATCCTATCGTCACGGAGGTGATTATAAAAAATGAAGCTTATTAAATTCTCTACAACAAAGGTTCGATACATTTTTCTCGTATCTTCGATAGTTTTTCTCTAATACACCAGTGAATACGTACATAAATTCTCACAAGGTTCGGTACAAATATCGATGCTTTCAGCCCTGTATTACGCAAGAAATATTGAAGATATGAAAAAAATGTATTGAACCTTTTTTGTAGAGATTTTGAAAAACTTCATTTTTTATAATCACCTTCGTGACGATAGTATCAATGGTGATCGAGATATGTTGAAAAAACTTAATTCGAGTACCTTTTTCAATATTTGCTAATATGACTGAACTAATAGTTTTTTTTTTTTTAATGAAACAAAAAAATATTAAATTAAAGTCCCTTCGCTGTTTGTTATACCTGCAGTGTGAAACCGCGCCCTAGGTCAATATAAAGACCCACGGGGTCTACAGACGGTATCTTTTACCGCTAGAATACCGAAAAGAGTGAGTCCAGTTGATAAAAAAAAAAGTTGAAAACTTTTTCACTTAGACTGGTAGAGTAGAACTTTAACAAAGTCCCAGCGGGTGGATAGAAGAAAGAGGGAAAGTGAGCTTTGTAAAAAATAAAAATAATATAATATATAATTTGTTAGTTGATAAGTTAGAGATAAAGACAGGGGGGAGAGGGTGATAATAAATAGACTCTGCGGATACCGTACGGCTATACCTATCCTATCCCTACCATCCCTGGAAATATTATCAGAGAGATGTGGAGGTGAATTTATTTCCGTTGCAGTTCCTATATATAGCGGAGACAGGAAAATCATTGATCTGAGGCATGATTATTATAACATTAACGAATAGGTATTTTATGTGAAATCAACCCTCGTTAAAATCGTAGAAAAACTTTTTATTACCTACTGCAATTTTTTTTAATTTTTTTTTTTTTTAATGTATTGTCGTAGAATCAAGAAAAAATTCTGAAGCCTTTTTTTCTGCTAAATTTTATGTTTTTCTCTTCTCTCCATTTTTTTCTCCTTCAGATTTTCATAAAAAATTTGTTTATTCTGTTTTTTGTTCGTCTTTTTTTAAATTCGATTTTTTTCGTTTTCATAGTGATCTGCTTTTCGATCAGCTTATAGTCATAAAGATGATATTAAGATTTGAAAAAAAATAATTTTTTTTTTATCAAGATTTTTACCAAATAGGAAATTTTAGTCATGCTATTTTCTCCGTATTACCCAAAAATTTCGATCCAAATATCACAGAAATTGGGAAAAAATCGTGTCTCAAAAAGTCTAGAATTGGTTCTGTATAAAATTTTCCAACGACATACTATACATATAGTCGAGTTTTTCTTTTTCGTTATAAAAAAGAATGACAGACATTGAATTTCTCTAGACGTACCTCAACATCAGCTTCGGTGACGTCACTACGTAAAAATGTAATCCAGTTTTGGTTTTATTGAAAGAAAGTAATGAAAATTTCCTAATTATTTTTCCGTCAAGTAAATACATCAAAGTATCCAATTGTGAATCGCCCGCAGTATAACAAAGGGGAAATAATTAGATACTCGCTAAATAAATCGAGTTTTGTACTTTTTTTCTGTTGTTTTTTTTTTTTGTTCCTTTGAAAAAAAAAACATCTGTCGTGTTATTTCATACTCTGGGTGACGAACGCGTATAACAACTACGTAATACGATACCAACGTGACGAAGGCGTAGGGTGAATAAAAATGTCGAAACTCTTTTGAATAATTAAAAATATTTCAACAAACATTTTGTAACGAGACACCTCATAGAAGTGATATATCACTAATGAAATAAAACAAGTTCACCTGAAAAATGAACAACGAGAAGCAAACAGAAAAAAAAAGGAACAAGAAGAAGAATGAATAACGTTGAATCGCATCGCGAATGACTGAAATTCACATGAAGAAAAGAAAAAGGAAAAAAAGTCCTGGCTTAGACATCAGAGAAGCTTGTAGACCAGCTGGACTTCTGGCACGTCGTTGATCTATAGAGCTAAAGAGTCTGTCTCCACCTTTTTGTCCCCTTTATATCAAGCGGGTTCTTTCATTCTGATAGACGAGCCCTTCGTGTCCTTGGTGGTGACGAAGACGAGAACCGGATTAAAAACTAAAAGGGTCCAGACTATATAACAAACCCGAGCCGTGTCACCTGTCTCGAAAACTTTCGACGGACAATGGAACGGAACGGTTCGAACCCCTGCTCGAAGAAAAGTGAAGAAAAGTCACCGCGAGGAATAAATTTGAATTCCGATTGTCTTCGGCGTGGTCGATAATTTATTCATTTGTTTTCTAATCAGAGAAAAAGAAGTGTGCCTATACTACGGGTAGGAATTTCAGGAGGATGAGAACAAAGTTTGATTGCCTGAGGAATTTAAACACCTTTTGTATCATAGATTTCGGAGGAAGAGCTGTAGATAAGGAATGCCGAAAAAATGCGATTCGATTAGACACACTACCGACCCGAAACGGTTAGACCTTAGTAAATCGAAAATCCCTCGTAACACGGAGCCGTCGGTCCGAGAATTACGAGAAAGAATTTCAATCACATTTCGAATCACTTGATACGACTTCAGTTCGATCCCGTGCGGTTCGCTTCAGAGTTTTCACCGAATTTATACCGACTCGCTCGAGCTGAATCGAATCAGGTGAAAAAAAAAGCAAAAAAAAACTAGTGATGAGCATAATCGGTCTTGGACTTGGAGAAATTGCGAGACTATCGAGACCAAGACCAAGACTAAGACAAAGATTAAGAGTAAAGAAGTATTACTCTAAAAATGACAATTATGTATTGCATTTAACTGAATACATATTAAAATTTCTTGCAATTTCTTGAAATTCCTTGAAGACACTTGGAATCACTTGAAGTCAGTCACAGTCATGTGAACTTAGCAATATTTGAATGACTATGAGTATAAGTTTATGTTACTTGAAGTCACTTGGAGTCAGCTGAAGTCATGTGAACTCAGTCAAATTTGAGTGACTCTATAGGTAAAGGTTTGGGTCACTTGAAGTCACTTGAAGTCATGTGAACTCAGTCAAATTCAAGTGACTTTGAGCAAATTTAAATCACCTGGAGTCACTCAAAGTCAGTTCAAGTTTTGTGGACTCAGTAGAATTTGAGTGACTGATCTATAGGTATAAGTTTTAGTCACATGAAATCACATGAATTCAGTCAAATTCAAGGTACCTCTTGTACCCTTGAAGCCAGTTGAACTCAGTTGAAGCTGATTTCACTTGAAGAAAATGGTGAAGTTAGCTGAAGTCAGTTCAAGTCAGTTGACTTCTTGAAGCGGTCAATCGGCGAGTGGTTGACCCCTGGACCAAGATCAAAACTACCACGATCTAGCTTTTGGTCCCGACTAAAAGAAACTAATGGCGAATGTTAATCTCGGCACGATCTGTAATGTCCTTTTTCTTCTCTTATTCCAGAACCGAAGAAGTGTGGAGAAGCCGGGGTGGATAGGGTGGACGAGACGGAGTCATGGTTCGCGAGAGTTGTAGAACGTGGACGGGGTCGTCAGGGTCTTCTTGGTCCTTGATCCTCGCCCTCTCCCTTGTTTTTGGGGTAACACTTATCCTCGGAGTGGAGGCACAATGCGGATCGAGTGCGTCGCAGCAGGACAAACTTGCACTTTACAAAGTCACTTTGAGAACGCACTGGTCGAGGGCACGTTTTCCTAGACATTATCCGGAGTGGCGACCCCCCGCACAGTTCGGAAAGCTTATCGGTGAGTCTTCATGAAATTCATTCATTAATTTATTCCTACTTTAATCCAAAAAATCTAGGGGTTCAAATTTCTACCAAAATCGGGATATTTTTTTTATTTTTTCACAGAGTGTCGGATTTGCTATCCTAAATTTTGCGAGTCTGACAATCCGATTCTATTCATTCGTTATCAAAGTTCAACAAATAATGAACAAAACTGACCAAAATTTAACGAGTAAAAGTTTGAAAATAGTTATTCGTCAGCTGAAATTAATGTTTAAAAAACATTTGAAAAAAAAAAATTTGCGGCGCGCCAACCTGATCGTTTTTATGGCTGAAAGGGTCGAGAGAAGCTAAGAGTTATTCAAGTTTGTTAGAAATCGATGTTGAAGCCGACTACGAATGGTTTCGATTAAGGAGTCGCGGATGGGTGAAGAAATAAGGTGGCAAAGGTGCCAAGGGATTTTATTCGGCTGCCAAGATTCGAAACGTATGTTTTCCTTCTGAATTCTCGAGGCGGTGTAGGTATAGGTACCAGCACCAGGAGAAAATAGTATTCCGTTCGGATAAGCTCGTGCTACGTTATACATACATGTAGCTATCTGAGCTTTTTTATGTAATAAAACTATAAATTTGCTCTTTATAAATGTGAATTTATCATTCAATATTATCGTCGACTCTGTGCGAAAGCGAGAGAACAAAGAATCAAATGGATAAGACGGATAAGAAGGGTAAAAAAGATTCTCAAATCCATTTATCATCTAGCATAAGCCGTTTAAAATATTTTCTGCAAGCTTTTTTTTGATGAAACTGTGATCCCAGATATCTACTTTTTTTTTGCCCCCCTTCGATAATCACCTGCCCGTTTTTTACTCCCAAAACATTTTATGCGATGCCACCGAAAAAAATTTGGCTAGCCGAAACAAATTCCATTAATGTCTCGAACACGCTGCTGCGTTCCATCGAAATTCATGATACTTTTTTTTTAGTTTTTTGTATTGTATTCAACGACCCCCGTTTTTTTCAGTCTCGAGGGGTTAATTACTATGCGAAAATTGCGTACACCGATTACGATTACATGAGATTAAAAATATTACAGGGATTATTAAATAGGGATTGCAAGAAGTTACATCAGATTATATGAGAAAATATTGCAAACGCAAAGATGACACATGAAAATTGTAACGATAACGATGACAAACAGATTAGGAAGATTACAATGAGATTACAAAAGATTACAAAACTCCGGATCACCAGATTTTCACAGTGAATAACTTTTGGTTCAGTCTAGAAATAAAAAAGATAACTCAAAACTTAAAAATGTCAAAAATAGAACCAAAAGATTGGACAATAATTAAGAAAAAAAAATCGTTTTCAAAAATGTTACAAACGAATTCAATTTTTTTTTTGTTCGAGATTTTTTCGATAACTTAAGAAAAGAAGAGATTTTTTTTCTCTTTGATTATGATTAATTTTGAGGGTATAAATTCAGAATCGTCGCTTTTTCCCGGTACAAAAGAAAAAGTGAATTCGATAATTGGTTGCATCTGTTGTCTCGCGTGGAGGAAGGGGTTGACGCATCGAGTGGCACGTGGAATGCATGGTGAAGTAAGCTAGCTGGGGGTATAGGGAGAACTCGCGTAGATCCGCCTAACGTGGCGTGAAGGAGTTTCCATTAAGTTCGTACGGTAAGAAAAGGCTTCGAGATGAAAAGTCTCTTTGACTCTGAAATAGTTGAAGAGGAAGATTCGAGTCACGTGACGTCACTTCCGCCACCTGGGGAGCTTCTCTTTGCCGCGTTTAAACGACCGGGCGAAATAGGAATTGAAAAAATAAGATTCGTAGGGGAAGAGATTTTTAACATAAATTTTCGCTTTTTTCGCAAATCGATTTTTTTTTTTTTTTTAATCCCGGGTTTCTTCAAAGTTTGAGAATATAAACCATAAAATACGGGGGGGTCTATCAAAGGGGGAGTAACGATTTTGTTGTTAAATTTACAACTTCGTTCCCGTTCGCAATAATGAAATTAGCTTGTATATTACTATATTGTACCCCCAACGGTGTTAAATTTATCACCACCACATACCTTTATATATATATATGTATATATATATGTATATACTCACACCGACTTTAAACACGAACTGCAGTTACGAAGTGTAATTGTTATACATCCAGCTCTATGCTATACGGGGAAATTTTAGTCGTTTCATGTTTTGCAATAGTCAGCCATGCAGGAGCCACTGTGCTACAATGCAATCTCGAATTACCCCGCGTGTATCTCTGATAACTACGAATAATAGAGAAACTGGAATCATTTGAAAAAAAATATATGTTTTAATTCATGTATATAGAACGATTCAAGCGAAATTGCGAAATACAAACAATTATTTTAATATACTTGTTCAACAACTGAACCGATTCTACATTACGAAATCTACTCATCTGGTCAGGGAAAAGTCAAGGAAAAGTCAAGGAATTTTAAAGTGATAAAGACAGAATAAAGGATCACCAGCGATTTTTTTTTGTTCTCCCTCGCGTGGAAATCTTAATCAAGTAGAAATAGTAGCAAAACTTGTATGAATTATGAATAAAAAAGTATTCTCAAAAATCGGTTTGTTTCACCATTGATTCAGAGCATTATTTATTACATATACTTGAATAACAACTAATTCGTCGGAATTTTAGTCAGGGAAAAATTTAAAATTTGGTCAGGAAAAAGTCTTTGAATTCTTGAATGCAAAATCAACTCGAAATCACACGGTTTGAACAGAAAATTAAAACAATCCAAAAGTGACACGAATTCAATAAAAATGAACCCAAAAATCTGATTTTATCTTCTGGAGGAGCATGACATTTCTTATTGTACATCGTGTGGATTTGTAGATAGGGAAATGGCTGGAACTTATTTATCGTACCAATTAGGTATTACAATCGGAGGGAAAAGGGTTCGGTAGCATGTTTTCGTATTTCTTAATTACGTCTTCTCCGAGTTTCAAACAGACACAAGTATACAAAATTCGTGGATAGACAGGCAAACGTATACATGTATTTTTTTTCTTTTCTACTTATGGAAGAGAAGAACTGGATGGAAGTAGTTAAGAGTATTTTTGGCTCGGAGTAAGGGCCTCCATTGCCCTCCGGTTGGATCGTCTTTCCAAGTTCCTAGTTCCTCGTCTTTTATACCGTTAAAACATCCGAAGTTTTAGGCTAGGGTTTATACAGCCCTGAAAAGTTTCGCTCATTTTTAGTGTCCCTATAGTTTCTTCTACTTCATCTCAACGGGAAAAAATGGCGCCTTTGTACAGGTTTTCCTTGGTTAAAAAAATATCAAAATACCTACGACCCTAGTTTTTCTATCCAGTTTCTTACATTTCATCCAATGATCCTATAATTGAATCTTTAAGTCTGAGACTCAGAAACGAATTACGAATTACTCGCAGTTTATAAAGTTTATTTTAAAGGAGATTAAACTATATGGAATGAAAGAATACGTGACATTGGATAAACCTGCACTCAGGATGGAACAATTAAAAGTTTTATCGACGTTAAAGACTGTGGAAAAGGATGTGCCAGCAGTTGAATGCAGAAAATGATGGGATGGGGGGATCTGGAAGCAAGATTGCTCGGTGCAAACTTTTCTGCATCATGCTTTTTTCTATCTCTCATTTCTCGGGTATATTTTTTTCATTTTTCAAATCGCGAGATTGCTATCCTGCTTCGGGTTTCTCATGTAATCACAACTTTTTTCCGCTGAAAATTCTGGCTTACTCGTTCCCTTCTTTCTACTTTTCTTCTTCTTCTTCTTCTTCTTCTTCACAAAATAACAATTCACGAGGGCAGCAGCAGACAAAAAGCGAGAAAAGTGTTCCATCTAATTTTACGACTCGCTCCCCCGGTGATCGGTCGAATTTTTTCTATTCTATTCTTTTATCACCTTCTATTATTTTTATCCCTAATTTACCCCAGCTTTCGACTTTTCCTTGGGTGTTGTTGGTAGGTTTTTTTTGTGTTTCTAAATTTCATTAATTTCGGACGATATTTTTTTTTCACTCATGCTTTAATTTTCGCGATCAAGAGATACTAAATAATTCGTTCAGTAGGGAATAAGCGGATTCGGCATTAGCTACGGGTTTAGAATTTAAATTTGAATTTCCTATTTAATTTGAGACCGAACGAGCCGGATCCGGGCATCTCTTATCCTACTCACCGGGAAGGTCCTTAATTGCCTTTTCGGGTCATTTCACCGTCCCGAGGCATAAACCGACTCGAGAAAGGAGGATTTTATCCGTATCCCGATTCTACCGGTCGTTCAAAAAAAAAAAAAAAAAAAACCCGAGTGAAACTGAATAAAAAAGGAATATAATTAGCGGATTGATCAACCGGAACAAATATCCGGGCGACGTTCGTCCCGAAGTGCGTATTCAAACGACTAAACAGAGCCTAGCCGCCTCGATTCGCTATAAACCGCGTAAATCGATCATCAACCTAATTAATGCAGAGTCGTTTCTGTTCCGTTCGACGAAAAACGATCAAAATAACCACGGATCCAACGATCAGCCGACTTTACCATTGGCTAATCCAATAACCACGTAACTCGTAGAAAACGTTGATCGCGACCGGTAATCGAAAAATCGGTAGATTCACAGTTTTTGGATCAATGAGATGTAAAAAAAGGGTGTCCAAAAACTGTACAAAAGATAAAAACAGACTCCAAACTTCGAATAAATTGAATTATGACTCATTGGATTGTGGAAAACTGTATCCAAGATTTTCTTGAAATAATTTGATGAAACGTAAGCAGTATAATAAGGTTTTAGGAGCTGGTGAGAATTGGTGAAGTGGTTCAAAACGGTGCTCAGAACGTTATGTCAGAAACCGGACGGTTCACCTCATGCATGATAAGAGTGTCTTCTTTTTTTTATGGAGAAAAAGAGAGGTGGAAATTAGAGGTTTTGGAGACTTCCGTTCTTTAGTCGCGACGCGTCGCGACGGTCTCATACCACTCGCCACTCTGCCATTAGGACTCCGACAGTTTTCTCATTTTCTTTTGGCTAATTCTGTAGAGGGTTCTTTCTAAAAATAAGGAAAGACACGTGCAACCAGGCAGGGACTGCAGCTTCTACACTGCGGTTATGGAACAACGTCATCTCGTAACCCGTACTACTATCCTACCTACATAGAGAAACCTCTAGACTCTAGACCCTGCAGTGGTGTAGCATAGCTCGTTCGATGTTATGGGGATGGACATAACTGCGAACTAGCTATGGAATTCTAGTGCTAGTGTACAATAACCTGTACCAGGTATACCTCACTTATCCACTCAACCCACATCCAAGACTAATATTAATACTGCTGTATCTTGCTTCGCGAACTAGGTACTATCGCGGCTACTATACTCCTAGTAGCTGGAATCCGGGGGGCTCACCACTCAACCACTCGTCGATCGACCGCACACCTCAATCCAAGTATTCAAGACTTGATGCCTCATCAAGTCACTGATTTCAGCTGACTTAAGCTGACTTCAAATGATTACAGCTGACATAATATGACTTAAACTGACTTCAACTTAGCTCACCTTAGCTCATTTCAATTAGTGACTTCAACTGACTTTAACTCGATACACGTGAGTTGAACTGACTTCAAGTGATTTCAGCTGACATAATATGACTTCAACTGACGTCAGCTCATTTCAATTAGTGGCTTCCAGTGACTTTACCTCGATACACGTGAGTTGAACTGACTTCAAGTGATTTCAGCTGACATAATATGACTTCAACTGACGTCAGCTCATTTCAATTAGTGACTTCCAGTGACTTTAACTCGATACACGCGACTTGAACTGACTTCAAGTGATTTCAGCTGACATAATCTGCCTTCAACTGACGTCAGCTCATTTCAATTAGTGACTTCCAGTGACTTTAACTCGATACACGTGAGTTAAACTGACTTCAAGTGATTTCAGCTGACATAATATGACTTCAACTGACGTCAGCTCATTTCAATTAGTGGCTTCCAGTGACTTTACCTCGATACACGTGACTTGAACTGACTTCAAGTGATTTCAGCTGACATAATCTGACTTCAAGTGACGTCAGTTCATTTCAATTAGTGACTTCCAGTGACTTTAACTCGATACACGTGAGTTAAACTGACTTCAAGTGATTTCAGCTGACATAATATGACTTCAACTGACGTCAGCTCATTTCAATTAGTGGCTTCCAGTGACTTTACCTCGATACACGTGACTTGAACTGACTTCAAGTGATTTCAGCTGACATAATCTGACTTCAAGTGACGTCAGTTCATTTCAATTAGTGACTTCCAGTGACTTTAACTCGATACACGTGAGTTAAACTGACTTCAAGTGATTTCAGCTGACATAATATGACTTCAACTGACGTCAGCTCATTTCAATTAGTGGCTTCCAGTGACTTTACCTCGATACACGTGAGTTGAACTGACTTCAAGTGATTTCAGCTGACATAATATGACTTCAACTGACGTCAGCTCATTTCAATTAGTGACTTCCAGTGACTTTAACTCGATACACGCGACTTGAACTGACTTCAAGTGATTTCAGCTGACATAATCTGACTTCAACTGACGTTAGCTGATTTCAATTATAGCGACTTCAACTGACTTCAACTGACTTCAATCATTGACTTCAATTGATTTCAATATTTATTCTGTCTGATTCTCTCAGTATGTATGATTGTATTTTTGATTGAGCCTCTTTTTAGAAAAGTACGTGGTGTTTATTCGGCAAGATTAGTCGAGCTTTTGGGGCTGCACGGGGTGCGTATATTTTTTTAGGCACAGGCTTAAAATTGTTCTAATTTTGTAATTTGTCCAAAGTGTTTAAAGAGGATAATTCAAGGGGATAATTCAAAGCGACAATTTGAAAAGTTTGAAGGATCAATCTTTTTTTTTTGTAATAATTCATGAGATCATGGAGTTAGCAACGATGTCACGTGATAAAATTATTTGAAAAAAAATATCGTTCAAGCGGTATTTTATAATTGGGAGGATCTTAATATGAGTATAAAAGAAAAAAAACATCGAGAGCACATTATTACAACTTTTGAAATGCGTAGAAAATTTGTTTTCCCCTTCTTTTCTTTCTGTTTCACTGATACTCGTTTTTAACTGATTCCACGGTCCTAACAAGATATGTGTAAATACAGAAAAATGTCTAAGTTATGGGTGAAAAAATGGCATAAACTATTCTTCGTAGTATATCGAACTAAAATATAGTATCCCCTGCCATGATTTCAGTTCTAATGTTGAATTTTAATTCTCTGACTATAAGCCTCGTATCATCTGATCTTGAAGAACAACCCCCAAATTTATTCGGTTATGTCGTTGCCTAAAAATCTCCTATATATTTGACCACATGAAAATGAGTTACTCTAAGCTGCGTGTGTGTGTCTCACGTTCGCCAATGGTACAGTTTTTTTATTCCTCCAAAATGTTCAATTTCGTCTAACGATGGGATATCGAGGCGGTTGAGAGTGTAGCAACGAGATTGGCTTCGCATCGAGCTTTCATGTTTCCTGCACGTGTATGCACGCATGTAATACAGGATTGTATACAGTAGCGAAACCAGGTATACCTCGGAGTGGAAACCCCCGTTGCATATTAACCCGAGCTTTTGACGTGCGTCAGGATTTGATGGATCACGTGATGTGTCAGAACCCCGTAGACTGTAGGCGGTACACACGTTTCTCCCCATCTCCCTCTCTGTCACTCACTTTTTCTCGCTTTCCCTAGCTTACACCCTTTCTCCGTTTCTCCCATTTCTACCTCCTCAGGCGCCGAGGCCGAGGGGGTGAACGACGCGTTTCATCAGACGCGATAAATATATACTACGTATCATGCGGAGGGTGAAGGTGAAGGAAATATGACAGATTCGTATCTCCATTCCTTCAGGAATTCTGCTGGTTCCCGGTTCCCGGTTATCATCCCCCTTCTCGCTTCCACCCCCTTCGGTGCGGTTTGTCATTTGAATAATTCTCGCTCCCTGCAGCAGCAGCGTGACACTAGTTGCGTTTTCCGTAGCTCCAAGAAGCCGCAGCTCTCGTCGCGTCCTCTGCACTGCAGACGAGATCGCATGGTAGTAAAAAAGAATGAGAAGAAGAAGAAAAGAAAAAATTTTCCTAGATAAAAGGTACATCGCGTCAAGAGACAAGTTAATTTTCTAGCTTGTTACCTCGTTAACTTTCTTGAACGAAGAATTTTCTCTCTTTCGTTCTACAATTCGCTGAACCGTATTTTATCATTTTTTATCTTCTCTTTTCATTCGGGTTGCATCGAGAGAACTAAAACTCTGATCTTCGCGATAATTTTGTAGAATTAACGAAACGTAACGAACCAACCTTTGTTTTTTATCATTCGAGGTTTTGACGGCTCAAAAGCAGATTCCCACACCTGTTTTATGCTATTGGAGATATCGAATGACCTCGAAGTAACAATTCATCGATTTGGAAAACGAGTGAAAACAAATAATCGTGAAAACATCAATTCCGATGAAAGCGCGGACCAGTTCGAGTCGAATCGACGTCTGGCTTGAAATTGTTGTACGTCAATTAAATCACATCTGCGTCCTTTGATAGAAGAATACTTGAACCGGCGAAAGTTTTATTTCAACAAATCTGCAGTGTGATTGATTAAAAGCTTTGAAATTTCTGTGTATCGTGGGTACCGATACTTTTCCCCCTTTATTTGTAGAATTCTTTTTCTACAAACTAAATTTTTCCACGTTTTATAAATCGAATCAATTGCCTTTGGAGTAAAAACCTCCGGGGGTGGGAGACGAAAAACCCATTTTGATTGCGTTTGTTGTTTGATCATGAAAAAAATTGTTTGATCCAATCTGCTAGACGTTTTTTTCTCTTCATTTATTTATTAAAGACAAAAGCAAAATGTCTCTTTTGGGGCTGGAGAGGCGATCATGTGAACCTAAAAAGGTCTCGACCCACGAACTTTATTACATAATATAAATTGTACAATCAAGCTAATGCGCTATTGAGATAGATTAATTAATTGATTTCTTTCGCAGCGTCGTTAACGCTGTTAGAGACTCCCGAGGCTTCGTACTCGTTCGATATACGGGTTCATCGGCATCGCATACACAGGCTAAACACCACTAACTATAAAAGTGCAGTTCCTTGCTCACTCAGCGACCTGCAATGGCAGAAGTAGAGTAGCATTAACATTACATTGCCCATATATATATATATATATATATATATATGTACCGGAGCTAGGACGGAAACTGGGAAGAAATAAATTACACAAAGTGCCTCGATAACTTGACTTTTTTTCTTACCTCAACCCACGCTTCGTTGATTTCCATCCTACTTTTCGCCGCCCTTTTTTTTTCTTTTTGCCGTTTCCATTTTCACCCCGCAAAAAGCCCTCTTATACCGTATATGTGTGGTATAAAACTTTTTCGCTAACCATTGATACATAAATTGTACATTGACAACCGGATGTAGATACTAATGGTAGTTTAACTTCCGGTCTCCGGCCTGTAGCTTGATACTTCTCATACGAAAAACGACAATTTCCTATTTCCCTTATTCAATGGACGATACCGAAAGTCTGAGAGACTCAAAGTTTCCTCCAGAATTTGACAAATGACTGTAGTAAAAAAGTATTACGATATATTGTCGTTTCTAAGTTTGAATCGGTCCCTGTTTCGCGCCACGCTGTGACGTCACTACTCGGTACGACAAGCCCGCCGTCTAGTTTCGTCTGTGGGAACCAACTCGACACTCAACGCAAATTCATATCGTGGGGGCGGGTATCAAGGCGAAGCTAAAAAGTTTTCTGAATCGATCGCTAAAGTTGGGGCGCTGGGCTCGAGGAGTTTATGATCGGAGTGTAAACGATGTTTATAACCTCAAGACACGGACCATAAACAACAATAAAACAACAACTGCGAGCGGTAATGAAAGAAAATCGCTGTCGTGTAGAGATTTTTAATGAAATTGAAGAAATCACTCGATATTTTCACAATCTAATACATTTCCATGCAAACGTATTCACACGGTATGTCTTGTATAACAGAACTATTATTCTACCTCATGACAATTATTATTTCTAATGAATGAATACTCCCAAGTCACGCGATTGTATCGATTAATACAAATTTGCAAAACTGCTACGTCCGATTTGTATATAGTAGGTTATGTGTCTCTTCCCTATCGACAACCATCCACCAGTCTACCGCAGCGCCTCAGCACTCGCGGTAGGTCGCGGAAACACACTTGGCTTCATCAACGGACCCCCACCGTAGGAGCTTTCGGACCTGTGTTTAGTAGTTCTCCTAGTTTTCGCTTCCCTTTTATTCAAATATGCCTATCAGATTACTTGAGAAAAATACTCTTCATTTAATAACGGGAAAACTTAATTTTGTGATTACATCTCCTCGTTACGCATATACATATATAATATAGTCGCAGTGGATGATAGTCGTCGGTGTATAATCGCAGTTAATTCGATGCGGGACCATAGAGCCAGGCTCTGACTGCATCCCGGGTATCTGGTATTAGAATTGGCGGTCGTGAGGGATAAACTGTATAGTTAGGGATGCAGATTAGAGGACTGTATGGTGCAACGCATAACTCAACCAACCCTACCGCCGCGCCGCCCAGTCATGGGACGTAGGGTCGTACCGCCGTTAGGGTTCTGGCTGAAATAATAGCGATGAATTGTTGATGGTTTTGGAGCTACTCTGTATTTATGTACCGAGGCGGAGGCCGTCGTGGTGGGGATGGTGGTGGAGTCCTCCGTTCAACTGTGGTCACCGCGCGTGAAAACTACCCCTTTCAAATATGCATCAACGAAAACCCTTTCGACACGGTCATCACGCCCCCGTACCGCTGGGCACCAGCTCCGCTCCTTGTTATAGCGTTATTAATCATCGCGATGACTCGCGTACAACCAGGGGTCCGGATATTCCACGGAGGGACACATGGAGCATGCCAAAAGTATCTGAAATGTTATTGCCGCGCCAGCGTCTGGTCTGTTCATTTCCCGGTTTCAAACAAAATTAAGGTCATCTATCACCTCGAACGTATTTCAAAACGATATGATACCGTATTGTTTAGAGACAAAATTCATATGTCATCACGTCGTGAGAGTTTATAATTCTTTTTTCTACATTTTGTATACATATCCAGGGTGAATTCTGAACTACTAAACAGTCTGAAGTTGGCCCGAATCGGAAAACAAGCTTTTAGACAGTTTGGGACCAATTCAACTGGCTGGAAGCTCATTACTCGATCACAGCCAGCTTCAGACTGTTCAGTAGTTCAGGATTCAGCCTGTATATGTATTGGAAACGGAAATATGACACCCCGACGTCTGGTGCTAAAATATTGCACCACTTAAAAAGGGCTAGAAGCGGGTTAGTTGTATGAGTACATTACCACACTGACTCGTTTTTGTGAGAAAATCCCTATTTCGAGCCCAAAAAATAATTCCGAAGCTAGTTTTTTTAGCGAAATTGTGAACCACGATGGCGGCTCTAATTAAATAATGATATTTAACTCATGTCTAGCAGTTATTTGTCTCTAAATTGGTGGTTCCGTCGGTGATGAAATATTAAAATTGTGGTGGAGCTGATTTTTGATTCGACGAAAGCTAGTTTTTCGAAGATCTGGTGGTACTAACATCGTGATATTTTTGAGGGCCCGTATCTACCCTGTAAAAGTTCCATAACCGAATTTTATGTGGCTATGAGTAGGTGCCGTTTATACGTAGTACCCCAAAGTCCTAAGATCCATTGGCGCGTTGCAGTCGTAAGGAATTGCTTTAGAGTCTGAACTTGGTATAAGTGGATTCGCGAAATTGCAGTCTAGTATACTTTGAAGTAAGATAATAAAACGCAAAAAAGGGACGAAATCGCGGGTCGACCAAGTCGGGAGGGATAACTTTCACGCGCTTCTTCCCACTATCCCAGTTTTATTATCTTATACCGTGCCGGTTGTAACTGGGTACAAACCATTCTAGTCCTCCAATTACCATCAAATTCTATACATCTTGATTCTTGACACACTATCGTGTTTGATTGCCTACAATTGCCTCAAGTTTCACAAAGTATAGAAGAAGACGATTGTCTTATACATTTCATTTTGGTATATTTCGTTTTTTCTCTTTTTACGTTCGCACTCAGTCACGAAATTAACGACCCATCTATAAAAATGCTTCAACTGTGAATAGAATAAAAAACGCTTCAAATCTTAAGGACAAAAAGTGCTTTAAATCTGTAGGACCGAAAATTCTTCAAGTCTGTGGGACGAAAAAAATAAATATTGATGAAAAAAATCATACTGAATGGGAAACTTGAAGCTTCTAAACGCATCCCTGATGAAAAAGTATTTTTACGGCACATGCATTAAAAAGTCACTCTTTGACGCCTTTTTTCGTTCCGGCAAGCGGCACTTTATACCGCCAAGTTCAAAGTTGCGGTATAAAGACTTTATTCCGCAACTTTGATGCGCAGTTCGAAGTGCGCATGTCAAAGTTGCGGAATAAAGTCTTTATACCGCAGGTCCCCCACTCTACTACCTTTTACAGCAGCTCCTATACGCAGTTCGTGCGGAACTCAACTGGCGTCAAAGTGACTATTAATGCCTTTTCCGTAAAAAATATTGTATGGGGCGGGCGCAGAAAGTAACTGTTCAGCAAGGTTAAGTTTTTAGTACTCGCCGTTGCTTTACAAGGCTCGCCTTCGGCTCGCCAGGTAAACCAACGGCTCGTACGAAAAACATAACCTTGCCGAATAAACAATTACTTTCTGCGCATACCACATAAATATCTATTCTGACTCATAATTGTCTCAGTGTGTTTCGATCGAGTGAAAAAAATGAATATTTTCAAAGATTATATTTATATTAGAAGTTTCACAGAGTTTTTCCTAGTTAGGCACAATAATTTTGTAAAAGTTTCAATAATTCTGAAAAACTCTTGTGAAAAGTCTGATGATCTCTGATCATCTATGAAAATATTCTGATTTTTTTTCGCGATTATTTTAGCAATCCACAGATAATTTTGAAAATCTTGATTCTTTGTGCGGATTTTGCAATCCTTCGTTTAAATATGATCGACGAAATTTCAACCTCCAAATTGTTTTGAAATCATTTTTTATCCGATTTTTCATTGTTGAGATGAGATGCGTTGTTCATCGCGTTGAATTAGATAAGAAAATGGCACATAAATGTGGAAAATTGCCACAAAACTTGAGTCGATTTTCTTTATCGTGAATTTTTTTCTACTGTCTGAAAGCTAAACAATCCCAGACGCACTATGTATCCGTTATTCACGGACCATTCGTTCTGAACCGAATCCTAGTCTCCTGGATGTAGGTTGACGGTCTGGAACGAGAACGAACTTTGCATGTGTTAAAATCAAGAGTAGAAACGATTTTTCTTCCACTTTTTATAGCAATTATTCTTTTATTTTGTTTGATCAAATTTCATTAAAAAAAGATTCCGAGCCAAATTTAGCCTGCGGGGGTTTCATGTCGCCCGTGAGATTGCAGAGGGGTTGGTTTTACTCAAAGGTAGAACCTCAGACCCGCGATGTATGTACATACAGGTGAATTATTAATGGTTGGCTACGTAGTTAATACGTAACACGCTTTAGGTCGGCGAAGCTTGCAGTTTCAACCTCCTTTGACGCACCTATTTAGCGCTTCACATTTTTCATACTTTTTCACTCGAATTCCCATCATCTTCTTCCGATTAGAATATAATTTCGACCAGAGCCCCGGTCGGTTCTATAAAAGCATGATAAATATTGGCTCGAAAATGGGAGCGGAATAATCGCATCCGGTTTATGGGAAAAGTTGTATAATAAAAAGCTAGTTTCCGGAAACTTATAACGCGAGGATATAAAAATTCCAATCGTACGTCTGTAAGCTCGAACGACGTACGTTTCGACGATAAAGAGCCTATTTAGAAATCGCAATTGCTGGTGTTGTAAAAATATTGTGATTTTTGTACACTGTTGATGGATCAACGCGGTAGAATTCAAATTTTCGTATAACCGGAACGGAACGACTAACGACTTTCTTAACGACACCCCTGGACAACTCGAAGTCGTGAGGTGGAAAGTTTGACGATGGGTACAGAGGCAAACTCTGGGCATATTCAGGAGGATCGCCGCGAAACGTTCTATGCAAAACCAGCAATTCGCAACTAGCACCGAGCTTGATGCAAACTTTCCGACTCAAGATGATAACTTTGAATTATCCTGCTATTAAACACCGAGCTTTCGTCCAAACGCCTCTAATTCTCATTCAGAATTAGACACTCGTACTCCCCAGCTTCCTCTTATAATATCAACGTTATCATCACAAACTACCTTCAACTTGCGGCTGTCTAGGTTAAAAATAAAGATTCCGCGATGCAATGGACTCAACGGGGCTGAAAAGCGCACGAATTGAGCTTCAATCTGAAAGAAAATGTTACAGTTTTAGGGTCTTCAAAAGCTGCTGAGTGATAGCTTGCAAAAATTACTACAAAACCTTTTATAGACTATTTTTAGTATCATTATCATGCGAGCATTCGCAGCAGAATTTTTTTGTGTGACTTATTGTTTTTGAGAAAATTTTGGAAAAATGTCAATCCATCAAAAATCGGTTCAGTGGAAGTTTAAAGAGTTGTTTTGACTTTTTGAACATATTTACAGTTTTTATCCGTGCTTTGTCACAATTTCGAATATAAATTGCATCTTCTCGATGAGTTATTTTTCGTCTGCCGATTCAGAGTTTCTCTATTCTCCTCACGAAGTTTAATATCGTATTGTTTTTACCCTAAATACCCGATTGATGGTGGTAGAATTCATTTATTCGTATAATCTCATGAATTTCCGCTCCTGAATTTCTTTTTGTCGTATCAGGAGACCGGGATTATCATTCCATTCGAGTGTTTTTGCTACCATCAAGATTTGATTCCGATCTCTAGTCTCGACTGTTTTGACGATCTCAGCAGTTATTCCAGTCGTTTGTTCCATCTGGGTTTCGCATAGTCTGGAGAAACGATAATCCTTGACTTAATACCGGTCTCCGGACAGCTGTCGTCGTCTCTTATATCGTTCATTTTCTCAAATGACGTAGATTGCGCGCGTGCGGGTCGGACAAGTATACAGATAAAAAAAAAGCACCAACGATCACTCGAGCCAGTATATACCCGGCGAGGAGGGGATGAAATTTGCGCTGAATTTCTCATCCTCAAGCTGGCTATCTACGACTCATTTAATCCCGTCCCTTCCCCGTTCTCTTCCTCCTTTCATTCCACTCGGTTTAAGAACAGAGCTAAGTCTCAGAGATAACGAAGGATCCTCTTTGTATTGCCTCGCGGTTTTAGTTCGCGTATAAACTATGTATATTTTTTCAAGCCTATAACACCCACCGCTGCAGTCCATGGAGATCTTTTCGAGGGGCGTATCAGACAAATGAAATGAAATCTACTCTACTCCTGCGGCGCCGACTCACCGCGGCTCTTATAACGTTAAAGTATGTGGGAAAGTTCCTGGTAACGTTATGGCCACGGGATAATACCTAATCAATACCGACGGTACCGCGGTGAGGGCGAAGGGAGAAGCCAGGTCTCCAAGGGACATAGAATAGGAGATGATAAGACCGAGTCTTCGCTATATACGTCGTCTATGTCGAACGGTAGATTCACACTCAAAGAGCATCCGCGGTTTGGACGAGGAAATGTGTCTTTTTCCACTAGGATTTTTCTGAGTCTTGATAAAGTTCCAGTTTTTTCGGAGCATGAAATATTAGGTTGGTCGATTTTAGGCGAGTAGGCAAAAAAAACGGATTTTCTAAAGGTTCACTCACAACACGAAAAAGCATAACCATATTTGGCCTGATTCTTCAACAGGGTTCAGAGAATTTGATGATCTTTCCGATTTTTCAAAGTATTTTTTAAGCTTCATATACACAACTAATTTTTATTGTGTAATATAGCCTTAAAATTCTAGTTAGGACTTGGAGTATTCGAAGTGAAGTCAAAACTACTGATGATAAGAGTCAGCGAAATCGAATCTGGGGCTTATATCGTTCTATAAAAACTGTCCCCACTTCTCATATCTTGTCAATTTGAATGGAAAGGGGCTCCAAAGGATTCAGAGGTTCTAAATGTTCGAGAATATTATATGACCCAAAGTTTGCTTTCTTTTTGGTCCCCTCAAAAATCGCCATAACCCGTGTAGAAAAATCTTAGGGGCAATTTAGGGCTGGGTTAAGGTTACCATGGCCTTAGAGAGGGTCAAGTAATGGCATCGTCAAGGAGGGACTCCTCAGTACAGCCTCACTGGGCATTAAAATTTGGATGAAATATATTTGGGGTTCCTGAAGTAGGTCAATACCAACTAGGCCCCAGCGGGGCCCTGGCCTGGCTTTCCCGAACAGAATTCCTGGACTGGGCCTGACCAGGCCCCAGTCTGGATTCCCAAGTAACATTCCCTGACCAGGTCTCATCGGTTAAAAGGTTACATCACCGATCTGGCCCATATATATCTGAGCCCGGTGATTTCTAGGGAAGCCCGATCGGGCACCTATGATTTTTCTGCACGAAAAGCGAGTTTCCACGGTCTTTCCACTGTTATTTAGCTACACCGTTAATCCTGTACGGAGGCAAAGGAATTCCTGTATACCCAGAGTAAAAATCAAACGTAGATTCTTTTTTTTTTTCTCTCTGTCTCTCCATTCTATGACATTACATACCGAATGTGCGAGCGTGCGGGATATGAGGGTAACAAAGTACCATAAAAGCCGGGACGACACGGGAAGGGTTTTGCGTTTATGGTGCGTACAACTTTTTCCATGGTCCACTGTGCCTTAGGGAGGAAACAGCTAGAAGGTTCAACTGGGTTTATGGTATATTTTCTTTTCGGACCTCGAAACAACCTCGATCGGGGTACTTTGTCCAGTTTTCTCGCCGTCGTGGGGGCGCGAGGGGGGAGGGGGATTGCAGAAAGTCGAGAATTTACCTTGTATAGTTCCTTGATTTTTATTTATTTACTTATTTACTTATTTCTGTATCAACTCGTGGACGGAGTTTTCCGCGTTTATGGAGTCGAGGGGGGGAACCCGGTAAGAGACTCGATTGAAAAGGGCGTTGAAAACTCGATTTATTGTCGAGAGAGGAATGGGTTGGCGGGATTTCCTGCGAACGGATGAAAAGAAATTGGTAGGAAGAATATGGTGGTGCAGCAATTTTAAAACAAGAGAACTCTGATTGAAATTTAACCCCCCTCCGATATCCGGTTGCACCCTTGGGCCAAAAATCCGGGTCAAATTACTCGGCGCGTTCCTCCGTACCCTTCTATTCCTAAACCGCGGGGGAAACTTACTTAAGGGAAAATTGAAAATTCTTCCCTTCCTGTTGTATGTATTCTACTCATTTTTATATCATATCGTATACTACATATCCCACTATCTACGGGGGTTCAAGAAAACCACGACCAGATCCTTCGATCTAACAACTTTTATTGGCTATCTTCTCAGGATCGATAGAACCGTAAAATTCATAACGACCATTCTGTAAAATATTTGATAGAAAATTGTCTATATGACATGGAGACTCTGTTTGCGGAAATTCTTTTCAACCATAAGCATCATGATCTCCGGATTTTATCGACGATAAAACCATTCTTAACTTTCATTCATTTTATCAGCTTTATTATTCTGTCCTTTATAATTTCTTCAATGGGATTTGTTACTAATAAGGTGACAAATAAGTACTAAAATAAATAAATGAAGAATTAAGCATCGGTGTATCGCTATTGTCAATTGAAAGTTCGAATCTGTCTCTATTTCGCGCCATGCTATGGAGTCACTATTCGGAATTGACTAATCCCGCCATCTATCGTCGTCCGTAGAAACCCACTCCTCACTCTATAGCCCGTATCTCCAAAGTCTCGCTTTCTATTGGATGATATTACGTTACGATATTCAAATATGGCGGTGAAATTGTGAATTCTGACGTCACGATCGATCAGAAAGCGGTTTTGCCAACTTTAAACCAATGATATTGCAACATTGAATGAGTAGAATCTTGTTTTTCTGTCAGAGGCATGAAAAAGTCACTTTTTTTAAATCTAAACTAACCACTTATTTATCCAGCTAAAGTCAGAACTGTCGTTTAAAATTTTTGTTCGCTAGTTAATTGTCAGTTCGTACAGCGCATCTTAATTAAACTGTCTTCAAATTAGTTTTCACTTTATCTAAAAGTGTAAAAGAAATATATAATTTTGAGGATTTTGGAATTTGACACACAAATCAAAAGGGTTGAAGAATCGATCCATATTTTCTACATGGTGGCCACTTTTTTCGGGAAAAAAATTCCCTGATTTTCCCTGACTGGTTGATCAATTTTCCCTGACCGAAATTCTAATATTGTGTTAATTAGTGCTACAAGATAATACCCCTGATTGCTTGATTTCATTTCGATGCAAATTGATTAGGAAATCCAACAGTGTTGGGAAAAATTATATTACATTTTTTTTGCTGAATCATTTACGACATGTTAGCAATTTCTTTTACTTTTTCCCTGACCAATTTTGGTTTTCCCTGACCGTGGCCACCATGTTAAATCTAGTTTTGGTGATTGAAATAAGAATCCCGGGTCCCTGCAGTCACGATGGTACAAAGCAATAATTGAGGATATATTTTATCACCTTCATTTCAAAATTGTTTCTCATGAAATATAGTCTCACGCCATCTTGGCCGGGTGTAAACGGCCGAATTGTGTCACGGAATACTCTACGATACTTTCGACTATATAGCACGATTTTGGCGACAACTGTTTCCCTATGTACACGATATTCCTTACCTATGTAGATACACCAGTAGAAAATGCATGAAATCGGTTGTCACGCTTTGGCACTAGGTTCTAGACCAAGTCGCGGAACCCCTCCGTGCTTTTGACTCGTCGTTTCTAGAATTCTGTTCCTGAAATGAAAGAAATAAGACAATCTCAGAACAGCAAATTTCTTGCTTCCAGCTTTACCTTGTTCGAGGTAATAATTCTTCCAAATAAACGTTGCTACAACTTTTTACAAGTAAATCTTTTGGTATTTCAATCTCCGCGAGACTCGCCCCTGTCCGTTTTATACGGTGAAGTTTCAGCCCAAGTTTACGGGGGTACATTTTTGGCTTAATCAAGGATCCAGGGCGGAGGGTGGCTCAGACCGAACCGCCATGCTGCAACCTCGTCCCTTTTTTTATTCTCTGGTTATTGCCCAGAACTATAACACAAGCTGCGGTCGTTCTTGAGATTCGATGCCAGCTGTTCACGCGTTGTGTGGTTCTTGAGTTTGTAAGTGTTTTCTGACAGAGATGCTGATGGTTACGATGTTAACAGGAAATCTTCGCTTCACTTCCGGCTCTAATTGCGGAAGAGGCTAGAGAAAACACAGTTTCGTTTTTTCTCCGATGGAACAACAGATCGGAAGTTCAATTTCACCAGCAAAAAACCAAAAGCTTTTTATCTTCCAATCAAGAAAATTAGCAATCAGCCCATAGATCACGTCTTGTTCTGTTCTTATTCCTCATTTTAATTGTACAAACTCGGAGAGGAGCGAGCAGGAATCGCAATTCGAGGTTCGGGAGGTAACTCGGAGTAGTTTGCTTTGTGATTCAATTACGTTTTCTTAATTTATCTCAGCTTCTTAGCTCCGCACCCTCTTCGCAGACTCGTACTCGTACCTTTGTGCCTTCTTGGAAGATTTCAAACTTCCGCCATCTTCTTAAGAGCAACGGTATTAAATTCGAATCTAGAGTACATCATTTTGTCAAAAAATGTCTTACCAAACAATTGTCTCATTTGAACCCTATTTTGACGCCCCTCCATAGATTAGCTTCCGCTGAATGTGAATTAAGCCACTCAGAAATTGAAGTAGTATTCGAAAAATGTTGGCCATTTTATCGTTGTGGGCATTTAAATCTCAATTTGAATATCATTCGATTAGGGTGGTCTAGGGGCGGGTCTTTGGGGCTATTTATTCAAATTTATTCCCTTGACATTCAATTTTTTTTTTCTCTCTCTCGTGAGCCCCTGCCATTATTTACGGCTCGTAATTCAAGAAATTGAGAGCTCCTTATCGCCCGTCATTTTTCCTCTCACTTTTTCCTGTACGTAGACTCGCTCGGCATACTTTTTTTCTCTGTTTCACCATTTATTTTTCATTGTTTTCTCCGATAACATAATTCTATGTTATACCAGCTCTCACCTTATGCACACAGTATAAATATTCTTGATAAGAATACCCCCATAGTTACTCCGCCTGGCGTGTAGAATTTTCGCAATGAAAAATAATCCTGGGGTAAAAAGAAAAAATTTCTATTCGGAAATGAAACGCGAAAAAATTTCCCCCCTCGCTCTCTCCCTTGGCTGAAATTTAGTCACCCTTGTACCCTCTCGCATATTGAACAGCCATAAATTTGAAGAGATGAATTGACAAATTGGTCACCAGACTCAATAAATTATTATTAAATTTTCAATATTCGACTACGATAGATGGAGGGGAAAAGGAAAAGGCGGGTGTGTGGCTTTATTGTCAATGAAATTTGCCAGAGAGACACAATTTCGTTTCCTTATTCGAATTCCAATCTCTTATCAGTAATTTTTTCATCCCCCAATAAATTCTTATCTCTATCGTATATCATAACGTAATTGGGGGTTATTTTATCGTCTCAAATTCGAACCAGGGTTTTCATATTATTCGGAAATATTGTTACCGTTGGGATTGAGGAAGGAAGTGAAGGCGAACTTTCCGAGAATCAGAAAAAGATCTTTCTCTGTACTATATACTACACCTTACCGGTGAAATAAAATTAGGAATCCAAGGGAGAGACGCCCAACCAGCTTCTGGTGGATGGCGCGAAATGCGAAAGGAGAGCCATATATATATATATATCAAGCACAGAAATAAAATCATCTCTTATTGCGTTATTGCTATCCTTCAGCTTCCTGCTGCAAAAGGCTGAGTCCGGACATTGATTGGCTCAGACATTCCGTGCAGCTTTCAAGTACCCATCTTATACCCAACATCCCTTACCAACTTCTCCACGGAAATATCTTCCTCATTTCTAGAAAAAAAAATTATATATTTCATTCTTTACTCAATATTAATATACCAGCTGGGGGTTCGAGTAATTAGATCTTCACCATTCCCAAGTATATCGAAGAGAAACAATTAAAACTGCGGGGTTCGTTAGACAAAAGTCGATTGGCTGAGTGAAAACAGAGTCAAGAACCTTTTTAGAAAGTAATAAATGAAGACAGTTAATTATTTTTTGGGGGATAATTTCACATAGCTGAGTGAGTCACGTTATGAAATTTGATATTTAACGAGTCTTGTCTTTCTGACGTATCGGTGAAAAGTTGGATAGATAATTCTTGACACGGTGGGCTACAAATTGGGGGTACATCACCGTGTAGACTGTGGAGAATGATCGCGGAAGCCTACGACCGGACAGACTACGGCGCCTTGGGTACAACTATTTTCAGAGTTCCAACCGGAGAATATAAAGAATAAAAAATAACAAAACGGGAACACCAGCATGCGTTGCGTAATTTTTGTGGTGCGGAAGATGAAGAGAGAGAGAAGAGAGGCGGCGATACATATATATACGTATATATACCGCTGGGACGAATGTGAAGAAAAATTTAGAGATGAAATGAATGGAAGAAAAGGGAAAATGTATTACTTTAACTTTATTCGAAATTCTTTTTCCACTTTCCTGTAATACAGTGGATATAAAAAAGAACGGCAGCGTATCTCGATACAATGCGAAAGGGATGTAAAAGCTTTTGGAAAAGGGATACCCGAACGCGCTGTGCTATTGTGGTGAGAGAGAGAATTGAAATAATAATAATAATAATAAAACACGCGATTTTGTTCAATTCGAAAAACCTATAGAAGCGAGCGCTTGGTATTTTTTTTTTTTTTTTACCATCTTCCGACGAATCGAAACGAAACAATGAATGCGGCTGTGATAAGGAAGACGTGAAACTGTGTTCCGGGTTTCGATTAACCGCTAAGAGCACAACCCCCACGGGAAAGGAACGATACATTATCATTCGGGTTCAGGTTTGGATTCCACATCTCGACGTCCACCCACCTCGACAAGAGCTAGACCCTCATCTCTTCCGAAACGCGTGTAGAATAGAGGAAGCCGCGCGTTTGAGACGTCCAAAAATAACAACATAGTGAATGCACTGAATCCACACCCTCTCACAAGCTTGAATTCCATCCGTTCCCATTCAGTATGAGTAAAGTAAACCCGTTCATACTTCATGGACAATCGATATCCGTATAAAACATAAATGAACTTGCCTAGGGTTAGAAAGCACAGATCTGAAAATGAGCGGGACGCAAATTCTTTAGTCTTCGAACCATTTCATACCATTCCACGATCATATCATGGCCATTTTATACAGTGTCAAGACCATTTCACGACCACTACACAACCATATCATAGCCGTTTCATAACATTCCGTGACAATTCCACAACTATCATATCACCACAACCATATCATGACCATATGACAATCATTTCACGTAAATTTATGATCATATCGCGACGATATCACGACGATTCCACAACTATTATAACACGAAGAGCTCATGACCATCTTATATCATTTTACAACCATATCATGGCCATTTCATGACCATATCACGAACGTTTTATGTAATTTTATGATCATATCGCGACCATATCACGACGATTCCACAACTATCATGACACGAACACCTCATGACCATTTTACATCATTTCACAACCATGTGATGGCTATTTCATGACCATATCACGAAAGTTTTATGTAATTTTATGATCATATCGCGACCATATCACGACGATTCCACTACTATTATAACACGAAGTGCTCATGACCATTTTATATCACTTCATAACCATGTGATGGCCATTTCATGATCATATCACGAACGTTTTATGTAATTTTATGATCATATCGCGACCATATCACGACGATTCCACTACTATTATAACACGAAGTGCTCATGACCATTTTATATCACTTCATAACCATGTGATGGCCATTTCATGATCATATCACGAACGTTTTATGTAATTTTATGATCATATCGCGACCATATCACGACGATTCCACTACTATTATAACACGAAGTGCTCATGACCATTTTATATCATTTTACAACCATATCATGGCCATTTCATGACCATATCACGAACGTTTTATGTAATTTTATGATCATATCGCGACCATATCACGACGATTCCACTACTATTATAACACGAAGTGCTCATGACCATTTTATATCACTTCATAACCATGTGATGGCCATTTCATGATCATATCACGAACGTTTTATGTAATTTTATGATCATATCGCGACCATATCACGACGATTCCACTACTATTATAACACGAAGTGCTCATGACCATTTTATATCATTTTACAACCATATCATGGCCATTTCATGACCATATCACGAAAGTTTTATGTAATTTTATGACCATATCGCGACCATATCACGACGATTCCACAACTATCATAACACGAACACCTCATGACCATTTCATATCATTTCACAACCGTCGGACACAACCATTTCGAGACTATTTCACGAACATATCACGTTCATTTCATGCCATCTCTCGATTGTTTTTTCACCAGCTCACAGTATTTCATGGCTTCTTCACGTGGATTTCATCCAATTTCACAGGAGTTTCATTTCGAACACATTCTACTCCATTTCATATCATTTCATGGACGACAGTCCCCTGCAACTGTTCCACAAATGGACGCTCCTCACGGAAATTGGATACCGTTAACCACGAAATGGATGAGGAATAGTTATCCATGGGATAAAATTCGGCAATACACTGAACAAAATATTTCTATTAGCAAGTGAATCGATTTACTAATTGGGGCAAGTAAATCGCCCATGAGCATTCCAACTTGAATCAAAGATATTCGATCGGATTCAATGATATTTAATTCTATCCTAGTAGGTACACATTTACTTGATAACGGATGATATTTTTTATCCGTCCAAAAACGCACAAGATCCGTTGTAATTTCGTGCTCGAGGGTTGAAAGGGATTGGAAATACGCTTTCAGCTTCTGTGACCCAGGGCTTCGATTCCCATTCGACATTGTGACGTCTCTGGAAAGGTGAATCGAGTTCGGTCGATCCCGGGGTCGTTGGTTTTCGACGAAAGTGTATAGGCTTCCCCACATACCGTGCAATCCTATGGAGTCCAACGGGAGTTGGGTACGACGTACGCCGGGGGATGAAAATCACGACGAAACGAACCGGAGCGAAACGGCGGAGGTCGTTGACGAGGGACCATGCACCGAAAGAGAGAGAGTGCACTGAACCAATTTCGTGTAGCGACGCAAATTGCGCGCCTGTTGACGTCATGTCCGCTTCCGGATCCGGTACAACCAATTGTTATTGCTTTTCGATGATATACTCGCGCGGGTAGGGGCACCGCCCCCGCTGGAACCCGTTAACCGCAAACCAGCTACCCTTTTACCCTTTTACCCTTTTACCCTTCCTTTTACCCTTCCCTCGCTCTATGTGCTAGCGATTTTTTTTGTTGTTGTTCCACCACGTAACGCATACACCTATTCCGGAACGAAATTGCAGTCTGGGAAAAGCGTTGAATAATAAAACATCCGAGGTACGGTGCAGGTAGATCGTGCTCCGGGCGATTCAACATGTGAAACAACCTGCGGAGGACCGAAAAACAACCCCGAGGGTTTACACACAAATATGAATTCTGGATCTTTGTCGACATTACATATAAAATAACGACATCTTTCCAACTTCACATTTAACATTTATCCTTGTTTTTCCCGAAGAGAGGAAATTATTGTTATTGGCCCGAAAATGAAAAGATGAGTTTTCACTGGATCTCAACGTTCTAAGATCCAGAGAATTACCTTCGACTACTTATTGAGTTTGGCTCAATCGACGCCGTTTTTCTCAACTTAGAACTGACTAGATTTTGGCTTTGATCGATTCAGTACTTTTCGGATGATTTGAATAAGAAAATTCCGATAAATACAATAAAAATGACGCTATCCTGAGAACGGATCAACGGATTTGAATGAAATTTGGTACAACACGGTTTTTTGGGTCGCTGATCACGAATCTGAGGCCAGATTCGCAAGATTAAAAAACGCTGCAGCTGGAAAGAAAATGAATAGCCGGAAGTTCGAAGGCTGGCTCACAGTCAGCCCAAACCCGCTTGTTTCTCTTAGTCTTCGCAAAAGAACGGTAAACAAAACCCTCAATCATTGAAATAACGAGTTGAATAAGAATCGTGTCACGAATTGCTCACGGATTCTGCTATAGTTTCTTGTATTGCGCTTGTGCTTTAAAGTCTGTTACGTGAATGTGTATGAGCCGGGTATACGCAACGAGCCCAAACCTAAAGTTTGTCTAAAGCTTCGCACTGGTAGGTAGTGTACGTGTCCTTGCTTATAAGTTGGACAGGAATAGATGCTCGTTCGAAGTGGTTCTCATCGGGATAAATTAACTGGAAACTGGTACGGAAATTAGCTAAAAGCAATTAACTCAATGAACTCGCGCTACTTCCTGGACTATTCCGAACTACTGTGCTAATTCATCGATCGTTTTTTTTTTTTTGTTCTCCTCGCTTTCTTGCACTCGTGCGGAAATATGACTAATGAAACGAGACGGTTTCTTCCGAGTGTTTTTCGTTTCCTCGAGATAACCAAGGTCCTCGTGATTACAGCCGGGGGTCCCGGGTCATAACACGAGCTTAGATTTGCATTTGCAATTTCGGTGGACGAAAACCAGATGCATTATTCATTAGAAAGCGTTAGGCTCCAGTTATACTTCCAGCTGGCTTCATTCCGCGGACGCAATAATCGGAATACAGAAGTAATAATGCACGGTGATTGAAGGAGCCGTGTTCGAATTCTCCCTCCCACGCTCAGAACGTGGGCGAGCGAGAAAGCATTGTGCCCGCAATCTCTTTGGCGGCTGATTATAACGACAAACGCGGTGAAAAATGACGAGTTTTGATAGCGCGAAACGACGTGGGGTAGAGAGAGAAAAAAAAATGAAATAAAAAGAAAACCTAGACGATAACGATCACTTTATACCGAACACCCGGTAACTTCGCCAGAGGCCAAACTAGCTACTCGGCAAACCTTAAAGAAAAGCCCATTTGTTTTTCGAGACGTTTGAAATTGGAATGCGCCCTCGTAAGGAAGCTGATACACGCTTCCACCATCCATCAAATATAATATAATTGTCGAATGACTGAACAGTCGGGATTTTTTTCCCCTATTCTTCACCCCGAAGAAAAAAGCTCAACCTCATACAGAGTCGATGCATCAATAAGCACGCGACGTTAAGATGGGGAGAAAAAATATACACAATTTATCATTTCTCGGATCGATTCATACGCGAGGCATGTTTTTCATTGCGCCTCGAAGTACCTTCGAATCAATTTGGAAAATGAAAATATAGATTCTTGTTTCCACTCGGAATTCTCCGATTTTTGTATTTACCAAAGAGTGAGGTAGAGAGCTTTGTAGAAACGAATGTATTTCTCACGCCCTGCAAGTCGTGTAGCTTTTCTCGTAGGCGTTATAGGACCGAACTTTTCGAACAAGCCGCTCTTCCGTATACATTTCTCCAACTCCTGTGGGGATATATCTCTATATTTCTTCCTTCTTCCGCCACTTTTCTCCTTTTTTCTTTCTTTCTTTCGTTATTCCTCACCCCTCGCCCAGGGGTTGCTTGTGACATATTTTCGATGTCTGTTAATCTTTCTTCCTACAGGGGTGTTAGACCGCGGTCGCGGTTCTGCAATCGTCGTCGACGTCCCGGAGCTGACAATTATTGTAAAAAATGATGCTTGTTATTTATTTTATTATTATCATCGTTATTATTATCGTTATACCAGACCCCCATCATTAATCTCCCATCGAACGTCCACCTCTTTTTTTATTTCATCCCCGGACTGAATGTGCGGATTTAATTTTTTTCTTCGTCTCCTTTTTACACAGAGAAAAAAAAACTATTTGAAAATCCACGAATTTATGAATTTGAGGGTTAACTGAGTCACGGTTATGCGAGCAATGTTAAATCCTGAAAGAAGATGGTTGGCCAACTAGCACTATGGTTTTTTCTTTTTTTTTTTCATTTTTCTTTTTTTTATACCTGTTAACTCTAGAGTCGAAGGACGTCGAGACTGCGGGGCTTCTATTTTATCTACCTTGGGGATTTAGAGCAGTTGGGATTTGAAATACTTCCTTTTTTCTACTTTTGATTTTATTTCACCCCGAATATAATAGTACAGTTTCTTTTTTTCTACTTTCATTTCAAATTCTTCTTTCAGCATTTAAAATAGGATTATATAACGGTAAAGTGGTCTGGACGTAAAAATTTAACACAAAAATTTTCAGGGTCTGAATAAAATTGTTGAATAATTAAACTGGACGAAAAAAGAACTTGTCGGTGGTTTGGTAATGGTTTCGTCACCCTAATATTTTGCCTCCGTTTTACGGACCATTTGGTCATATTAAAAAACTTTATAATCAGGATTACAACCGTTTGATTAAATTATGAAACAAAAATGAAAAAAAAAATTAAACGCGATTAAACACGATTTCAGTGTAAATATTGAAACAAAAGAATCAGTCTTTTTCGAAGATCATTTCAAGATTTTGTTTTTCCTAAAAAACTTTGAAATTGCAGTTATAATTTTCTTCCTAATGGAGAATTTATAGCAGTCTCAGGATCCTTTCAGTCTCCAGTTGTTTTCAAAGTTTCGTTAAGACCCTTAACTGCAGTGACGTTCAAATGACGAGAATATGATGGTAATAATGGTCGGATTCCGAAGTAAATTCTTAAGCAAACTAGGAGATCCAGGGGTATGGGTATAAAACAGATTGTGAGGTGCACCCAGCGAAGCGGGACCAGGGGGTATCGACTATTAGATTATTTAGCCTGGACGAAATTAGATTCCAGAAACTCGAGGCACTCGGATTCATGGAGGAGGGACTTCAGCCCGAGGGTAGGAAAGGCTAGTTTCAGAACCGACGTGCAGAGGTTGACTCTCTTCGACCCCCTATATATACCCATTACGCTCATTCGAGGCCGCGACTGATGATTAATCACTCGAACTGGACTGGACTGAACTTTTTTTCTTCACGGTGTCCAAATGTATACATCTATAAGGATCACCGATGTATCTTGTTCAACCCCTCAACAGTGATCGAAGAGATGAACTTACACCGAAGTAAAAAATAATAACCAAGCTCTCTCACGGGCTCTGGGAAGAAGAAAAGTTTCGGTTCGTCCCGGCTATTAGCCACCCTTCGAGGGTTTCTGCGGACCCAACAAACTAACCCCTCTATACTCGGCATAATTTAATCATTCCTGAAATTCGATAGAGTTACGTTCGATTTAGGGCGCAGGGACACGCGGGTTCATTAGGCTTTCTCTTCCTTTCAATTGTCTTCTTTTTTTTTTCTAATCATCCCGAAATTGAAAAGTTCAGTTTTCACCAAGTCAAAAGCAAAATATCTAAGAGTATTAGATTAGGATTTTTATGGGAAATGGGAACCGTAGATTTCTTTCACGAATTTATAGTTGAATGTCCGGAAATCCAGTTGAGTAATGATATTTTTTTGACATGAAAAAGACGAGAAATTAGAAAGATTTGATTTTGTTTCTCCATCATCCGCAATAAAAAGTGATTTTTTTTTGTACCAGTTGCTTAGAAAGTTTGAAAATCGATGTCTACACAGCGTGCGCGAAGTATCTCATTTCTTAACAGTGAGAAACAGAAAAATTGGCGCATGCGCAGATCGTTAATGCTTCACTTTCCGCACCAGGACCTTTTTCACTCCCGCATGCAAACTTTAATCGATTTTTAGCTCTTGCAAGCTTGACGCTCATTTGTTATCTCCTACTTTCCGCATTGCCACAAGATCTACGTTATATTATCTCTGTCTACTTTCGAAACCTGAGATCTTTGAGGCTGAAACTTCGGGTAGTTTCTTCTCCTCGAATTTATCAGTGCGATATATCCCCTGGATCTACGACTTTAAATCTTTGAATTTAAAATCCAGTTGCACGCTCGCTGGCTTGGCCGGGGCTATTTACTATCATGCACCAACCACTCTCGCCTTTCGAGCGCAGCTACCGCGAACAATGCCTTTTTCCTTTGCATCTTTGATGACACTAGAGTAACTAATGCCTGCAGGGGTTTTACGACCGCCTAAAGTCTGCAGAGTCACCGCATTCCGTTATATATAACCGCAGTAAAACGTTGCTGGAGATAGTATATAATTTCGTTACAATTAAGTGCGGAAAGTGGCCGATATCCCTCGAGTGTGAAGCTCATTTTCGTCCTTGCTGCGATGGAACGTATGATTTTCGAAGCCTGTGCTCCAACCAGTGCGGAAAATTGATACTTTCCGCACTAGTGCTTTTTTCTTTTCTTCAATATTCGATAAACTTCATCATCTGTAGCAATATTGGACAAAATTGATCTTCGCTTACGCAGCACAGGCTTTAAAAATCATACTTTCGAAGCAGGTGATGGAAAAGAATATTTTTCTGGTCCTATAATTGATTCTTTGATCCTCGGGATGAAATTTTCGGCTTGTACGTTCTTCTATCCAGTTAACGAATTAAATCCTGACTCAATTAACCTCTGGGTTTGATTCACGTCCGTGAATTGATTAGTTGGTTTAGATTATACCGGAAATGAAACTATCGTGTGCCTGCCTTCCCTGTCTGGTGGATCAGCGAAACGGTTGAACCGGTGAAAATCGCGTACGCTCGCGCTAGCTGGCGAAACGGTACTCCATACCCGGTTGAACTAACTATTGGAATAAATTAGTCAGGATTGGCTCTCGGTCGAGTGTAAGAGAGATACGGTACCAGGATGAGAATGAATGCCTGGCGCTGTAGTTTCGCCTATATCAGCCGGTTGTGTATATCCAACACTCGCTGCAAACTTTGAATCTGTATCCATATACACATCTGCGAAATGAAATTTCTTCCCATAGTTTGGAAATAGTTTCAACAAATTTTCCGTGAACTTCGCTTTTCGAAAATATGTGCGTTGAACCATCTGAGGGAATATTTCGACCCTTGAGAAATTTAGGTTTCTCTTTTTTTTCTCATGTATAGATATACAGAAACCGGCTTCAGACATTCGAGAATTTATAGTCGGACGTGCGGTGGTCTTGTACAAAAATATAGCCTCGACCCTACAGGATCCAAGAAGGTTCAATGATTGGAGTTTAAACCTCTATGAACCCGGGGCATAGATATTGAACGGGTATAAGGTATAAAAGGTGCGGTTCGAAGAAGCCATAATTTGAGTAGTAAAAACTTGTTGCAAGTCACGACCTGATCGCGAAATAAAAATCTTTGGGATCTGAAGATTATTACATCGCCCCGATTTTGGTATCAGGCTGAAAGATGGCACCGTTCCTAAATTTGAATAACCTAATTTACAAAGTTTGAAGATTAGTTCGTATCCAGGGGGTCTCCCCGAGTGTAACGGGACGTGACAGTGGTAACGGTGGCGTATATAGTCAGCCGCGAATTCTACCCGATTGTACGTGTATCGCAGTCCGCAGACTGTAGGAACGACTGGTAAACGAACCTTTCCCACTGTTTGTGTTCGGGAATACACAACAGGGTTACGGTATGGTATACATATACTGTATGGTATGGTAAAGCGGGGGCGTAAACTACGCTCAACAATTTGTCGAATATCAACCGAACGGTGGAGTCTAGAAACTAATATTTGTACCGGAAAGCTCTAGCTTCTACAGTTACAGCTGCGAGGGGTAACGATAAACTCACCAAATACAAACACAACCGAAAGCTTCCCGAAATCCATATATGGCTATCGAATTATCCTCAAATTTCGACTTGCCACCATTATTATTTGTCTGTCATTCAGTTTTGGGTGAAAAGAAGTGTTTCTTGTTCCTATTGCTGTACTACTATACTAGAGTAGATACTAATTTGTATGACCACCATGGTCAGAGAAAACCGAGAAAATTCAGGGAATTCGGAAAATGGTAAGGGAAAAGACAAGGAATTTTATGGGGGTACAAAACAAGGCGGAATAAAAGAAACCCAGCGATTTTTTTGTCTTCCTCGCGCGGAAATCTTAATCAATGGAAATAGTAAAAAAACGTGAATGAATTGTATGAATAAAAAAGTATTCTAAAAAATCGTCATCTTTCACCATTGATTCAGAGCATAATTATTTATTACATATTTGAAGAACCACTAATTCGTCCGAATTTCAGTCATTAAAAGATTTGCGGTTCACCCTGTACTAACTAATCTAAAAAAAAAATTGAACAAGAAAACTATCTATTTTACCTGGTGGTAAAATGTTTCATTTCCAAGGAATCCCCGAAAATCAGAATATCTCACATACAATCAGACTTTTCACAGAGTTTTTTTTACTAAATTATTCTGAACAAAAGAACAAAAAAAAAAACTCCAAAACGTCTGACATTTTCTGATCATCTCTAATTTTTTTTTCTACCTGATTGTGACACAGTTTTCCCGATTTTGGAATCCTGTCCGACGCGAAAAATCAAATTTTGTCAATTTTCGTATCAGCAAGAACCGTGAGGTGATCAATTAGCTGTCCGTCGATATACCCGTGGGGGGATGATCACGTAGAGACAAACCGACGTCGAGGACCTCCGGGAGGTGGGGCGTCGGAGGCGTCGGAGGCGTCGGAGGCGTCGGAGGCGTCGGTGGTATTAACGGTAATAGACAGCGTTTGGTGGAGCGAAAGCGCGCGGTCAACCGGGTTCATCGGCTAAGTGAAGCACCTAGGTCCAATCCCAATTTTCCCGATCGGCCTTCGATCCCGCCCCGAATCATTCAGGGTTCCGATATTATTCCGGCCCAGATCCGCTGCAGTGTGAGTCGCCGAACCGCGAGCGTCTCCGTTTTGGGATTAGGGTAAGGTTGCTATCGATGGACCCCCTAAGCAAAGTTGGTCATAAAATTTGGATTTTTAGTCGAAAATGCAAAACCACTGGTGGATGTTTTCTTCGAAACACCGAAAAAAATTTATTCTTATTTCTAGTATAGTAACATACTAATCGTACATACTAAACGAATCCTCTAAATGATTAGTATATTTCCACCTAGAATCCTGAAGTATTAAGAATATCCTCTTAAAGTTAGTATGCCGTCTATCGTAAGGTGACCACGTGATCACCCTGCGGTGGGGAACGCACCAAATTGCAATATGGCTGCGTCCGCATCGTGTCATCCATCGTGTTGTGCAGTGTTGTGTACTGATTTCGCAATTAATTTCTATAGTTTTTTTCGAATAAATCGACGCAGGCGTTGAGTGGCTAAATGAAAATGATCTGGGCACGTCAATTAAGTATTGAAACGTAAATAGACCTAAAATTATCAGTTTGTCTATTTCCGCAAAGTAAATCACGAGTACGCGTGTTCTCACAACCTTCGAAATAATTCCACCTACTGCATTATTATTATCAATATTATTTTCATGATCATCATCATAGTAATCATTCTTATTATCATTATCATCATCAATATCACTTTCATGATCATGATCATTATCGTCATCAATATCATTTTCATGATCATTATCATGATTATCATTATCATGATCATGATGAATCTCAATATTATCATTGTTATTATGATTTTCATTATCATTATCATTGTCATTATCATCATATATCAATGTCAATATCATTTTCATGATCATTATCATTATTATCATCAATGTCATATTCATGATTATTATCAATGTAATCATTATTATCATCATCAATGTCATACTCATTATCATTATCAATATCATCATTATTATTATAATCAATGTCATATTCATGATCATTATGATCAATATTCATTATGATCATCATTATCAATATTATCATTATTATCATCAATGTCATATTCATGATCATTATCAATATTATCATTATTATCATCAATGTCATATTCATGATTATTATCAATGTAATCATTATTATCATCATCAATGTCATACTCATTATCATTATCAATATCATCATTATTATTATGATCAATGTCATATTCATGATCATTATCAATATTCTCATTATTATTATCATTCAGACATTGTCATTGTCATTGTCATTATCATCATTATTATTATCATTATGTTGATAATGATCATTATTATCATCAATATCATTTTCATGATCATTATCAATATTATCATTATCATTATTATCATCAATATCATATTCATGATCATCATCAATATAATCATTATTATCATCAATGTCATATGCATGATCATTATCAATATTCTCATTATTATTATCATTCAGACATTGTCATTGTCATTGTCAGCATCAATGTCATTTTCATTATCATTATCATCATTATTATTATCATTATGTTGATAATGATCATTATTATCATCAATATCATTTTCATGATCATTATGATCAATATTCATTATGATCATCAATGTCATATTCATGATCATTATCAATATAATCATTATTATCATCAATGTCATATGCATGATCATTATCAATATTCTCATTATTATTATCATTCAGACATTGTCATTGTCATTGTCAGCATCAATGTCATTTTCATTATCATTATCATCATTATTATTATCATTATGTTGATAATGATCATTATTATCATCAATATCATTTTCATGATCATTATGATCAATATTCATTATGATCATCAATGTCATATTCATGATCATTATCAATATAATCATTATTATCATCAATGTCATATGCATGATCATTATCAATATTCTCATTATTATTATCATTCAGACATTGTCATTGTCATTGTCAGCATCAATGTCATTTTCATTATCATTATTATCATTATTATTATCATTATGTTGATAATGATCATTAGTATCATCAATATCATTTTCATGATCATTATCATTATCCTATCACTTGACTAAGATTAGGTCAGACAAAATTAATGTTATACGTTTTTTATATAATGAATGTAAAATATGAATACAAAATTAAAATAAAACGATTTTTCTGTAATTCCACTGATTTCTCCTTTGGGATGCTTTTTTTACGTTTAGAGTATATACTAACCTTTAGAATGTGACATACTGAACTTAGATTAGAGGATTATTCTTAAAACTAGTATGCATTCACATTAGTATGTGCTCATTAAATTATTTTCCTCTTAAGATTAGAAAATATACTCACCGCCTATTTTAGACGGAAATATACTAAGTTTTAGTGTATTATACTAACTTTAAGAATAAATTTCTTTCGGTGAACCTATTCTACAGAGCAGTCACGAGTGAGCAAGGTTATTGTTAATTTCTGATTATTTATCACCGAGTTTCTGTTTTTTGAATTTGGTCCATTCATGGCAACCCTGCTCCATGAATGGACCGCTAAAATAATGAACATAAAACAATACAAGGACCTGCTCCATGGATGGACCACCCCATCTCCTTCGATGGACCACTAAAATAATGAACATAAAACAATACAATGATCTAATGACCTAATATATTGGTGTGAATGATAAATTGATGACGTATGAATAGATTTTTGAGATTTCAAACAAATTGTGGGCCAACCACGATAGATGCTCTCAACAGTGTCTTACAAACTGAAAAAAGTAATACCTTCCACACTGTCCATCCATGGAATTTCGCATCGGAACACATAACCTATCCTACTACCACAGGATGGAAAGATACCTAAAAAAGCATCGGTATGATTTTGAAGAGCGAAGTATAAGCTTCAAAACCATCCAACACGATTTAGGAAGAATCACCGATACAAGGGTTCAAACACGTCTGCAAAATTAGGAAAAATAAGATCAGAAAGGGCAAATTCCTACCTCGCTCAATTTCAGCACACCCATGGCACCCATGTGACTGTTTTTGACATGGCCACTCTTTGGCCACTGGTAGACTTGATTCGCACTGATAGCAACGCCAAGCCCTAACACATACCTGAGATATACCACTGGGCCATCGAAGGCAACGGTCCATCGATAGCAACCTTACCCTACCATCGATGTCTCGTTTCCTCGTGTTTTCGCCTTACTTTCGTCCACCAGTCGCTGGGGCTATAAATCAAGGATCTATCAACACCGACCACAATTCTATCCGGATTTGTTTCCGCCCTTTGCGCGGATTCGCGACTTGCTATCCAACAACGTCAGATTGATTACGCGGAACTCGCGGAAATTCCCTTACTTCGGTTAATCGCGTTCGTCAATTCCCTTGTTTCCGATACGTTTAACGTGTTTTATACCCATTCCAATTAGCGATTATATTTTTTTGTTGTTTTTTTTTTGTTTTTGTTCGAACTAGAAGCGAGTCACGCGCAGTGATTAACAATCGATTGGCTCTGGGATTATTTGTGATGTAATTAGCCTCGATTTCCGATTATTTGATCGGTTTCAATTAGTTGAAACGAGTTGCATTGAATTACCGTTCTTCAGTTGTTCTGTTTATCCTACATCGAGAGTAAAAAATATCCCCGATGTGGTTCGTATGGTCCGATGTCATCACCATCTTAATCCTGTATATGAAATTTAGTACAATCTTGGCTATGAATTTTCAAAACTGTTACATGAATATTGAAATATTGAAAATATTGAATTTTAATATACAAAAAGTATATGTTAATTGCTTCACATACATTTTTATGAAAAACGTGACACAGAAATTCCTAACAGTGTGCTTTGCAACGCTGTTTACGATCCCCGGGGCTTCGGGGAATATTGTTGATTGATGTAATCGAACAAAACGGAAGAAACCCCCGCGGTGCACTCGATTAAACACGTAACCGTTACTCCAAAGAGCTTCCGGCAACTTAACGAAGCACCCTTGCGTTTGAATTCGTGGTGAACAACAAATGAGAGCGAATCTTAGTTTACCGAAGCTAAAAATTTATCATTTTCTTCAAGCTCATCCCCTCGATTCATTCTCGGATTTATTTTTCTCATCTCTTTCTGCAGAGTGTTACCACTGCTGCATGCTATAAGCTGCACAAGCTATAAACGTTAAACGTGTAACGTAAACCGCCGCGCGGTTGTACGGAGAGGCCAACAACGTCGGACAGCTGAGGCTATAAAAAATTGTTAAAGAGCCGATTTTATCTCCATCGACGTTTCTAGCGGTTGAACCCTCGCGTTTTCAACGCTGCAACAGCTGAAGACGTGTACATATACCCTCAACCATTTCAGATCCGTATCGTATTTACGTCACCCTATCATAAAAATGGATCATGGGCTTCACATAAAAAAAAAAATATATAGTACACTGCGACCATGTACGTAGCAATTTTTTTTTCATCATAGACAAGATATCGATAGATAGACAGATGGTTTTTCTTTTCATCGCAAAACTCTTACATATTTGGGTTTGTCAGCAGAAATAATTGAAATTGGTCTGCAGCATTGAAACGATATTTTAATACTTCAAGTTATTCCAATAAAATTAGTTTTACAGTGGGCAGTGACGATTTATGATAGGCCGTGACGTTAAAAATTCACAATTTCACCGCCATATTTGAATGACGTAGCGCGTCCTCCAATAGTAAGCGAGAACTAGGCGAACTACTAAACACAGGTCCGAAAACTCCTACGGTGGGGGTCCGTTGATGAAGCCAAGTGTGTTTCCGCGACCTACCACGAGTGCTGAACCGCTGCGGTAGACTGGTGGATGGTTGTCGATAGGGAAGAGACACATAACCTACTATATACAAATCGGACGTAGCAGTTTTGCAAATTTGTATTAATCGATACAATCGCGTGACTTGGGAGTATTCATTCATTAGAAATAATAATTGTCATGAGGTAGAATAATAGTTCTCTTTCACAAGACATATACCGTGTGAATACGTTGGCATGGAAATGTATTAGATTGTGAAAATATCGAGTGATTTCTTCAATATCATTAAAAATCTCCACACGATAGCGATTTTCGTTCATTACCGCTCGCAGTTGTTGTTTTATTGTTGTTTATGGTCCGTGTCTTGAGGTTATAAACATCGTTTACACTCCGATCATAAACTCCTCGAGCCCAACGCCCTAACTTTAGCGATCGATTCAGAAAACTTTTTAGCTACGCCAACAGACCCGCCCGCACGATATGAATTCGCGTTGAGTGTTGAGTTGATTCCCACAGACGACGCTAGATGGCGGACTTGTGGTACCGAATACTGACGTCACAGCGTAGCGCGAAGCAGGGGCCGTTTCAAACGTTACAGAATTTAGAATCGATGCTAGATATTTTTCTACTAGTTATTCTATATAATAATTCGTGGCAACCCCATCAATTTTTTTTTGCGACGATGCTTCGACACGAGTTTGAATGCAATTACAGTCGATAACGACGATATCTCGATCTTAATTAGTAGCCAATACGTGACTCGACGCCGGTGCTACGAAGGCAAGGAAAGCGGTGAGGAAATTGGATGGACATTTATTTTCTATTTTTCAGTCGTACAGTCTAGAGGAGGAAAAGGGAATTAGAGATAATTTTCTTTTATTTCGTTCATAAAACGCGATGTGTTCTTCAGACGGTTTTAGCGAATAAAATTATCGCACAGAGCGTCCCGCACGGTTCGTAAAATCTCTCGCTGACACTCGCAATCAGATTTAATTAATAGACTACAATGGGTACATAGCACATATTCCAGAGGGGCATGAACGCGTCGTTGAAGGGTTTTAAGCCACGCGATAATCTCGCATGCAGCGTTGCAGGATTACCTCGCTCAACACGCGTTATTTTTTTTTGTTTTGTTCCTTTCTTTTATAAACCTGTAATCTGACTATCAAGATGCGCAATTACACAAAAATACTAATTCTTTACCACGATAAATTCTAAAGGGAGGATATAATTAATAGAAAAATATATCGACGAGAATCCGGATACCGGGCCAGGCTATTATTCGAACGTTGATAAGAAATATCCCCGGGCCAAGAGGCGGCAGCCAAGTGCCAATATACCAATCAGCGTTATTAAATTTCGGTGTTTCCAATATGGCAGGAGGCAGGTAGATAGGCCCTGATCAAATCACCCTCGAACGTCGCGTCGACCCTCCGTTTCCCAGTCTCTCTTGTACACCTAGCAACCCCCGGCAAGGGCAGAGAATTCGACGAGATTTGAACCTATAGTTGAGCCGAGTTGAAGTGAAACCCTTAACTACCTAAAACACCCTTAGCGAAGCCAATGTAGGAATGAGCTAGTTTCCTCGACTATTACATAAACTCTATACTTGATACACACAGCTACCGTCCTGATATCCTGTACAACTTACTCGCCAGTTCGAGGGTTGTCATATCAGTATTAGAACCTCGGAAAATTTCATTTTTATCATCCCTCAGTTTCTCAGATAAAAATCACTGATATTCTAAAGCATCGAATCTCAATTTTTTAATCAAAATCACTAAAAGGAGGGAAAAACTCTTGATAAGAAACTTCTGATCGGGATGTGCGACTATAATCAATTATTCGGAATTTGAATTCATTGAAGTTAGTCAGCAGTTCTAAATAATTGGTCAGTTGACGGTTTCGATTGATTGTTTTGTCCGGTAATCAATTGATCGATTTTCCAAACAATCAAAGACCACAATTACTTGATTATTCGATTTTGTAATTAACCTCAGGCCTCGATTAATCGATTAATCAATTTTTCCAACCGGTGAAATAAATAAATTAAATCGATCGATCGACTTCTAAGTTGATGAGAAACCACGGTTAATCGAATCATTGGTTTCAAAGTTGATCTAGAAGCTTAATTAATCGATGAATCGGAATTTAAATTGGTCTAATACTAATTGATTCATTGATTAATCGATTGATTAATTTCCACAAATATAAGTGAAATACATTATTTAAATCGATTACAATCGACTTCTAAGTTGATAAGAGACCTCGATTAATCGATTAATTGCTTCTCAAGTTCATCTAGATTCTAGAAGTCCAATTAATCGACGAATCGGTATGTTTAAATTGTTCAAAAACCATGATTCATCGATTATTCCAATCCAACACTTATAAATTAATCTAAAACCTTGATTAATCGAATAATTGACTCCACAATGAATCGAAAATGTCAACGGTATCGATTAATCGGCTCTTGAATTCGCTCCACTACATAAATTACTCGATTTACCATCAAGTGAAGAATATCGATTGAATCAATTGATTCAAACAAAAAAAAAAAAATCAATTAACCGAAAATGCCGATTAAGTGATGAATTGTTATTTCCACATTAATTCCTGATACAAACGGTACAATCTAAAGAAAAAAATCTTCTGTTTCTGCTTTATACTGTCAAATTGTCGTCATAGTTATCCTACACCGAAAGCTCTTCAGTTCACCATCTATAATATAATGACCTGGTCCAGTGGCTTTGAACAGAAGGACTCGCTGGTACACGTATATATGCTAAATATTCATGCTATATAATATTTATATGTATACATAAAGGATCGATAAGCCATCTCCACGTTGAAGAGAACCTGGAGGTATACCTTATTGGCAAGAGGCCTATTACCTATGCCATAGTCTACGGTTCCATCCCACACACAGACACGTTCACCTGCAAAGGTACGTCTGTCGTTGTGTGTGCGTGTATGCCGAGGGCGACCACCACGTAGAGCTATGTTAGCCGGTGTAGTATTCCGTCGGGAAATCATCCCCCAGGTCTCGAAATTTGGCCGTACGCTTAACCCGCGCACCACGGCCGAGGGACCTACCCTTTCGACGATTGATACACGAGCTTGAATTATACACGGACCGATATCCTTCGTGGTTGCCTGGGCACCCCCTCGGCTTTGGATTTGGTAAAGATTTTCGAGAAACTTGGGAGAACACTGGTAGCCAGCTCTCACAAGGAGACGACCTGGTAGTCATGAGGTATTAAACCGCCCGAGAGTCAAGATTGTAGACCCTTTGTTCTAGTCCTGCTACCTACCTCTATTCCGGATCACCAATATCGTTCATTATACAACAAGGAGCCTCGTTATTCCTACAGATATTCGACGGTTCGATAATCGATTCTGAGTCGGATGAATATCCTTAATTATTTATCGATTCGCTGCATCGGTAGAGACAAGAGTTTTGTTCTTCTTCGTTGGTTTTGCTCAAATGACTCGGCCATTTTTTATTTTAACGAAAAACCGCGAGGACGAAAGTCGTAGGAAATTTGGTTCGCTACAAGTTTGGTCCTTACAATTTTTCTTGTAGGATCGATATTTTTTTATTTACACTTAAAAAACGTTCCAAATTCCAAAAATTGCATTATCTCGTTTATTTAAAACTTTTCAGGTATGTATAATGAACATAACCAAACTTGTGGAGGATCAAATTTCCGACAATTTTGGTTTTTGTTATTTTTTTTTCCAAAAATCGATATTTTTGGAGTTAAACCTGAAAAAAGCGCCGATTTCAAAATCTTTGGAAACGGCGGAATATACGAGATAATTTTTTACACTTCCTCTTTCTTTGAGTTTTCACTGGATCTCCACGTTTTGAGGTCCAGAGAATTACCTCCGACTATTTTGAGTTCGAAGTCTGGGTGTGTATATTTATGTGATCGAATTCTTATCGGGACGATATCTCAAGAACGAGGGCGTGGATTTTTACTAAATTGAGCTCAATCGACAGGGCTGTTCAATACTTGGAACTGATTAGATCTTTGCTTCGATCGGTTCGGTACTTTCGAATTATTTGAGTAACGAAATTCTAAAAAATACCATAAAAACGACGATATCTTGAGAACGGATCGACGCACCATGTGTTTTTTTGCGAAATATCCATTTTGCGTATTCAATACGTTGCAAAAAAAAAAGAAAACATTTGGATTTCGATGATAATTGGTACTCGAAGGTTTTTTGAACCGCTGATCAAGAATCTGAGGTGAGATTTGCAAAATTCAAAATTGCTGAAAACCGAAAAGAGAACGGAAAGTTCAAAGGCTGACTCACAGTCAGCCTAAACCCGCTTGTTTTCTAATCATTCCGTCCAAAAATTGTACAAATATGTGCGGAGAGGGAGGCATGATGATAATCGTCAGATTATCTTCGTGGAACTGGAATTTAGCCCATGAGATGACAGACATGGTCGCATTTAGGTCCATGTCGATGTTTGCAGAGGGCCATAATATACAAGGGTACGGATTCTCGGTATTTGTTCATTAAATCGTGTTTAATTGGAACCCAAAGCATCGTTCTCGTCTTGTTCATTATTATTAAAAAAAATAAAAAAATTCATATCGTATATTGGAGTGTACAAAGAAAAATCAAGATTCTTTAGAAATTTTTATTTCAGGATATAATGACAATAGAGTAACCAACGCCTCTGTATACCCATACTTCATGAATAATTTTTCTCATGGAATTTCTTTTGATTTATTTTTAAACCCGGAATAATTCCCCCTTTGATCTCTTATACCAGAATTACAAAATTCGCGTTTTTCATATCTTAGATTAAAAATTCACCAGATACAGCATCGTGCAGAATTAGTTCACCTCACGCCATCTGAAAATTGAGCAATATAAAATTAGCGATACTCAAGTTTCTTCAATAATAAACGCGTCTAGAATCAATAAAAATTTTGACCACAGCTTTTATAATCTATAAGGGCAAAAGGCTAATTTTTTCAAAAAACTAATCCTCATCTAATAAATGTAGGGATTGAAAACAAATAAAACATCGGTGTGAAAAGTTATGATCAATTATTACAGTTTTCTTTCACTTTTTTTAAGATAAATTGGTAATTTTAAAATTCCGTCATTCAAATCACGAGGATTTTCCTGAAGAAAATTAGCCCCAATCTTTCGAAAAAAAGAATCTTTCTTCTATGCGTAGAAGCTGTGGTTAAAAATTTTGATTAATTTGAGAAACGTATATTTTTAATGAAATATTGTTTGTCAGATTCTCTGGAGAACAAAGTAAGAAGTAGGGCAAACCCTAACTTTCTTCAGTTGTGGAATCTATCACACGCGAGGTCGATAAATTTGAATTTTTTTTTATGTCGATCGACTACCGATAGAATAACGACTCGAATCGGGTCGTAGCAGTTGGATTACTTTTCAAAGAAGAATCTGGGGCTCTGTAACATCTGTCGTAAAGTTTTAGTTTTCTTTTTTTCAGAAACTACCAAAAGTTTGTGGCAGGGCGTAGAGGTTGCGATCGAACAACTGTATGTGGCTTTTGGAAATATTTGAAAAGTTACTTTTTTCATTCCGACTATCGGTCAATGACAAATCTTCGGTGATATCGTTCGATATTATAAACTATCGGTTAATCTCGCAGCGTATAATCCGAGCTTTTCAAGCACCTCTACGTACTGCGTCGTAAAATTTAATTTACGATCCAGTATCACGTCGCGTTGGCCCTTTTAGAGCTCTCGGAAATTGAGCCATTTCGAACTTCAGAAATTTGAACCACGAGACGATTTATAATCGTTCGTCTCGAAAATAATTAGCGATAGAAGTTGGTGGGATATTGTACAGCGAAGATCGTTCACTCGAAAGCTTCTTTCTGGCTTATATTGAAGAAAGCATCTGCCCCCCTCCTCCAGCAGACTTTCAATAACGGGATATTAAATGTATTTCGAGTATTTATTCGTCGAAAGAACGATCTCGGAATTAATACTTGACGAGCTTTCCTCGATCTTTGCCTTATTCAAGAAAAAATGAGACGAAAGCTTCGGATGAAAAATTTCCACTGTCTCTCGGGGCCTGAATAAAACTCTTTGAAGACTGGTGATCAAATTGAAGACAAGGATCACATTCGTAGGATATACTTTGAATATGAGGAAAAAGCTTTTAGGAGATCGAATATATCCGTAATGTCGTCTGCATCGCGGAATCACTATATGCGTACTGCGTCCCACCCTGCACATGAGTAAACGAGGATCGCGACCACGATTCCCTTTGAACTTTTAGCTTTGCCCAATCGCCAATGGTGCGTGTGCGGGGGTCCAGAGGGTCGGACGCGTCTGCATCGCGGGGTTGAAAAATAAATAAACTCAAGTGAAGTAGCGAGCGAGAGAGGGGGGAAGCTCTCAAGACGTAAATTCACAAACGAGAAAAGTTCGGCACGCCATCTTTTTTTAGAGGTGAAAAATGGGGTTCGGGATAGGGGCCGTTCGACAATAACCCGACCAAGTGCACTCGAGGCTGGTCGAGATGAGCCAAAGGTTTCCTGCGTTACCCGATCGAAATTGGAATAAATTCTTGACCCGATTCCCGGGATGGTCAAGGGCCGAGCGGTTAGCGGCCTGATGGTCCATGAGTCCCGGGTGAAGCGGAAAAGGGAAAACTTGGAAACTCGAAGAGCGGTACGAAGGTGGCGCGTGCGTCGGTCCGAGGATGTTGAGGGTTCGGCCCGTCTCCCTCGGGAGTCATCAAACACGTCCGTAGGTCGTTCCGAGCTTTACTGCGGTGAAGGTGTTGCGGAGGGTGAGCTTCTCCGTCGGCACGGTACGGCGGGTTTGCAATTTCCGCTTTTCCGAATCATTGCATGGACGCAGTTGGTTCATCTAGATTCTTCGAAATTGCCTCTGTGACTTTACGTCACTCTAGTTATACTTAATCCCTGCGAGAGTTATCAGGGTAGGTATACATTTTCTAGAATATATTACGTACAGCTGGTGTGTGGAAGGCGATGACTTACCGGAGTCTGGGAAAGTCGCCAGCTGTGCTCAAGAGTAGATCTTAACTTTGCTGATGCAGAATGGACAAACTGCGTTTCAGGATAATTTCAGAGACCTGAATAATTATAATTGCTCCCAAAGGGAGTCCTTCATTCCCTCCGACCTCGGTCTCTAGGAATCCTCCAAAGTCCTTAGAAGTCTTTGAAATTCTCTAAAATTCTTCACCCTTGTCCGAGAAAAAAACTCTGAAAATCATTGACTTTCATTTTTTGCTTTACTTCTTCTAAAATTCTTTTCGCGAAATTGTCCGTCCGTTTTTTATGAATCTGTTCAAAACAAAAAAGGTTTCGAGTCATTGATTTCCCGTCAGGTTCACGGTTAGCCAGCGAGCGAAGAAAGGGAAAGGGGGAAAAAGATAGGACGGTTGTTCCGGGTCTTTCGTTAAGAGTGTAGGACGGAGACTTTCGGTTCGTCGCTTCCGGTATCCCCAGGGGATTTCCTATAGTCCGTATAGAGTCCCGTGCAAGCTCGCCAGAACCAACTGACCGGAAACGTTACGCTAACGTATAGCGTGTACACCCACACGTATACAAAGTCGGATAGCTCCAGCTCGTTGGGCACATTTCCCATCGTTCGTTCTTCGATAAAGTATATGAGGTAACTGTGTCTTTGCAACTCTCTCTCTCTTTTTTTTCCTTTTTTTATACCACATCGGAGGGTAACAATTTCGAGAGGATATACAACCATGGCGCCGGTCCCTCCAAAATTTTCGACTGAATATAAACAGTTTTTAACTACACGCCATGCCGCGGCAGTCCCCGTTGTCCACCGTAATTTATTTAACGATTTAAACGGGGTTAAGGTTCGCGGGTCGTTGGTTGTTTGCCCATAGAACACCCGAGTCGCCCTCCAGTACGGATTTGGCCAACCGGTAACCGGCGATAAATTTGGCACGGTGAGGCTCGCCGGGAGACCGGAAGTTGAGAAAAAGCGCGGTATAACAACCGCGGAAGTTAACGTTTGACGGTTGACTATTCTATTCTTCCACGGGAGGGTAACCGGAAGTGGTTGTTGATCCCCCGTTTTTTCTTGTTTTTTCTTTACAACCGGAACTTGGGCCTCTTCTTCCTCTTCCCGCGATCATCGAATCGACCGAAAGCGACGGGGATCGAAAACTTTCCAGCATAACTACCATATATGCCTCCGATATTGTTCCAATCTGCATAACAAGCAACCGCCCGACTCGGGGAACCCCCTAAGGTTCGAACCACGAACCATACTGCGGAGGTCGTGGGGTTCGGTTTGGTTTTGTTTGCCGACTGTCAATTATTCTGCTCACGTGATTCATGGAGGCACGCTTCCTCTTCGCATAGCTTCGAGATTTCTTCTTTTTATCTCACTTTCTCTCAGTCTTCGAGTGAGTGAGTGAGTGAGTGTTTCGCAAGGTTTCAGGGTTGTTTTGTCTATCCTTGCACGAAGGTTTAAGGGCGTGGGGATGGAGGCAGGGATCCGTGCCGGTGGGCAACTTTGATATTAATGATGCAGCGAGTCGAGGCGTAAGAATAATGAAAAAACGGCATGTGCGGGGTTCCTGAATTTTTCTAGCCAACGAAGAGAGAAGATGGCGAGTGGAGAAGGAAGACAGATAACCGGAAGTGAGGAGTCTTATTTTGCAAATTCGAAACGCTTCCGCGTTATCTGGAGTAATTTCTTATCACGAGTTCCAAACATTATGCAAAACCCTCAACGCTTCGGCCTAGATCCTCACGCGTAAGCGTTATTTATTCTTTAACTTTCTAATCCTCGTTTATCTTAGGTGAAAGAAGAGAGGATAAGGAAAGGCAAAGTGTCTTGAAATGCAGATTTTTATTCTTGCCGGTTTTTTGTTTTTTCAACTTCCCGTTTCTCTGTTTTCAAATAAAATAGGACGTTATTGTAATCACCCAGAAAATAAAAACTAAAAAAATTTGGTTTTCCATGAAAATTGTTACTCGCGAATTTTTTGGGTCACTATAAATCGCGAATGTGAAGCAAAATCTTGTGAAAATTTGACCTATGGTCAAATTTGGCTCGTAATCAGCCGCAACTCGCTTGTTTTTCTTTATTTTCGAATTTGTTCCTTTTTTTTTTCATTTCGTTTTCAAGCTGTGATTTATGAGGCGGTGAAAAGTCACGAGCTTTTTCTCATCTCGGAATACTTAGCCTTACAAACCAGTTTGAGAACGTGGCTTTTCTCGTATGTCTCAGGTGCCAAGACAGGGTTTCATGAATATTCAAAAAGCTCTTTTTTCGCGCTCTTCTTTTTCCAACCTCATAACTTTATTCGTTACCTCAAAGCTTTTATTTTTGTTCCGTTCAACGACAGATCGGACCTTGCATACAAAGAAAACAGTCGTTTTTGGGTAACCAATGCAGGTAACATAGAAAAAAAATACATGCTACGAAATGACAGAAGCCATTAGCCACGAGTCGACGCACTTCCTATACTACCAGCTCGACAAACAGTTGACTAACGGGTTTCGATTTTCAAAGTAACGAGTTTCAATGTATACTTCTATCCGTTCGGTAGGAGCTGCTGCCCCCACTGCCTCAGGATTCGCGAATACCGTAATGGAATTAACCGAGCGAATCCGACGTTTGAACAAAAGTCAAACAATTGTAACCAAGAAGGTCAAAGGAGAAATAAAAAATATCACGAACTCGTTCCCTTTTTATGGCATTGAAAAGACACTTTTTAATTAACTGACTGACTTATAAAGACTTTTCACGGCAGTTTATTATTTTCTACCACACATGCGTAAAAAAATCGTGTTTTTTTCCCTTCTTAACGGGATGAAAGTCACAGTTTTTTGACCTGGGAAATAAAACTTTGCGAGGAGGGAAAAAAACTCTGGCAGCAGGGAAAAAAACGCTCGTAACCATAGTAACTGTGAAATAAACCAAGAAAGTGCTGCCCCTATATAGCGGAGAACGCTGTCTTCATTCTCGAATTGCAACTCGTTCTGCAAAATCGGCGCTCGACAAAAAACGCCTGCTTCCTCCCCTTGGTGCATAATTTACTATTCAATTACTGTCGCAAAGGTGTCTTTTCATGCCTTGGACGAAAATAAAAATCGTATATGGGGCGCTCGCAGGTAAAGTATCTATTCCCGACGATTAGTTCTATTTTTTCTATATCTTGCTGTCTTCAATAACGTAACGGTTGTTATTGACAGATATTGTATACCCGTTCCCGAGAACCCGTTGACCTCCTTCTTTATTGACAATTTTCATTCATTGATTCGCATCGGGAAGGCAGCTGTTGTCACAGCAGAACATATATTTGCATTCTAACGATTATTCTATTCTTCGTACATGGCGGATAGAGTTCTGTAGAACTATTAATGTTTTCTGGATTAATTCATAGGAACGAAGTATCGAATTCGAGTGCTTCGCGGGTACCATTAATGGATAGATGGATAGTTTATTTTTATGATAAGGCTTTTGGGAAAACAATAGAATTACGAATCCTGAACAGATAAGCAGAAGATGAAAGGACTGTATGACAGAAAAGATAGAAGTAAGGCGGGGGCCAGAAAATCCCAACTAATAATCCTAAAAATCCTAATTTTCGAAACGAATGATTCTAATTTTTAATCATTTAATCAAAGGTTTCAATAATGATTTTCGAAATAATTACGAGGTGGGAATAGCAGAAACGAAGAGAAGGTCGAATAATGATAGTCCGCAAATAGCAGCATCAACACTTCTGCAGTGGTTTCTAAATCGAGATTTTCTGTACAGTTTCTGTACGGTTTTCGTGAAAAGGTAAACGACAGGGTCGGTCTCCCGGCGTTGAATGGAATACGAATTGCAATTTTGGCCGTTTGTCATTCCGCGAGTTCGTCGTCTGTCGTTATGACCCATCCGCCTAAAAGTTATAAACGACCAAACTTTTTCGTGGACACCGAATATACGAAAAACAAAAAACTTATCAGATTATAATTATCGTTTTATATTTATTTCGAATAATAATTCAGATCACGTGTCACGCTCCGATTACCGGCACAACTTCTAATGGATACGATTACGCGAAACCAGAAAAAAAAAACCTATTCGTTACACGGAGTGTAATCGCATAAACTAAAACGGATTGGCTATGAAACACTGGGAGATTTCAATTGTTTGATTCCATTTTATGACCCCGCGAAACTCGAAAATAAGTACCTCGATAGCCATGCCGTTCTCGAGTGGATTACAGCGGTGGTAATAAAATGGAATACAGCCCTGCGTGCTTTCAAATTTTGAATATGATTAAAAATTGTTGTAAAATTTGGCACAAAAGGTTCACATTTTTTTTTTTTTTTGCTTTCTCTGACCGTAAAAGCTTCGACATGCTCGTGTTACCGTTCCAGATTATTTGCACACAATTTTTTCGTCGCCTCCCTTTTTGAGAAATAATTATACTCAGAGGACGTTTTTTTTCTCTCTTCTTTTTATTTTGTGACAGATATAAAGCATTTGTAATTATCGCGACTCCGTCTGACCCTGTTTTTTTACCCTATGACAAGTGTAGTGAAAAAAAAATTAAACATGTTTAATGTTTCCCCTATATTATTCGGTTTTCAATCGCAATTAACACTTCGTATCTCCTAGTTTCCGCCGAGGAGGAAAATAACTCCTCGAATTGACGTGTCAATAGATTCAGAAAATAATTGTAATTCACTTCAATTAATGAGAATTAAATGTATCACTGAATAATAACTGAATTACTGACATGAGGTTCATTTGAAATAATGAGAATTGAACGCAAATTTATTGAATTAAGAAGAAATAATTGGAACTCACAATAATCATCGTGAATTATTTCAAATTGATATCTATCGAATTTTCTAATTATCAACCCAAATTCGAGTTCATTATCAAATCCTATGGAAAAAAAAAATTGGAATCACCTAATTTCAAAAAATAAATTCATAATGAAATTTAAAATTGATCGAATAAGAAAAGTGACTGGAAGTGGAAGAAATAAAAATCGTAACGTGAAATAAAAAAAAAATTATCAGAATGAATAAATTGATTTGGAATGAAAAAGAAAAGACAGTTCAATGCAATCAACCCGAAATAATTTGAATTACAGCATTCCAAAAAATTAATAAAGTCTGTGTGAAAAAGGAGTTTCGCAATATGTATTTGAAATTTTCTACTGGTCTACAGAAAAAAAGGCTTCCGAAACACAAAAGAAAAATGAAGCAAAAAAAAAAAAACTCCCCTGTTCAGAGACATCTCGACAAAATTGTTTTTTTTTTTTCTATTTCATTTCTTTATTTCACCCACCGGTTATATTCTCGCTCTCGCGGTTCTGCGCGTCCGCACGACGAACCGTGGTGGTCGCTTAATCTCGGTGGATGCGGATTTTCCACGAGTCCTTTTTATAAATTGCCTGCAGAGCAGAAATTTAAATATCTAACCTCACCCTCAACTTGGTCTAACTTGAACCTATCTTTATTTATAAACACCTCTTTTTTTTATATCCCAGCTGTACTATCCCAAATCCCACGTGACGCGGTCTCAGCGTCAGCGTCTTTCTTCGTATATTCAGTATTTAAACTCCCCTGATTTTCCAAGAGCTTGCAGAAAAGCCAAGTAAATCTGGGTGACCCTTCACTCCTCTGGACGGTTGCTGAAACGAAAAGGTGTAAAAAAAAAATTAATAAGTAGAGCAAAAAATTATATGCTCGTTAAAACGGACACGCGAGAATTTCAACCCATATAATCGCGCGTTCCGGCGTAACTACGTACATTTGGATGGATAGGTACGGCCATATTCCACATCGACGTATAATTATGGCTCGAGAGCTGACGAATGGGAGCCCTCAAGCATCCTCATAACTCGTTAATTAATTTTGGGAATTGGAAAACCATAACCTATTTTATTCTAATCAGTTAATGCCGTGTCTGTGATCATGGGAAGATCGGAAAATCGTGAGGTGAGCTAATCACTGTCGTAATCTTGTGTACAGAAGTTTCGCGATATTTGTAATCTTTCTGTTATTCTTATCATTTTCACGTGGATTTCCTTCGATCCTTGCAATCCCTGTAATTTCATGTAATCTGAAATCTTCATGTCATCATAATTGTAATCGGTGCACGCTAATTTCGCCTCGTGATCAACCCCTGGGAAAATCGTAGATCGTTATAACGATTCTCCTCGCACAGTAGATAACACGGGTAGAATGTGAATGAGGGTGTATCGTGTGAAAGGTAGAGGGAGAGTGAAGAGAGAAGAGAGAAAGATTTGCAAAAAAAAAAAAATAGTAGAGTTGAAACAGGCGTTACGTTAGCTTTGGTGCAAATTAATTGGTGGCGAACAGAGTCGCGGGTTGGTTAAGAGACGAAGGAATTGGAGCAGACGCACTCTGCAGTGGCTGGGGGAAAGTTTACTCGAGTTTCAGTTCACCCTAGAATTGGGGTATAGTAGCTGAGCTGGATGGTAGACATTATGCAAAACATATTATAACGGGTGTTACCGGCGAAATATGATAGCCAATGTTGGTTTAACTCGGTTTCTACATTCGCCGGTCCCAAGTTTGCGATTTTGATATCCATTACGCTGTACTGATTCTCAAAATGTCGTCATTAGGCTTCTAGACTCCCGGACACAGTTTGAACTAATTTTGGTTTCTGTGGAACTATTTTTTTACTATTCTGAAACTCTATTCGCTGTTGAGAAACACTTTGAGAGAAAACTGCATTAGTGTTGAAATTGTAAATTTCCTTCAAAATGTTAAGTTTAACGCGGTTAAAAAATTTCAGATCGCGATAACATGTTTAAAATGTGATGATAACATGGATTTCTTGTGAAGAAAGTTACATGAATCCAGAATCGCTATTTTTCAACAGTTATATATGATGTAAGTTACATGAAATTCGACTTGCGATTTTTACTGATGATAAAAATGATGGTCATAAAAGTTTTACCACAAAACAGTAACCACAAAATTTGATATTATTGAATATTGAATCGAGATTCCCCGGCATATGACAGAATCTCGCGACTTTTCATGCGGAATATCCCAACTCGTGTATAAATTCGATGATTTTTATATCGTTAGGATTACGAGGATTCAGATCTCTGGTATATTGCAATATTCATACTTCTGCAGACTCAGATGCTCTCCAGATCCTCGAGGACGCCGCTCGCTATTATTCTACTCCAATAAGTAATTCTGAGACGAAGTTCTAGGATCTGCTCGCATTGGCAAACATATTTCTTACCCATAAGTTCCATTTCATTCTATTCTACACTTCGGAAAATTCGTGGAACAGCCAATAACTAAAGAATCGCGGCATTGAGTTATAGAAACGATTACAGTAACGCCGTTGATCGACTACGGAATTTCTCTAAGTTGATATTAAAAATTGTACCTATGAAAAATAGCATCGATTCATCGGAAATCCCTTCTGTCTCCCATCGATCTTCGAGACTTTAGACTATCCGAGGAAATAGTCTGAGGATAAAAGAGAAAAAAACCATTCGAGCACTTCTTAACCTGACGTTTTTCAACCGGAAGCGATGAGGTTCTCTCACTTGTCGCCGAGGAGTAGAGGCGAAGGGACAGGTGCTTAAACACAGACCCTGACACCTTCTGGAAGATAAAGAATTTCTTTTCTCTCGTTGCTCCAGAAGCAATATTTTATATTTCCTCGAGTACATTTTTATCGTTTCATTTGTTGTTGTCGTTATTCTTCTTCCTCTTCTTTTCGCTTTATCATCTTCGGCCCTTTCATCATCCTTCCCTTATTTAAGTACTTTATTTTGTTTCCTGTTCCTTTTCTTTGCCTCCCATTTTCCGCTGAACTTTTCTCAAAGATTGCAGACCGCGCGGCGCGTATAGATTCAAGAAACTTGAAATAAATGTTTCAGAGTATAAAACTTCTCCGTGTATTTGAATATAAACTTCGAACCCCATCGAATAAGAGACTCGAGTATCCGGCCCTCGCTTATCTCTCACCTTGTGATAAACGTAAAAACGAGAACGTTACACCTGGTATCAATTCCCACTACAAAAGCACACGAGGAGAACGACTTCGTCTTCGTAAGAAGAAGCGAACCGCGACAAACTGACAGGGATAAAAGCCCATGCGCCAAAGCTTCCGGCCGTCAATACCAGAGACACTGACATGAGCGACGTCTCAGCATCTGCAGCTTTAAGAGGCCGAAAAAATTCGAGCTTGAAAAGATTCTTCGACTTTTTAGAGCTGCTGGAAGCTTCCTGTAATGGCCTGAGACGTTTCGAGGGTCAAGCTTTTTTCCCACGGACTCTGTATAGTCCGGGTTACCGCTTTCGAGCAAACTCTGCGAAAAATTGCATATTCCGAGCGTGTGATTCTTTGCTTTCTCTTTTTTTTTTTGAAAAGGTTTGCCGAGGCCTCTGGCGATCGACTTGTGTTAAAATTTCGTGACGACGGCTCTCTCGTTTTTTTTATTATTTGGTTTGTTTTCGTACCTTTTTTTCCTGCGCGTTTGTTTAGGATAATTAACGGCCGGATATACGGGGTAGGTATTGTACAAAAGTAACACGTTCTGGGCTTCCATGAACTTTTCGAAGGAATCGTTTGGAAATGTGGCGAGGCAGACCGTTTGCTTTGTTAAATTGGATACGGGATTCATAAATCGAACGAACGACCTAAATTTCTTTTTTTTCATCCCCTCTTACAGGTTGATGTATGGCGAGTATTCGCGTATGCCTATTTGGCCGGCGACTCACGTTGCGGGAAAGAAATATGTACGGAAAATTTATTACAGTGGTTCGAAAAATTGCTGATTTTTTTTCCCCCGGATCTTCGGTATTCGGCCGAAATAATAATCACACTTGATGAGAAATTGTCAATTTCTGTTCAAACGGAACGTGAAGAGCCGGGGAAAGTTCATCATACCCTCATCTCAAACGGAATATTTAATATTCGTCACGGCTCGAGCTTCTTCCGAAGGGCTCTGCGACCCTCTGTGTGCACCCAAAGGACGACAATAAAAGCTCGTCAAGAGAGACCGCGGTGAAATTATTAACACGAAAGTGCCAATTGTGGAACCATATTTTCCCAAGTTCTCTGAGATGATAACGTCTTTGTTTCTCATGAAATAATTATCACGACTCTCAGCTGAATGGAGCTTGCGTCGAATCGTTGAAGGGTGAATTTATTCGCAACCAGCCTTTTTCCAAAAGTCAACTTTTTTAATCTGAAAATCTTCAAAAAAAGCTCGACCAAAAATTTCTCCTATTGACTCGAATACGGGGAAATTACTCAAAATTTTAATGACACAATCATTTTTTAGGTTCAAGTTATTATTCAGATTCAGATTTCGAAAATAATTCACGACGATTAGTGTGACCTTCGATTTATTTATTCAATTGAGATAGTTTCTCACAATCCTCATTAATTCAGTTATTTTTCAGTAATTAAGTTAATTCTCAACTCATAAATTCAGGTGAACTGAAATTATCTCCTCCTACAGACACGTTAATTCGAGGAAAGCTTTAAATTGTTACTCAAGACACCAATCAATAGTCGATAAATAATTAGTACCCCGAAAGAAATTTTGAAATGAACATTTTTTTTCTTTTTCATCGATTTCATGAAGTAATCGACGATTTTAGAAGAAAAAAATCATCGAATCCCTCCCTCAGACGCAGATTTATGAAAAAAGTCTTGAATAATTTTCCCGATACATAACTAATAATCCCTGATTGTCGGAAATGGTAAAACATTACTATGGGGATATTAATCTCTGGTCGTTTGCTCATTGTGAGCGTTCTGTAACCGAGATCTCGGGTCGGCACGAACTGTCTGAACGGGATCCTGAATAATACATCAAAAGCTCAAAGCCTATTCGCCTGGTAGTTCGCCTGACAGTGACCAGAAGCTGTAGAGGGATGGTTATCCGCCGTCTTCGACCCCTCAACACGCCAAACTCCATCTGTCTCACGGAGAAAAAAAAAAAAAAATTAAAGAATCGAGAAAGATCCTCGCTCAATTCTTCAATTCTTTAATATCTCGACACGGGAAGAAGAGCTTAGCTCGGGAACTTGCGGAGGGAGCTTTGCACCCGCCAAGATTACCCGGTCTTACAATTAGCTACAGCAACTATTACAGGTTACTCAGGCTAGAAGCTCGGGTTACACGTGAGGCACGCAGGTGCTTTCGGTAAGACGGAAATCGTGAACCGCAAGTCGTAAACTTATACCTCTGAGGCAAGCTCGGTACAAACGCGTGCTTTCTACTGCCGGGGGTGAAGGCATTACAACCGGAGTGCCAGCGTCCCCGATAAGCGACCGACCTCCACCGTATAGAATTTTAAAACTTTGAAAACTCCCATCAATTTTTACTACTATCCCCCGCCGCCTCCGCCACGCAAGAAAATTTCTGACTAACGAACCTCTTCTAGATTTACGTTCCACTTAAATTACTCTCGTACTTTGTACATGATGATTTTCACCTGCTGAGTTAATATCCGTCTTGGACTCGATTTATGCATCCACCTATCAGCAGGAGGGCTCGTTATAACTTTGATTATTACTAATATCCGATCCTAACAAAGTTCTGTCAATTAAGACCATGCTGTAATGCTGAATAAAATTACGGTGACTTTCTTCGAGGACGAAGAATATCAGACGATTCTGCTTGCGATTTTCGTACTTTGGGACTCTGATTCGGAGTTTGATATCAGATTCACAGTATTGAAATAGGCGATCACAAAACTGTCGCAGAATTATCCAATCTGACGAAAATCCATATTTTGGTTTTCGTTTCTTCATGATCAATGAATGCAAAACAGGAATTGGACAATTTTCAAATAGTTGGCTAGCTGGTTGTAACAAATGATGATAAATTGGAGAATTCGGAAGGATTGATCCACAGCTTGATTATTAGAAGTCTGCTTAATACTAGAAAACTGTCAATTTCTTGGCTCAAACTCAAATTTCACATTCATTGATTCGAGAAAAGAAAAAAACCTGTAAATATGATTTTTTATGCAAATCAAATCGGTGTTTTTTTGCATCTCGAATCGCCACAATTTAGAGTCTCGGGAGAAAAAAACATTAGCATAAACAATTTTTCGTACAAATTGGATGATCAACGTTCGTTTTAGTTGAAAAAATGGAATTGTATGCATTTTTTATTATTTTACAGTCGCCAAGCGCGACTCTACCTGTAGCAGATTTTTATCATCTCGTTGAAACATTTGGCAAGCAATTTCTTGCCTTTTCCAATTATAAAGCGTTGTTTTAAGTGATCAGGGAACATGAACCAGAGAGCGAATATGTAACGCGAGCTTTGACACCCAGGGGGATTCAGATTTGAAATTCGACACCATACACGAGCTCATTTCGGGATTCGCGGTTTTCCCATATGATTTGCCGGAAACGCGTGGGCTCGATTTCAGCGGGCTTAAATTCTTGATATCCTTGATGTACATACATAATACTGTGAAATCTCTGATTCCCCTGATAATTCCTTTGCAAAACTCTAAACAGAGGCAAATCTACGCCTCCCAAACTTCTCTTTGGCCTGTTACCACTTCAAAAAGCACGATGCATATTCGCATATTTGGAATCGAAAGGAAATCGAATTCTCTGACCAATTACTGACAATTCTCGAGAATTCTCCATTCAAATTGAAAAAAAAAAACAGCATCAATTATTCATATCAAACAGGAAATAGAATAAAGGGAATTGATTGAATATCGATGAAACAGTAATCATTTAAAAATATTTCCTCGGAGAGAGAAATTTTTTTTCGATGGTTTAGCACTACTTCATGCGATATTTGTTCGCTATTTTTATATTACAGTTTTTTTTTTTTTTTTAGTGAAAAGTTTGAGTTTTTAAATGAAAAATAAAAAGTCATACGCAGTAGGCAGAAGATTTAGGTGAGTGCAGGTATAATTAAACTCGCTTGACTTATAAATAAAATTCCAAGAGAAACGTTACGGAAAAACAGAATTTGAAATGAAATAATTATCAACAGAATCAGAGCTTCGAAGCTCTCTGAAAATTATATTCGCTTATTAAATTTCATTCGCAGTATGAAACAGTATGAATATAACAGTTTGATAAACTTTGATCAAACCAAAGTTTAGACGTCGCTCAAAAGCTCGTGGGGATATCCACACAGCTTTGAAATAAATTTCTATTTGCCTAGTAGAAGAGAAAACGGCGGTAAATGAATTTTAATTTATTGCCACAAACGAAACTGATTATAACCGTCAGTCTAGACGGGGTATAGGAATCGTTTTGCGAAAGGCTGGGCTTTTGCCACCTTTCGAAAAGTCTGCGATCCACAACCGACGCGGAGGGTGACCGGAAATCGTTGAAAAGCTCGCGAAGCTCGGCTTATCTCACGCCACTCAAACGACCCCCGAGTCTTCGAGATAAACTTTATAGGCTTCTAACAATAGCGGGTGACTAAGATTCAACAATGGCGATCAACGGGCTCGCCCGTATTTCTGGAAACCTTGCTCACCGCTGGCTAGGTGAGGCCACTGGGAAGCTCGGATTCGCGGTAAGCTCAAAGAAGGCGGACATCGACACTGTTAATCTTGGCACAGGATTGGGTCAACTTATAAATATCGGGCGCCAACCTGGCGACCCGAAACGCTTAGTTAGCTCGCAGCTGTTTTAATAGTCGCGCCGTAATTCGCGGTTTGATGAATGAAAATATCCCGTGGGTTCGGCATTTGCGGATTTCAAATATCTCGCGAGTAACTCGAACAGATATTTTTTTTCTTCACCTTATCACAGTATTTTTCAGAATATACTGCTTCGAAGATGATGACACATCCTTTTTATAAATCACCTCGTTAAACGTGAGGATTTGCTATTTTTTTTTCTTGGCACGCGGTCGACAGATTCGATTGACAAATTCTTTGTAACTTGATATTTTACGGTGTGAATAAATAACCACTGGTGCCATATTTAAACAGGTAAATCATATATTCACGTGAGGAAAAGAAATTGAGAAACTCATCCCCTGTAACATGACTTGAGACCACGTTCGAGAAAGTAGATTTTCTGTTTGTTTGTTTGCTTGCTTGTTTGTCATCCTCTTGTCGAATCGATGGAATGGTATCTCAAACGGGAAAACGGGTCGATCAGATTTTGTCGGGGGTACATAAAAAGAAGAGAAAATTTTTCTTCATTTTGCAATTGTTCGGTCGGTGAAATTTTGAGAGATTCGCTTTTTCTCCTTCGGAGAGCTTTGATTTTTTCATTTTGTGTTTCTTTTGGGACACCCGTTGCGGCACGGTACTTAAGACACCCGGTAAATGGATAGACACTGGTTCACACAGGAACACATTTTCACGCTATATAACATTGTTAGCCTCATTGGAAATTACAGCCTGTACACCAAATTACACACTGCTCCGAGAGCTCCAACATCCATTTAAATTTGCACGCCCCGCATCTAACTGGGCCAACGTTGTGACTAGGCTGAAGGTAAAAGGGCTCATCGTCATTCACAAAGTTACACTTCTACATTCTGGCCATCAACCAGCTCAATGAACCTTACCGAATGTTAATTTATGTCCTGATCGATGAAAAACCACGACTTAGTTCATGAGGCCCAAACTTAGAGGCCTGTATCTCTTCAACTGTCAATTCTAGACCAAAAAGTGTCATTACGTTTTTTGTAGGAAATTTGACAAGCTACAAAAGTAGTTCCGGCCAGTTTTCACGTAGGAGCAACCGAAAGCGAGATATGAGCAAAAAATGTAACAAGTACAATGTTCATCGTGATCAATGGGAAAGCACGATTCAAGTCGCAGTGGGCCCCAACTTAGAGGTCTGTATCTCTCCAACTATCAATTCTAGACCGAAAAGTGTCATTACGATTATTGTAGAAAATTTGACAAGCTACAAAAGTAGTTCCGACCAGTTTTCACGTAGGAGCAACCGAAAGCGAGATATGAGCGAAAAATGTAGAAGGTACAACAATGTAAAAGCACGACTGTGGGCCCAAACTCATAGGCCTGTATCTCTCCAACGGTCAATTCCACGCAAAAAATTGTAACAATCTTTTTTATGGAAAATTTGACAAGCTACAAAAGTAATCTCAGTCATTTTTCATGTCGGAGCAACCGGAAGTGAGATATCGGCGAAAATATAAACAACCCTACAATACCTCACTTTTTAATAATAGCATCGTGAACGAGTACCTCATCTGTGAATACTTCCTTATCTTGAATCACAAAACACTTCGCTTCAAAGTTCGCCCTTGGTACGTCAGTGACCCGTGCTGCAGGGGTCGGAACTTCCCGAGTGCAAGCTACAAGCTAGAGGGTAGAGGGTAGAGGGTAGAGGGTAGAGGCTAAGGCTATTCGCTTGTACATGGATACTCCGGTGTGAGTAGATACATAGATAGATAAACAGGTATATAGGTATACGTAGCCCGTATAACCCGTCCACATGCATATAAAAGGAGTATATATCTGTATCTGCATCAGGTATGTATGAACGTTCGCGCATCCCTGCCCCGAGAATAGAGCCGGTGAATGTAGAATGTAGATCCTCGCCTCGATGAAGCTCTTCGGTCTGATTACGAACGAGCGAGCTTATTCCATAATTCGCTATGTGGCAAATGATAAATAGCAAAAATTGTACGGTTGACAGAGGATGATTATTGCCCGTGTTCGTGATAGTCGAGGGAATGAAAATCCTTTCAACAAAATTACTGATGAAACCCGATTTACGAAATTGTCAATTAAACCTATCGTGTTTCCAATTGCAATAACAGCTTTTAATTTCGTTTGTTCGAGGGAATTGTAGGAAAACAAGAATCGTCGTTTTACACGAATCCATGTGTATTCAAAATTCTTTTTTTGTTTAAAAAAAAAAAAAAACCCTACGTGTGCCCATAAATATATATCAGGGCGAGGGGGTCGTACGCGTTCACCGTGTCGTTCGTTCGGGGAAACGAGACTTGTTTACGCCCCGTTTCAACCGGTTATTGCAATAATTTATGCGGCTTTGCCAGAAATTAATTAATATTCCCCAATAAATTATAGCATCGGCCGATAAGGTTTAATTCGCCCGGTGTCCAGCGGTCGGGGACCCAAAATTCTCGTCGTAAAATGAGCTCGTTGTAATCACAGGCTCATCCCCGTAGCTCGACATGTTCCTGTAATTTACGTGCGGTAGCAAAATTATACTTCCTCTGAAAATTGACGCGTTCTCTCTTTTCAATCAGTCAATTTCACCCACCTGCGCTTTAATTCGTCAAAAATCACTGTTTACCGGACTTCCTTTTGACAACCAATTAGCCGGCCGTCATTCAAAGGTTAAAAGCACGCAATTTTACACAAGGCGAAGGCACAACTCGCGGAAATAACCGCTCACCCTTCGAGGCCGAACCCTGGTCCTACCTGGTCATTTATTTCCTCGTGGCGCTCGTTTAATTTCCTGAAACAAAGCGCGGAGGGCTTTTAAGAAGGTGGAAAACGCTGGTTCCCGGAAGACAGGCCTCGTTTAGCCTGCTTTATAGCCGAGTTATACGTTTCGGAGATCTTCTTCGCACCTCTTCTTCTGGCCCAGATTAAGAAAATGTTGAAATTTCGATGTACTCCTCCGACAAGGGCTGGCTATAGACTCTGAAATGGTACAGCGCGAGCTCAAGTCGAGTTCGGCGAACTCGAAGGCGAGGAAACTTGGTACCCGGAGTCCAAGTAAACGGAGAAAACGGCCCCCCGTCTTCTGCGACTCTGTGTGGACAGATAACCCAATTCTCAAACTATTTTGCGGTTGACGCCTTGATCCCGTAGGACGCTAAAACTTTAGGGTGTTTAACCCCTCAGAAGTTGGGGGTTAGCTGGCAAGAAACCCCGAAGACGAGCATTAGCGCGAGATTGATGGGGGCGAGTGTTTATCAGAGGTGGATGAAATTATTTTTTGTACATCGACCTCGTCCTCTCATCGCCGCATTGATTAATCCTCATGACTCAGTAGCTCCATTCAACGCGTGCGTGTATCTCTCGGCACATATACGCATAACACTCGACGTAACCCCCCCAACGCACTAATGGCTAAAACACGGAAATGGGTATACCTACGGGATGGTAACGGGCTCGTCACCCCGATAGCTAAATCATTAGCTAACAGCTCATCCTATTTGTACGGTTCTAACAACAAACAACCCCCAACCTGAACGTATACATGTATAGTACAGTCCCGAACACAAGTTATCATGTGTTTCATCCGAGGGGTTAAGCACTCGTCGATTGACCGTACACGTGACTTCAAACTCAATTAGTCAACTGACTTCGAATTACTTCAAGTGATTTCACGTAACTTCAACTTAATTCAACTGACTTCAACTGTCATCAACTGAATTTAACTGAATTTGACTGAATTCAACTGACTTTTACTGACTTCAACTGTCTGCAACTGAATTCAACTGACTTTGACTGACTTCAACTGTCTTCAACTGAATTCAACTGACTTCAACTGTCATCAACTGAATTTAACTGAATTTGACTGAATTCAACTGACTTTTACTGACTTCAACTGTCTTCAACTGAATTCAACTGAATTCAACTGACTTCAAGTGAATTCAACTGAATTCAACTGACTTTGACTGACTTCAACTGACTTCGACTGAATTCAACTGACTTTGACTGAATTCATCTGAATTCAACTGACTTGAACCGAATTCAACTGAGTTTGACTGAATTCAATTGACTTCAACTTATCTAAAGTTACTCGAATTTGACTGACTTGGCGTGACTTCAATGAATTTGTACTGACTTTAGGTGAGTATAAGTGACTTCAGCTGACTTCAAATAAATTCTCAGCCAGATATGTATCCTGACTTCAAGAATGGTTAACCACTCGGTTCGATCTTCCTTGCCTCCCTACTTCTAACGCAAAATACAATGTAATACGGATATAATTTTGTGAAAATTTAGATCAACTCAATCGGGACGCAAACAGGTCTCAAAAGTACAAAACTTAAGCTTCGTTTTGGAGAAACAGGATTCAAGTTATCTTGAAAATTGTTACCACCGCCGATGCCAAGGAAGTAGAGCTTGCGAAGAGTGCTAATAAGGACGGTTCAAAAAAAGAAAGCAAGGTGTCACTTTATTCGCGATGAAAGGACTCCAAACTTTCGCTGAATCTATTTTTGATGGACTAAAATTTGCTCAAAGTATCGAACTTTTACATCGAAATCAACTTTTTTCTGTTGTCATTTCTAGACATTTTGATGGTTTTTCAAAAGTCCTGCTATGAAAAGTTGGATAATGATGATATCAAACTAGTCTATATAAATAAACGATCAGTGAAAAATCGTTGCTACAGTCGTCACTGCGTGTTCATCGCAAGCTCTTATACTTCCTGGGCGTCTGAAGACCTCAATTTTTAAGATAAATTCGATCTTCTTCTCCTTTTTTTTTATCTAAACGAGTTCAAGTTTCATACTTTCGAACTCCATTTACCGATTTGGGGGTTTCCTCGATTCTTCGCCAAGTTATCGTACTTTGAAGCCTCACAGGTCCCCCTTTTTTGCGTTTTACGTTCGACACAGAGCGAGCCACTGCCCAGAGCTTGTGGCCGGTGCACGGGCACGTTACACGCATAGTAACTTTGTGCTATAAATCAGGAGGGAGGAAACCGCGATTGTAACTATGAAACATCGCCTCCGTCGGCATCCCTAGGTTCCGTCTCTAACTCGTAGTACAGACGTTTGCGTAGCACCAGTTACGACGGCACTCCGTCTGAGGATCGCGCTACCCGGAACCCTGGGTCCCCGGAGGAACACCCGTGGGATCCTCTTCGGCGTGACTATATACCCTGGAAAAAGACGGCTCTGGTCTACGCAGTATTCGCTCGCTATAAAGCGAACTGCGCAGGCTATTAATTAGCCACGTCCCCCTTTAATTAACCCTTTGACGAGAAAGCCACGAGTATAATTTGATGCCTTCGCTCAATCTCTCGACACTTTTTGTTCGTTAGAATTCAGAACTTGATGAAACAAATACGATAATTGGACATCCGTCTCACCAGCCACTCGAGTTTGAAGCTCTCGAACCACTCGGAGGAAAATTTATCAATTTCACTCTCGTTTCAATCAGCTTCAACTCTCTCGGTTCTCGCTCGGAAACTCGAGATGTCTGAGGGCTATTTATCAGCGAAGAAGTTGTTTGTTCTTGACGAGCCGTATAGTGCAGCCTGAGTGATTACCGCAGACTGACACTGTAGACTCGTGGCTTACCCCGTTTCTTCGGGTGCTTCGACAACGGGCTAATTTGTCCAGTGTAGAATCTCCTCGGGCGACAATTTAATTGTTATAACGTTCGCCGGACCGTTGAGTATATACGGACTGCCCCGATTATCCGGTGCAAAGTGACCGAGAATCTATAATTTCTCCGGAACACGCTTCGCGGAACACGGATTTTCGATTCACAGAAGCTGCAAGCTGCCTCATTGAAATCGGGTTTTGGGGTTGACTAATCGCAAACTGCGTCAAAGGCATTTCGCTAATTGACGTGGAAATTCTGTACGGCTTTCGTGTGCTGTGTCGAAAATCGCATACAAGAAGTATTGATCGCAAATAGTTGTTGAATCGAAAATTGTAGGAGTTAGTGATTTTTAAAGTGGAATAACTCTTACGATTTTTTACATCTTTTTATATCAAATTTGCGGTTCACACTCAATTCACCATCCCGAACAATCTAATTTTTTGCTGAATTTGCCAAATTCGCACAGTTTGAAATACCTTTTCTGCGCTACCTGAGTCAAAAACTAGAGGCTAGTCGAATACGCAAGTGAATCAAAAAGTCCCTCTATGCGATCCTGTCACACAAATAACTAGTTTTGTCTTCAACATCAAAATTTCAAAGTTTATTAACTTCCACAATTTTCAATATTTCTGGCTGAAATTTGTTTTGCACGCTCAATTTACTGTCCTGAACAATCGATCGTGGCAGATTTTTGATATCTCACTTTGAGCTGCGTACGGAAACTCGTCGAGGTTCAAATCCAGTTTTCCCGCCTTGGACTGTACAACATGTTTTTCGGAACACAAAACAATATTCGGAAATGAGTAGCCAGCTCTCCGTGACCGATGCTTCCTGTAGCTACGTCCCCCCATTTCCGAAATTTACCCTCTACTAATTTCATCCGCGACTCGCACCCCGCGAACTGTGAAAAGGAACAATTTCTTTTGCGGGTTGAAGACAAGCACCGGGTTGAGTGTCGCAGATTATAGATTCACCCCAGACTCTGTGTAAGCCAAGGGCGTAAATCGGGGGGTTCGAAGTTGGGTCGCGGGGAAGGTGATATTAATTAATCCAATTAATGGAAGGCAATTTGAGGCAAACCACCCCCTAATGGTTTTCTTGGGAAAGCCTTAGGGTATGTCGATGCTATTTTCGGTGATTTCTAAAGATTAAGTTGCATTTACACACCGCCGAAAACCCCAGGCACGGAACGGGAATGGGAAAGGGAAAGGGTTGAGCGCTTTCAAAATCCCCAGCTAACTCTACACATAACGCGGTGATAAGTATGGCCCAAAACCCGACGAGCTGTGTATTCGCTGCAGATGGTTCCCTTCGGCTTTTACGCTAATTGTCATTTCAATTCTTCTCCCCCCTCGCGTATCCCCCGGGATTTTCATCCTTCCTACTCTCTTAATTTTCTCCCTTCTTCCACTCTCTTCATTTCCTTCCCCTCTCCCCATGGGGCAAATTGAGACACTGCAGGGAACGAAAAGACCACTGATTTCCGCTCTTCGAGACCCACCGAGATTCCGAACGTCGTGTGTGGACTATAGTTGTCGGCGTTTTTGCAATTGCAACTGTTTATCCCCCGGCATTGATTGATTCATTAATTCGTCCCCGGATGAGAAAGACGAAGAGAAATGGGAATTGATTTTATCCGAGTGACCATGAATCGAATTTGGGAGAAAACCCCTTCACTCGACTAACGAAGCCATCGGCCTCGATTGCCGAGGAGGAAAAAAATAACAAGCTGGTTATCGTGGGATTTTGGTCCCGGTACAGAGGCGGGGGTAGGGTGGAAACGGAGCGTCGTTGATCTCGAGTTACCATGGCGACCATGAATATCTGAATTCCCATGGGCGGGTGGCTGAAGGGCGAAAGAGGAGAGGAGATATAAAGGGAGAAAGACGAGATCCCGGAAGAGGATGAGAACCGGGTGGTCGGTGAAAATCAGGTGACACTTTCCCGCACACGGAGTAGGAGCATAAATCTCGAATAGCAAAGCTCAAATTTCCTTATTAATTTCACGCCTTTGATACGAAATTAAGGTCGCTGTTTACTCCGAGTTTCCATTCCCTTTAACGTGAGAAATCGAGACATCCCAGTTCATGCGACCGTAAATTATTAATAAAATAAACATAAACTCCACGCTGACGAAGACTAGTCTCTTTCAATTAAATCTGTGTACCAGAAACTAGGCAGCCTTTGATCTAATCACGAAAAAATACGAAACTAGATTCAATCACGATCCACGATCTCCAAAGAAACTGCCCTCCTCCCTCTATTATACCGGCATCATAATGTCCGGACGCGGGTGTAAAGCGAGGAAACATTCTCTCACTTGAGTGGAGATAAAACAAAGATGGACTCATTTTATCCAAGAAGTGTTATTCTCTCCACTGTAAAAACAGACTAGCTGCTGCAGAATCAACTTTTTATCATCCCTCAAATTTTCCACATCTTCGCACGCTCTGAATCCGGAATATTTAATCATACCGAATCTCTTATCTTCGCCCGTCACGTTTCAGGTCGGACCCACGATTCGTCCTACAGTCTTTATCGCCTTGGGGAACGGCTCTCTCAGGGCGCCCGTCAGTACGTTGAGACCGGACGTGGAGACGGCCTAGACGCGGGCGGGGACTCCCCGAGCACCCTGCATTCGTTTGTCGGACCCCCGGTGCCCCAGGGCGAGGGCGCCAGCGTCGGACGTGCCTTTTTGGACGGAAACCATACCCTGGTCAGCGTTATGGCCCGGATTAATCCGAGTCCGGATTGGTTCGTGGGGGTCGACTCCTTCCAGCTGTGCGTGGAGGGAAATTGGGTGGACAGCGTGACAGTCGAGGTAATTTATCATTATCCCCGTGGAAAAAATTCCAATTTTTGTTATTTCCTTTTTATTTTTATTTTTTTTTCATTTTCATTTTCGCTTTTTTTCAATCTTCCGCAGCTGGATCCCTTGGACGGAGGAACCGACAATGGATTTACTTTTACGGCTGCCAACTGGCCCACGCAACCCCAAGGTGTTGCCTACAGGATTACGTCCAGGTACCCGGCTCATCCCGCAGGAAGCTTCTACTACCCGAACTTACCTCGATTACCTCCGCTCGCTACGCTCACGTTCACAAAGGTAATTTTTTCACTCATGCACGCAGAGAGAAACTCGGTTTATGGAATTATTCTCTCGGAGAGGATCTTCATTATTCAATACTAAGGATGTAGCCTCGCGTATTTTGTCGATTTTTTTATGGATGAGTTTCTTTACACTGAGAATATACACCGAATATTTTCTCAAAAAATTTGGAACGCACACTCAGTTTACCATTTCAGATATCAAATCGTGTCGGTTTTTATCGTAACTTTCCTCTTTGCTATCCAATAAGCTTAATATCCTATTTTTCACTCTCAAAATCGAATTTTCAAAGTTCAATAGATCCTAGAATTTTCAATATTTTTCGCCCAAATTCGGAATTCACTCTCAGTTTATCATCTCAAACATTAAAACATGTTATATTTTTTATATTTTTACTCTTTGCTATCAAATAAGCTTGACATTATTTTTTTTCACTCCGAAAATCGAATTTTCCAAGTTGAATAACTCCTAGAATTTTCAATATTTCTCGCTGAAATGTCGAATGCACGCTCAGTTTCTTATCTCAAACATTGAAACGTGTCATTTTTTTTATATTTATCTTCTCTGCTATCGAATAAGCTTAATCTCCTTTTTTTTCACCCTCAAAATCGAATTTTCAAAGTTGAATAACTCCTAGAATTTTCAACATTTCTCGCTGAAATTTGGAATGCCCACTCAGCTTACGATCTGAAACGTTAAATACTTTTCATCTTTTCAATCCAATAAGCTCAATATCCCATTTTTTACGCTATAAATCGAGTTTTCAAAGTTGAATAGATCCTATAATTTTCAAAATTTTTCTCTGAAATTTTATGTCCACGTTCAGTTCACCATACCGAAGAATCGATCGATGTAATTTTTCTCCCTATCTCCGAAACTACCCCCTAAACACGTGTAAAGATCGTACGAGGAAGCCTGAAGTAGGAAAAAAAAAAAACTGGGTCTGAATATATTTTCTGGATAATAATCGTTTCGATCACGGAGATAATACTTGCTGACGTAAGGAGGGTAGCTAGGTACGGTATACTTATCGGAAATGACGATCAAAAATAGAGCTGGCTAAGAAGTTTCAGCTGGATAGCTACCGGGATATAGCTGAGCGGAGTTAATGAACATGGATAACGATAAAGAACAGGGAAACGCGACTCGTACGGATAAACTCGTGTCTCACGGCACGGGGGTACAAGGTGCGCGACTACGGACTACAGGATAATGAATTTAAACCGTGTTGTATACACGTTAGTGTCACAAGTGCTGGTACTCCTCGAGAAAGCTCGTCGTACCTCCAGTTACCATAAACTCCCGCAAGTTGTTATTCACCGACTGGGATTTAAAGAATCCGATTTCGATCTATAGTTCGATGAAAATAATTATCCCGCGATGCAATTGCAGACTTACTTCGGACACTTTCGATAAGTGAATTTATCGACGCTGGAGATTTTCCCCTCTCCATCACTCACTCTCCCGCCCATTCGCTACTCCTTGATTCCCTGAAATCCAAGATCTTATCCGAACGCTATTAACGTGACGAGACTTTTTTTCTTTTTTTTTTCTGTCACCCTTTTCTCTCCCCTTTCGAATCATCGGCTAAATCTCTTCCCAATCTCTCGCCAATCAACGTAGTCTGAGAGTCTCTGCGTACTACGGTATACGGAGAATATGAGGTCGATCAGATCTGCGACAAAAGTTTGGTAATTAAGTGGTTTAAGCGAAGTCGACGGCCTCGAGACCCGCCAGCCAGCCACCCCCTCGGTAAAAAGAGGGCGTAAATTAGAAACGAAGTGAGCGAGATAGATTGATCATTAGCAAGTTAAACAACCCTCTGTGTGTACAGGGACGTTGGAAAATTGTCCGTGAGGGATATAAAACGGAAAAAAGTTCTTTGGGATTTTTAAATTCACCCGCGCATGCTCTCAGCGTGAACAAACGTTCTCTCATCATCTGGGAAACAAGACTCTGTTTATCGGGGGAGACCTCGCGTTAACGACCACCAGGCTCGGTGCCTGGACAGCCCGGTTTCTCGAGGAAAATCTATAGTCCTGTACCGTACTGATCGACAACCAAGAATTTTGGAAATAGAAAGATCAAAAATGGACCAACTTTTGATCGGCAATATTTATTCTTAGTAGTTATTTGTCACCAGAATTAGTGTTTGGAACTAAAAGCGATTTTAGGCTGACCTTATATTGTGTTCCAACCCTCCAATTTTTCGCTCACACTCTAACTTCGAGCTGAAATAAAAAATGAGCTGATTTTGGACTTTTAGTTTTCTTGGGCTTAAAGAGTTTATTCAATTCAATATTTTTTTTATCAATTTGACTATAAATTCTTTATCAGCAATCCAAAAAACTTTCGGGTACCAATTTTCATCAGATCTGAACATTCTCAGAATTTTTTCTCAGTATATATATTCAGTTTGCTGTTTTGAAATTTGTAAATCTGACTCCAAATTTGTTATCAACGACCCAAAAAACCTTCGGGTACCAATTTTGATCAGGATTAGAATATTTTCCTATTATTTCCACATCCAGAAGAAGATTGAGTGCATTCAGAAAAACGATTTGGTTGAATCTGAACCTACTAAAAAATTGACTAATTGATACAAGTGGCAACCAAATTATGTTTTTCACAACGAAAACATTTATTTTCAATCCCAATCTCCAAAATTCGCATTCAGCTATCCAAAAATCCTTCGGGTATAGCTGATATTTATCCAAATCTGTTCACCGTTCTGAAGACACCAATTCTATTTAAATCTTGTTTAGAATTTTGTTATTCAAATAATTCGAAAATCAGTCCTGAATTTGGAAAATCTGACATTCAAGCCTCAAAACGTTGATATCTGGTGCGGAAACTCTACTTTTTCATTTTCCGGGTTGTGAACTTGTGACGATAACTTTCCCTCTCCTGTAAAAAGCTGAGTAACCAGAAGTTAAAAATTCAAGCAAGGAATCCTAGGGGGTGGGAAAAGGGAGGGAAACAATCTATCCGAAGTCGCGACCTGGAAGGTGGAAAAGATTGTTAAATCTTGAAAGGATCATTCGAGACACGTAGCCGCCCAGGTAGAGTAAACAACGCTGTGGGAAACGTACCGGAACTGTTTTCCTTCTGGTTCTGGGAAAAGATGGCGGAAAAACGGTGGGAAAATTTTCACAGAATCCGTAGAGCAAGATCGACATGAGCGAGATTGAGACCGCGAGTAGAGATTCAGAGGGACTGTTGTGGCTAACCACCGCGCGGATGCCCTCAAAGAGTCCTAGTCGCCAGATGCGCTCAGATTTATTGCTTCCCGGTTGGACCGGTGCAGCGAGACCGTATATAGCGCAATCCTCTTATTTCACCGATTCCATTTCCCCTCACACTGCGACTTCGTATCTCCGCGATCCAGTTCAAACTACATGTGTCACGTACGATTCTCTCGCCTTCTGAATGCATCGCAAAACGCGACGTTTCGCAGTAAACACTAAATCGGGTGAAAACCCTCTTTCCAAAAAGCTGTCTTCCATCTTTGATGCCTCATCTTGTATCTTGTATCTTGCGTCTAATCTTATCTCATCTGATCCACTTCTTGTCGGGGTCGCGTCCCACCCTCCGTAACTCGGGGTCTGCGGACTAGACCCAGACAGCGCTATTGCTCCTCCGCTAATCTCGCTAATCTGTACGACGCAGATTTTGGCTTCCTATCATGACTCGACTCTCTATCTACCCCTGGGAGGTCTGCGATTCTTGATAGCGCGATACGTACCTACCCACCTATCTACGCCCGACACATATTCCCAGAGGGTGAAAGACGAAAAAAGGGCAAACGAAAAAGAGGGAAAATAAGTGGACTGAGAAACAGAACGTCAGCTCTGGAACGCCCAAGGTCCCACTTTATTAGTACCCTACCCGGACGATGCTCCGCTTACGGATTGCCAGGATATCATCAGCTCGAAATAAGATTTCTAGACTTTCTTCAAGGGGAACTTCACAGGTTTTTCTTTTGTTCAAAACAGTTGATTTTCCGGTTCTGAAAACTATAACTAAAGAAAGCCAGCCTTTGAACTTCCGGTTAATGATTTAGTTTTCAAATATTTTGAATTTTGCAAATGAAATCTGACCTCAGATTTCAGCGGTTCAAAAAAACCTTCGAGTACCAATTTTCCAAATTTTTTTTTTTTTTTTGCAGAATATTAAATACATCGAATTCAAAGTTTGCAAAACTGACTTCAGATTCATGATCAGCGACCCAAAAAACCATGTGGTACCAAACTTCATTCAAATCCGTTGATCCGTTCTCAAGATATCGTAATTTTTGTTGTATTTTTCAGAATTCTACTGAATCTATCAAAGCCTGAATCTAGTCAAGAAAACCGGGTCAATAGAGCCTAATTTGGTCAAGATCCGCGCACTCGTTCTCGAGATAAGCAATTTTCGTCAAAAGCGAAACTACTTTTACAGATTAGACAATCTCTTGGCGATTAGAAGGACAAAGAAACTGACTTTTCTAGGAAAGCCTGTAAAGAGTCCCTCCTTATCCGAGTCGAAATTTAACGCCTGCTTCGAACATCAGTTGTGAACTATTTTTTCATGGAATCATGGAAAAATCTCACAGTTTTCCAAAGTCAAAGAAATCTCTCATCTATATAAGAACAGCGCAATTAATTAGCACCTCATGTATCCCTAAAACGCTGCATTCTGTAGAATGTCTATACCTACGGATTTGAGGCCCTAAAGAAGGATATAAATTTCTAAACAGGCGTTGAATTTCGCCTCTGGTAATGAAGGCAAAATGGTGGTGATAATTCTTTTCGTACAAATAATTTCTGCGATTTCAATTTTTCGCTCCTTTCTTCATTTCATCCTTCTTTCGGGTTTCGGTAAGATTTACTACCCTCCGGTGGTCGCGTGGTGTGAAACTCTCTACACCACAAAACCGACCCTCCCATTGCACGGATCGCGGTCTCTGCGTTATAGTTATAGCCTTGAAGCAGCTTCTAGTGGCACCAGGTTCGACCACCGACCAGTAAACTACCCCGAACCGTCATCCACACCCTGCATACATTAGAGAGGGAGGATTTTAGCCGATAATATATAGAGAGAATGTTTACTTCTCTTCTTCGCCTCTCGGTGGTCTCGGGTCGTAGAGTGTCTACATCACAGGGTTGAAGTCATTCCATCAGGTGTGACAAAGAGTCTTGTATGTCACAGCGGCGAAATAAGAATGCGGAAAATTCGAGACAACGAATCGATTTCCGTTGGACAGCGAAAGGTCAACGTCGTACAAGGCGAAGGGAGAGATATATTGTATGGGAGTCAAAGTTCCGAGATAGTAAATCAGTGGTAAATCCCTGCGACGTCAGACGAGACTGCCGAAAACGATCGAGGATCAACGCAACCCCTGAGCTCGAACGAAGGGAGGCTAAATATTCTCTTTTTTTCGATACGATAACAAATTAAAATAGAATCTCTTTATCGCTACAAATTTATAAGAAAATTGCGACACATTTTCAAAATAAAATTGTGTGAGATTGAAAGATCAAAAAATGATATATGAAATTGATTATATCGCGTTAATTTCAAAATTGACCATTTTTTAATTCAATTTGGACTGTTTTAATTTTTTTAGAATAAAAGTTGAGCCGCAAGTACCTTAATTGGATCAAAGAATGACGGAAGTGAGAAAGTTAAAAGTAAAAAATGAACGTAATAATTAATCAACATGAAAGGACATGAATTTTTGTACTTTTTCGTTGAGAAATCAACCCAAAACAGCCTAAATTTGACAGATGGGAAATTCTTTAACTTCAATAATAATTGAACAGCTTTCTTCATAAACGCCACATTCAATCGCCATGAAAGGTTCTCTGTGCTGTGATTTTTTTTACATTTTTGAATGATAAAATTGAGTCAGAATTTCAACACAGCTTTAATTTGATAAAAAAATGTCGAATTATTACAGTGTTTTAAGATATAGATAGATTTTGATTAAAAAATTAAACACCAAATTCAACCATTTTTCGTCAAAATCTTCGATTTTCTCAAATTCGTTTTAATAATTATAAAAATAATTTTAACCAATTTTTATTTTCTTCCTCCTTTTTTTTCCTCTCCTTTACACGAACGGATAACAGGATAAAAATCCCAAGTGGTAGAACGACGATAATAAATTAGTAATCCGAGCTTATCCGATGTGTCCGTCCGTCCCGCGTCTCGAGCTTGAAATTAAAATTCATCGAATATTTATATTATTTATGAAATACCAACAATTATTAATCACCTCGCCTCGGGGACATTTTTTGCCGATATTATCGGACACGGTACAAATAACAAGAGCCTTCTGGGAATCATGCGTCGAGTTCATTGTTCACATTTTATACTTTCGCCTTCGGGGGTTAAACCGAACAAAGTTTTCCAGAGCTTTTTACAAGTTTCTCTTTTTACTCGTTCCTCCGTCCCTTTTGACCAAGCACCGCGGGGCAGCGCGGTTTTTTACCGTCTCGAGTCAAAAGCTTTGGTGCCAACGAGAGGTCGAAATAATAAAAAGGATAAAGACAGAAACCTGCCAACCGAAACATATGTGACGCTGTCCTGCTTCAGACCCTTAAATTTCTCACGTCCCCGTCCGGGAATATTAGACAACTTTTTTTTGTTCGCGGTTTGCTCAGTCCTCTCATGAGCTTTTATCCTGCGCCCCTTTTCGCTCCCTGGTGGGGGGACAAGGGACTTTTGTAGGAGTAACCCATTTGCATGAGAGAAACTTTTTTTCTTGCGTATGTGTGTCGTTTTTCGTATTTTTTACTTTTTATCTCGCGGTCGTGGTTCGGAGGAGACGATTTCTTGCCTCACTAGCCCCCGCAGGATTCCCTCGTCCTCTCGTCCTTCAAAATCTCTACTTGTATTCCCCCCTCGTTTCTGACGCCGCTATTCTTCTTCCAACCGACTCAAGACTGATTGTGGCTACAGTTACCGGTGTAATTAATGACTCAAGACCTGCACCCCAGTCTCAGACTTATTTCTCTCTCTCTCTTCGTCTATGCGGTCAGAGTTTAGATAAACCGATATTTCCAAGATCCCTCGCTTCTCTGAACGCACAAAAACAGAAGACATGGGAAAAAAAACTAATTGTTACAAACCGTCCTGATGTCTTCCCTCAACCCACCTTTACTACTTTTTGACTGATTCTAGTTCGTTTGAGATAAAATATAGAAGGAAAAAATTGGAGTATGAAACTAATTTCAACAACTATGGTTCTGCATCATCTTTGTGCTTTTTATTTCATTTTTGTTATACCAACAAATTATCACAGTGTTATTGACTGATCAATAAGGCGATGAGTGCAGATTTGATGCGATTTCAAAAAATTCCACGTCGATCAAATCAGTTTTCAAAGTCACGAGAAACGTTTTCCTGCAGAGTTTTAGGGATTTTACTCGATATCGAAGTCATTGGATACAATTTTACACAAATTCGAGAGTCTTTTGCAATTGCAAATGATGTGAAAGTGACTTCTAGGGATATCAAACGATATTATAAAATGTAGAACGCGGTTTTCAAGTGATTCTAGATAATTTCTGAACGATATTAATCTACTTCAAAGTAATTGTGGATCAAAAGTGATTAACGAATTCACCAAGATAAACAGACTCTGGGATTATTAGCTCTTGGGGAGTGAAAATTCCTGAAGGTAAACGAGGAGGCGGAGGAGGAGGCTGATATTAACGTTCAACAATGAGGGTTGTATAATCTTGAAAATTTTGAGAACAAAGGATAGGCTCGAATTCCATTCCAGGATCGGAGGAAATGGTGCGAATTTCGTGCGAGTCCCTCTTCAGCGATGATCGTCATTGAAGTAGGACGAGATACGAGTGACTAATTTAGGGTGATAAATTTCTCAGTGACGTGCGAGAGTCCAGGCTCGTCTAGGAAATAGTAGGTCGTTGCAAAAGCGAGACGCAACGTGCTGACTCGGGGGATGAAAAATAATCCTCGGATACCGCGTGGCCACTCCTCCTCATTTCCCGGACGCTATACTATCACAAAGGCCCTTTATTGTCCGGCTGTATATTGGATTACTTTCGTCTCTCGACAAAGGAACAAAATTTGTTTCAATATTTTATTCATTTTTTTCGTTTGGTTTGGTATTATTCCAGCAAATCTGAACGTACTATTAAGCCTACAATTTATCTCGTGGTGGAAACTATAGTCAGGAGAAACAGGGAAGTCAGAAAATTCAAAATATAGGCGAGGAAGAGTCAAAGAAAAGAGTCAATAGATTCTCAAAACTGTCGTGATAAAAGTCGAGATATCAGAAAAATAAGTCAGAGAAAAGTCAAGAAACGAAAAATAGTCAAGAAAACGTCAAGAAACTAAAAAACTTAGGCAAGGAATTCGAAAAGTAGTCAGTCAAAATTCAAAAAAACACGATAGTCAGAGAAGAGTTAAGAAACTCGAAAAATAGTCAGGGAAAAATCATGAAATTTGATAAATAGTCACGGAGAAGTCGAGAAACTAAAAAAAAAAAAAAAATAGTTAATGAAAGGTCAGGGATTTTCTGCGGACTGTTTCAACGTCGATCACGTGACTGCTCGTTCTTACATATCGAAAATTAAACACATGAACATGAATTAATTTTTTCAGCTCAGGGAGTACACCCTAACCGAACGATACCACGAGGACGACGTCGAGATGGAGTTCGTGAGCAACGAGAACCTCCAACCGACGGCGATCGGCGTCGATCCAAACCGCGATCTGAACGAGGCTATCGCCGAAGAGCGGAGGGAGATGGACCCGCAGAGATACAGGTGAGTGTCCGAAATAATTCCGGGGGCTTTTTTTTCCATCGACCACGCATAGACCGCGAAGTTTGGATAAATGATAGTAGCAATGCCGAGAGAGGATGAGAAAAAAAAAGTTCCCTCTATTCAGAGAGATTTAGAGAGGCTCTTTTGGCCGAAACGCAAAACCTCTAGCTCGCCGACTCCGAGCAGGAGGTGTTTGGCCCTTAGGATGACAAAAGGAGGGCGATTACGCCGGTATACTTTCTCCATAAATATCCTCAGTCAGGAATTTCGTATTCCCTTCGTTCTCTTATTTTCCCCAGATATTGGACAACCGGAGACAATCAAGTCGTGACGGACCTGCCCAGGGGCGAAAAGGACCCCGTTATTCACAGCTTGCCCGGACCGACTAACGTCCAACGAGGAAGGCCTCCGACACCGACGCCGATGTCCTGGCCGCCCAGAGACAACCAGCCGAAGATCTCGAAGGGCTCTGTCTGGCCGTTTTACCACACCGTCTATCAACAAAAAAATACCAACCTCCAGAGGATCAATTCGTTCGACAATAATCAACGGAAAATCGGTAACGGCGATAGAAAGAAAAATACCACGGTGCTCAGACCGTGGGGAAACTTCACAGCTCCGGATCATCTGCATAGACTCAGAGTAAAGCATCACAGAATCACGTCGAAGGGGAAGCATCAGAGAATTCGTGAGTTGGAAACCCTTTTTTTCTAATTTAATTCTAAGTTTGTCAAAAAAAAAAAAAATTATTTTCGTTTGTGTCGTTTGAAATTCGTTAACCAAAAAACGAAAAAAAAAAACAAACAAACTGGTCAACATTCTTTTCGATCAACCGTGACGTCAGAATTCACAATTTTAGCGCCATAATTAAATAGTGACGTCACACAGCGTGGCGCGAAAATTTAAGTTTGTCAGATACTTTTCTTGTCTTTAGAAATATTAACAATATTAGCCTCCAATTTGTTAATTGAAAAGAAAAACAAACTAGTTAAAATTCTCTTCGATTACGATTTTAATGCCTTATTCGAAAAACCCTACCCTGAAGCGTTATTGAATAATGACGTCACAGTGTGGGGCGAAAGTATAACAAAACTTTTAATTGACAATATATGTATATTGTATTTAATTTAACGATATAATGATTTTCAATATTTTTACCAGTAATTTCTCACCTGCTATACTAATTTCGAATCGAGAGCTTTGATTTAGTTTATCGTTACATGTAATTTTCATTTTAATCAATCTATTCATATATCGATTAAATTAGGGATAATTGATGAAGGTAACATTTTATACTTGCGAGAATTCATCAATGTAATAATTCGTCTAGAATGTTTTCAATACGCCCCAGGTGGCTCTCGGACACTAAAAATTTCCCGGGAAATATGAAAATTGAAACTATGATATCGAGACGCGGAATAATTGGGTGTGAATTGATTTAATTGGTTGATTTAATTGATTTTTTTCTTTTCTCCCTCCTTTGATGAACGCACTTTTACAAATTGAATGATTTCCTAATACATAGTATAACAGGTTGAGGAAACTGGTTGAGGCGAAAGTGTCCTTTGCAATAATTTATACAGCGTTGGACTGCGGAACGGTGGTCGATTTTCACGCGAACACAGACAAAGAACTAGGTCCTGCAGCTACCTACCTACCCGTGAAATATAACAGGGCTTTCTGCGTACCTAATTGGGTAATTAACGCGAGCTATTTCATTAACCACGAAAAGGTGTCGCGGACCATTTCCACGCTTTTAACCCTTTAAATGCTGAATTATAATGCCGGGTGTTGCGCGACTGTACCTACTAGTTCAACCTCTCGCTAACTTTCGATAAACGAGACTCTATGGGAGGAAAGAAGAAACTCCGGGTTCTTTGATCTTTCGTTACTCTTTTTTTTTTCAAAAAATCAAAAATAACGTCACCGCAAGATACACTGTTAGAAATTTCTGTATTAACTTTCAAGAAAATGTATGTGAAGCAATTAACATATGGGGGATTCCCCGTCAAATCGAACGGTCGATTTCCTTAACCCCTTTTGATCTATTTGCCCTTTTACACAGTAGAAGTATACGTTGAAAGGATCAACTGTGAATTTTTTCAGATTTTTCTGACCAAGTATTTTTTTACTACTGCTGGTCAAATAATCAGCTTTTAGCGGTTTTTCGATTTTGCAAGCCAACATAGCGTGAAATCCAGATGAGCAATGAAAAAAGTTCTTATACAAAAGTTTCGCGTCTTTCTTCGAAATTTGTGAAAATAATTTTTTGCAATTTTTTGTTCCTCGCAAAACTGCAGTTTTGGTGAAAAATCTTCGAACATCTTCAGTAACAAAGAAGTGCCCTGATCGAATTGGCTGAAAATTGTACAGAGCATGTATTTTTCAATGCCAAAAGTTGTCTGAAAATTTTATAGTGGGCCGAGCAGTGGTTAAAAAGATACATCAACAAATATTCGCACAGTCGCGAGAATTCGGCGATTATGAGGTCGCAAAAAAGATTTTTCGGCCGCAGTTCAAAAATTCAATTATGCGGAATGTTTCGCAAATTCGGCCGAATACTCATATGATATAAAAATTCATAATAATTTCATTGAAAAATGAGTTTCCACTGCTACAATAATTGCTAAATCGGATCACAAAATATCGCAGAATCAACCGAAAATTGATAACTTTACGCTTTTAATTGGATGGACTATTGATAATTGACTGAAATACCGCTTTGTCACTGAAAACTAGAAAAGAATCATAGTATGTTTCGAATCTCCGGAACAGTTTCATAAATTTAATCGAACCATATCAGTATTGAGATACAGCGATTGAAAACTCAGTAAATTTCATTTAAATCAGCAGGATTTGTAAATTTCATCCCTGTTTGTATGAGAAATTTCAAGATATTTTTAACAGCGACGTGTACATCATTTTTCTTGGTCTTTTTTAAATTTCCCAGGCGTACCCAGAGACTGTAAGGTCGGTGAATGGGGAGCCTGGAGCGCGTGCAGCAGGAGTTGCGGCGTGGGTGAGACCCAGAGGACAAGAAAAGTGACGGTGAAACCCCGCAGAGGAGGATCACCCTGTCCGCCGTTGAAGGAGACCAAATGGTGCGGTAGCGCGAGTCCATGTTCATCGGGAAACGTGAAACCGGCAACAGTCGTCGATGTGTATCATTGGTAGGAAAAATTTAAGGTAAAACAATAATTAAATGAAAGAAAAAGAATAAAACATGTAACGAAAACAGATATTTAGTTACAATAACACGGAAGAAACGAAATAAGCCAAAAATAATGAAATAAATAATTAAATAAATAAATAAATAAAAACCAAAGATTTAGAAGAGATTAATAATGAATACGTTCTACGGCGTTTACGCTCTGCAAATAAACATTACGTACATCATATCGCTTTTTTTTCATGTACTAAACACGAACGAATTGAATTTTTCGATCTCGCAATATTGAAAAAAATATTCCAAAAATTTAATACCAATTATAATTTGGGTTGAAAATATTTTACAACTTTCTTGATAACCAATTACATGCTCGTGGATAATTACTCCAGTTGCTCTTCAGCAGAACCCGCATCTTTTTAATTATTTCTTTTGGGGGGGAACAAAATTTCAAACTTTGAAAATCGCCTTTCGATTCTATAATTTCACTATAACATGTCATATTATTTCACGAGACAATCCAAAACCAAATTTATTATAGACGAACAGAAAAAAAAAAAAAATTATATGATATAATTATTCACGTAGAATATGAAAGATTTCAATATCTTTTTACATCTTCAAGGAAACGAATTGAAACAAAAAAAAATATATATATACAAAAATGAAAATTTTGCAAACAAAAAAAAGGATAACTAATTACAAATACTGTCCAATAATATCTCGCAATATTTTTCTCGTCGTCCCGATGCCTGGGTCAGTAATTTGTGTGTAATTAAATATATTATTGTAGGTATATATGTATACTTTGTGCCGAATATTATTTCGAGTATAATAATAAAAAAATAAAAATTATTATGTGGTACACATATTGAAGAAGAAAAAAAAATTAAAAATAGCTAAGTCGTGGGTAAAACATTTTTACAGAAGAAACAAAAGAATCATAAAAAAACGAAGATATATCATCAGGTACGGTTAGGTGAGTGTATTATATCGTATAGAGTTACCGTTAACGATAATAACTAATTAATAAATATTATCAATTAACAAAAAACAAATAATAATAATAATAATAATAATAATAACTAATCGTAACAATTCGTTAAGAGTATATAGTATGTAATAAAATGTACTGTCCAAGAAAAAAAAAGAGGCTTGTGGTCCTGAAAAAAATAATATTTGCATCATTTATTTATTCCAATTTTTTTGACCGTGTAATACATATGTAGAAAATCAAAAGTTTTCAAATACCCTATAATATTGCAGAAATGAAAGAATAATAATTTAATAGAATGCACTTTGAAACCATTTATAGAGAAAATAACCAAATAAAATTGAAGAACCTTATCGTTATGAAATCGAGACGATAAATATGGGCCAAGCCAATTATGTAATTGTAATATTATAAATGTAGGATAAAGTTTTATAATATAGACGAACTAAGAAGTTTTTTCAAAATTGTTATTTCATTTTTTCTTCAGTATTTCTATTTTATTTAATTTTTTTCATTTCGTTCAATCAAGTTTAATTATTACACAGCTTGCAATTCGAGTCGACCATTATTATACGAGTGAAATAGAATGAAAGAAGAAAGAAAAATATATTGTGCAATAACGAGTCGTAATCAATGAATCGCTAATCATAATTAATTAGAGATTATTATCAGATCCGGTAATAATGAATTTTTAATTGAATAGAAAGAAAAGAAAAATCAAATTCTGTATAATGGAAGACAGAACTAATTGCATCGGACAAAACTAATAAATATAATAATCGTTATATTAATTATCCATATAAATTTAGTAAAATTTGCTGTACAAGAGAATAAAGAAAGAGAAAAAAATCATACTGTGCATTCTATGACATAAGAAGAAGAAAAAATAATTAAAAATTTAGGATATAGGCCTAGCGATAAGCGATATATATGTAGCGACGTGTAACATATAAGTTTATATTACATAATAAAATCTATCCAAGAAAATGATCGTGAAAATTCTCATTAAAATTCGAAAAACGATCCACGTTTGAGCATAGATAAAATTTTCAAATCCGAAAAGAAGGTGAAAATAAATACAAGATAAAGTAAAATAAAATATTCAAGGTAACGAGGCAAACGGTTAAGTGGATAAAACGAGATTAGGCACGATTAAACCCGATTAAGCGATTGTTTTACCAACTCCATCCCCTCAGGGCTTCCCGCGCCCCGGCGTTTCAACGATAAAACGAACCTGACCCTCCTCCTCTTCTACCACGTGGAGGATACGAGTAGCTGGAAACCAGGCGAAGGCCTCGTACACGTTTAATCATCCGAAGCCTTCCCCCAGCCCCTCGACCGACACGGCGTGATAACTGATAACGTATCGATAACGCGCCCCTAACTCGGCTCGGACCAAAATCAAAATCGAAACTCCCGCTCTGCTGTATCGCTTATCCTGTCTATGGATACTTTCACACGGATACCCTGACTTTGACGTTTACTATTGCGTTTTATTAGCTATACCTGGTTCACTTGACCATTTCCTGTTTGTGGATATTGCGTCGAATTACGGTGGAGAACATTTGTTATCACTTTCGACACAGCGTCGCGTTTATCATCGATCATTTCAGAGGGGGTATAATGATAAACGAATTGTTTGAATTAAAAAATTCAATTTTAATCACAATCGATGTAAAAAAAGATACTTTGATGATTGTTCAAAACCGATCAAAGACTTGAAGTAGTGGAGTAAATAGTTTCGAAATGGCCTCGGATTACTTTTGAATCACTAATGAAATTGACTTGAAACGGGTTTCGAATTATATGACATCGCTCGAAACCACATAAATCCTAAAAATCGTGTAAGTTCATCTTGCATCAGTATAAGATTCCCTGAAGTCATTCAAAATCGTTCCAAAACACTTCAATATCGGAACATACCGTTCAAGACAGTTCAAAATCGTTAATTAAGGAAAATTCACATGAAATCTTCTGGAATAGATTTAAAACCGATATCTTATGACAAACTAATCATTTGGAATCGCTCACTGCAAACAAAAAGTCATTTTTATTCGTTCAAAACGACATCAAATCGTTCTAAATCGCTTCAGACGGACCTAAAACTGGTCGAATTTCGCAAAATCACACAAAAATCGTTAGTCTTGTAAGATCATGTAAATATTGCAGTTTCATTATTAAATTATAAAGTGGTCTGAACTACTAGCGAATTACAGCCATTTCGTGCGAGCTGGTTCGCTTGTTCGTAGTGTGCTTCAGTTGTTAAAAAAAAAAACACACAAAAGAAAAGAGACTCTCGACCCAGCTCATCCCTTAGTTCTAATCGATTCCCGCACTTTGTTCATTAGATCGTGAATAAACTCCGTAATCATTCCATTCCACAATCCTTCTAACGACTGGGCGTAATCTCATGGGAATGGAGGGGGGGAATCCCCTCGGCTATTCAAAATTCACAGTGATATTCAGGTTGCGTCCATGATGGTACCGCAAAAGATCTTTCCAGGGAATAAAAGGTAAAGTATATATGAGGCAAAAGCTTTTTTTCCACAAAGAAATTGTGCCAGGGTCAAAAGGTGGTTCAAAAATGATGTAAGCTATCGTGTAACCGCAGCGACGATGTAAAATACGAATGTAGTAATTTTTCGAGAAATGATAAAGCGTTCTCAAAAACGAGTGGAAAAAAAAGTCGTCGGACCTGTTCGACATCGCGTAAGCGCCGAGGGGCTGAACGGAATAGATTGAATAGCGCGGGCCGATGAGGAGGGGGGGAAGGGCTAAATTTTATCCGGCCACAAAATGGGGATGAAAATGCGTAGAGATTATGATTGGATCCGTTTCCCTTATCCCGGTCCCCCGGGCTCCGTGAGGACCTCCGCGTCGAACCCTCGGCGAGGGCGGTTTTAGCACTGTGCGAAACCCTATTTAAATACGCGAAAACTCGCGCCCTTACTGCTACGTTGAACCGAAGGGTCGCTCATCCCTCTCTTCCTACTAGGCAGTATCTACTATGTATCCCACCCGCTATAACCCCCACACGACGTACAACAACCTACCAGTCGCTTCATTTGAATAAGAAGCACATTTTAGCGAGATTAGGACAACGAAATGGGGGTTAAAACCGCTACACGACGCGACCACCCCTCCAAAGATACGAATACGAGAGTCTGGAACCGCGAACGAAAAATGACGAGAGTCGAACTCGGAAAGGTGAAGAAGTCCTAGAATAAACAAGCGGGTTTGGACTGACTATGAGCCAGCCTTCGAACTTCCCGTTATTTATTTTGTTCTCAGCTATTTTGAAATTTGCAAATATGACCTCAGGTTTTTTATCAGCGGTTCAAAAAACCTTCGAGTAGCAATTTCCGTGAGATTTCGAATGTTTTTATAGTGTTTTTCCCAGCAAATTGGATTCGCCATTTTTAATTTCGCAAATCTGACTTCAGATTCGTGATCAGTGACGTAAAAAACCTACGAGTACCAAGTTTCATCCAAATCCAAATGTTTTTAGTTTTTTTTTTTGTAGCATATCGAATACGCCAAATCAAAATTTTTCAAAACTGACTTCAGATTCGTGATCAGCGATCAAAAAAACCATATGGTACCAAATTTCATTGAAATCCATTGATTCGTTCTCAAGATATCGTCATTTTTGTTGCGTTTTTTAGAATTTTGTTATTTATTGAATAGTTCAAAAAGTACTAATCCGATCGAAGCCAAAATCTAATCAGTTCTAAGTTAAGAAAAGCCCCGTCGATTGAGCCCAAGTTGATCGAAATCCGACCACGCGTTCTCGAGATATCGCGCGGACAAAAATGTGGTCACACACATACGCACACAACAAAATAGGCGGAGGTGATTCTTTGGACCTCGAAATTCCTTTTTTCTCTGAAAACAGAGAACCGGGAAGTTAAAAAACGAGACAAGTATTGAAAAAGAGGAGACAGCATCAAGACTATTTCCCACTTCTTCAATTCTGATAAGAAAAATTAAGCAAAAAAAGTGAGCGAAATACATAAATCAACTGGACACACAGAGTTTACAATTTGTCGTGACGTCAGAATTCACGAATTCATCGTTATACGAACACGAAGCAAATATTGTTCGTGTTTGTACTTGAATTAGTGGTAAATTTGGTAAACTACCATTACAGGCTTTTTCCCTTTAAGGCTATCAGCCTATCTGGGTTTATTGTGCTCTTTTGTCTCCCAATGGTCAAGCTACCGTCCCTCCTTTTCCTCCTTTTTCCGCTCTCCATTTCCTTTTTTACGGTGCTGCTTGACTGGACCCACTTTTTATGGTGGGTTTCGAACCACCAGTCGCAGAATCAAGCACATGGAAATTGTTCGTCCGAAAAAATTTCCAGAGGTGCCGGCTCGGGATTCGAACACAGTGCCTGCGCTTCCACTGAGCCACTGCGACTCTTATTTCAAACTAGTGTTTTAAACAATGGAAACACAATCCTCGGTGATTATTCAACTATTTACTAGTGTTCTGTTAGTTGGTTGGTAAAACTTATACTAGACGAGAGTATAACTGTGAGTATTGCCCACTTGAGCCACAAGGCGTTAGATTTTCTCCGCGAGGACAGTAGGAATAAGCCCTTGATTTGATTTGGGACAGTTCGTTGCGCCAGCTGTCTAGACATGCTGTTGTTCGTGAAACAGATTTGACCGGACACGTTGTTCCCGTTGTTTCTATGCGATAACAAGCTTATTTTGAGAGAGTGAGTAGTAAGCTTTCTGGCGGACCCATGCTGACCACATTTGACGACTTTGACGATGCTGATTATTATCGTATTACCCCGAGGGTCTGAAGAGGCTGCTTATTTCGAACTTGTTATTTATAATATGCGATAAATTATAAACACCGGAAGTTCATACGGAGAGCAAATAATCAAATATATATTCGACGATGTATGGCAGTGGAAGAATCGAAGGATTATGTGCACCAAGTGTAGGTAACACGGGCACACTGTACGCAGCGTAAGAGAAATTTATGTATTTCGCGTTTTGAATATCATTTCCTTGGGATAATATTTCTCGGTTGGAAACTCGGAAATGAAAGTGTCGGGATGGGTAATATTCAAGTGCTGTGCTAAAGCCATCCTCCAACAATTTCTCTACACCCTACCTCTGTCTCCGTACGTGAGGGTCAATCCTTTATACAATAAGACTTTTAACTCTATATGCCTAGAATATTTAGCCTTTGAATATTTAGTCCGCTATTCGAAAACCAAAATCGGCAGGATTAAAACGGACGTAGGGGCTGATCGGACCGGTTAGCGAGATATTAATTAGCAATTTAGGGGTCATGTTACCCGGAGCCCTCCAGGTACGTATCAGTCAGCTCGTATTGCCGTGAAACTCACTCTCTCAATACCCACCGTGACGAAGGTTCGCTTTAAGGGATGAACCGGAAGCCTCGTTAGTGTTTTCGCATTCGCATCTCGTAGATCGTTGAACTGCAATATCTCGAGTTTTATTAACTCTTCCCACAATTACCGCAGAGGTGGGGATAATTAATGGAGAAGCTTTAAAGCTCGGAGAAGCGGAAGAGGCGAAAAACAAAAGAACCATATTCCGTAAATAATTCTATTAGTTATCTCGGTCATTCTCCTGGTAAGTATGTACTAATCCTCTCGCGACTCTCCCTTTCTCCCGGGCGATTAAAAATGGCGTCTATTCAGTCTCCGCTTTTCCTGGTTCTTTTGCTTCGTTTAAAGCTCTTACCAACGGGTCGTCGGTTCGCTAAAGGCGGAGGGGTACCGAGGTACGGCTAGGTCTTTTGAATTTCATGCTAAATCTCACAATAGGCAGAGTGAGTTATGCGTAATTTCCGCGAGACGCGCGTTGACGCTCCGAGGCTCTTTCGAAGACATCACGCGGGGCGAAGTCATCGAGGCGAAAGATTCGTGCCCTCAAAGTCCAAAGACGCTTGGATCCACCCAAGTCGGGGGAGGTTTGAGTTTCAGGCTCAACTTTTTCCACCACGTTCGACGAACAGACTCCATCAAAACCCAATCTATTATCCGACACTTAATCATTTTCGATTTTGCTAATAGCCAAAGCGATTTGTTGCTCCTAAGGCAGGGTCCGCGATCCTCGCAAGCTCTTTCGGACGGGAAAATCAGTCATGAAAGAGACTGATACGTTTATAAACAGCGAACGCAGGCTATATACGCCCACATAGCCATGTGGTGGAAAAGAAGCTTTTGTTAGGGATGTTTGATGAATTCGGATCACACACGCACACCAGCCCTTATAATAGGACAAAGCGGCTTATGCCGGGAGACGGTTTTTTTTCTCGTGGAGGATAACCCGAAAAAAAAATTGTTAAATAATTAGCTATGAGGTAAACGCCCCGGTTTCTGACCGCTTGGCCCTTTTTTCCACTTGATTCTACAATATCACGGCCAGCTGATGCAAAATATCAATTCATCCAATGAATCTGATAATTGCCGATAACACGTTATATTTTTCCTGATTTAGAAGGGAATAACCTTCGCTGAAATCCTTGTAATTCTATTTTTTCCTTTTCTTGGTTTCATAGGTCAATGAAATAACACTCCTTTTAACGTTTCGGCCCGGAAGAGGGCCCTCTTCAGAAAAACTTATTTCTTATAATTTCTTATAACATAAAGTCATTCATATTTGGATTACATAAAGTTGACTGCATAGGTATATAGTGATTACGACGTTTTTACGTCTTTATCGGGTTCAGATTTCCACCAAGGACCCAGATAAGGAAGGATTTTGAATTATATAAGTAGAAAAAGACGTGTGAAGCCGATTTTTCGGTTCTTCGGTTGTTCTCTCTTCCGGCAACTAGTAAAATCGGCTTCACACGTCTTTTTCTACTCATAATTCAAAATCCTTCCGTATCGGGTCCTTGGTGGAAATCTAGTGCCAGGATGCCCCCCAAGGAACCCGATAAGGACGTAAAAACGTCGTAATCACTGCAGTCAACTTCATGTAACCCAAATATGAATGACTTTATGTTATAAGAAGTTATAAGAAATAAGTTTGACCTATGGAACCAAGAAAAAGAAAAAATAGAATACTATGAAGATAAGGTCAAAAAAGAAGATTTACTAATCGTTATAATGTCTGAAGCCGGGGCTTTTATCTTACATCGATGAAATTACGGTACATGTGTAGACTATATTCTTCGGAGCTTCGATCACTGTGTAAGCGATATCGAATACCGATCGCTTTCTTCGAAACATCGTTCTGTAATAACAATACCGATCGATATAGAGCGATGGAGTTCCTTATAGTTGCCTGCAAGCTAGCGAAGGCTTAGGCACAAGTTCGAGCAATCTTCTGTAGCGAATGAACTTGAAAGTGGAGCTTAGAGTTTAGTCTGACTTCATAGTCCATATGTTCAAGTACCTAGTCTAGTACCTAGGAGTAACGCGGGTTTTATATCTGTGTCGCATAAGGATTTGACAACGGCAATTCAAAACTCCAGCTAGGACACGTGTAACTATGCGATACGTCATGAGCCTCTTTCTAGTAGGTATAAGGTATACACTACAGCTTTTGGAATGAATTTCAAGAACACGAGTGTATTTATTCAGGTTCTCATCCATTCTAGATTGACAAGTCATATTATCATATATAACGTACAATATTACACATCGTGTGGTTCGAGGGGGAAATAACTCAAGATTTGAGTGACACATTGAATCCGGGGGTTGAAATTATTCAGAATAATTCATTCAATTCAACCTAATTCAACCACATTAATTCAGGTAATTCCCTGTGAACTCAGGTCGTTCTCATTAACCCTCCGTAGTCACACATGGTCAATTTGACCCATAGTCAGTTTTCAAAAAGCGATTGTGAGCAAACCATCACTCCAAAGTATTCAGAAAAATTACAGAACAAGCTTCAAACTTTCTAGATTAGGGACAAAAAAATTATTGTGGAAAAAAAATTTGCAGCTTACTGAAAAAAAATTATGAAGAGGTAAAAATGCAAAAAAGACGCTTTTTCGCTTAAACAATCATAACTTTGTCAATTTTTAATATTTTCAAGCCAAATTTGGACGTTATACTCCTGAAAGATGCTACTTCCAGAAAAAAATAGTACGATAGCACGCGTTTCAAAAAAGGTATTTATTCTGATATGTGAAGAGGACCGATTTTGGAGAATGGACTGTAGCCAGAAGTCCCATTCACACTGGAAAATATTCGAGATACTTGCATGAACCTAAAGTGTGACTACGGAGAGTTAATTCAGGTTTTTCTCTGTCAATTCAGTCAATCCTCTGCTAATTCAGTTAATTTTTAAATAATTCAGGTATTTCTCTGTTAATTCAGTTAATGCTTCATTCATTCAGGTGATTCTCATTAATTCAAGTTAATTAAGAATTATAATCACGGACTATATTGACCCCCTCAGTGCGATTGGATACATAAAATACACGATATGTGTATAAGATTTCATTTATCTTTTGAAGTTTTGAACTCGCTGTTACGCCATCCACTCGATTAGTCCTGAGGGATTAGTAGCCCGGATGAGGTGGTCTTCTAATTCTAATTGAAGGCATAATCCATGGATAGCTGTGGGCGTGTGTAACAGGATCATCAGTCCGCAAGGTAGTCTAGTTATGTTCGATGAAAAGAACGAAGCATCGCTGCTGTTCCGCATCGAGTTCCTTACGCATAATTAATTATCGACCTCCACAAAGCATGTGGGAGCGTTGAAGTGGCTGCTGTGATCGGTTGAGTGAACTTTCGGTAAGAAGGTTTTCCGGTCTGTGCAGAAGCCGGTGTATGACACAATGGCGACATTGTAGTCGCAAAGGAGACACACGCGGTCCATCCTATGCGGATGAGGAGGAGGTATAAACTGCCGTCGAGGTTCATAAAATTAATAACCCATAAATTCTGGGGGGAATATCACGGAGGAAATTACCTCGTCGTATATATTTTCACAACCTTGCGGCCACTCGGCGTTCATCAACCCGATTCTAAGCCCTGAGGGCTCACGGCAGCCAATCGGTACTGCAGCTACCGCGAAGGTACCTTTTTGGAAATAAAAAATTCGACCCTAGGTGCGATTTTCGAAATTTATATGGCCTAGCTAAATCGAGAATCGCGTGTCTCATGGCGATGATCTACGTGCGTGGATGTGGCACAATTATACCCACCATCTACTCCACGGACTCACTCGTCGTTTGTATGAAATCTCTGCGATTTATAAACCAGTACCAGTAAAAAAAAACAGTTGGAGATAAGCCGGGTTATATTTATTGCAACATAGATACGGTGTACACAGAAAATAGAAGGTTGTCTTCTGAGTCCTGACAGAGATATTTACTTTTTCGGGGCTATAATGAATAATGATGAAAAATTGAAGACAGGATTTTCCAGCTTCTGAACAGACTGGTCTGTTCACACAAGGATATAACTATGTAGCCGATGTAAGACGTTACATGGCACCAGAGATGGGTGGTTGTCTGGTACCTCATCCTCGAGGTGAATTAGTTTTAATTATTGATTTTAATACGACTTTGAAGTGCCAGACGAAGGTTAGAAGGATAATGCATTATCTAGCGACGGTATAGTAATGACTTTTAAGTGATGTGTTAAAGACGACTCGGAGGTAGTTAAACTTAATTAAATTCTCCTCTAACTTTGACCTATATTTTACCTCAGAGACACTAACTTTGACGGATGCCCAGCTGCACTTCTGTCGAGGAGAAAATAACTCGTTCAAATAACGTGTCAGCTGTAGCTCGTGAAATATTGACAAGTAACCGAGGAAATAACGGAAATAATGATAAATAAACGAAATAATACGAAATAACAGATAAAATTAATGAAATAATGAGAAATAACCGAGGAAATGGATGAAATAATGACAAGAAAAATGTTGAGAAATAGAAAAATTGATCTGAAATAAAAAAAAATTGATGTTGCTATAGAAAAATTGGTTGAAATAAGTGAAATAATTTGAATTGCTTAACTAACAAATCTTGACTTATTTCCCCTTCGACTTCTGCCTCAAATCTCAATTATCGTGGCTCAGTTTCCAAAAATGTTCTTATATAGGTATATTTTTACCACTACATTATACATAGCTGATCTAATAATTTGATTATCATGTGTCAATAGATAAATATAATTGTTATTTACGACCACGGAAGTCTATTCAATGTTTCAGAGCTTATCAGTTGTTTCGGAAACCGTAGGGGTCTTCGTGCGTTTCGATTGACGATAAATAACGATGTTCTAGAAGAGTTTTCGCGCCAGTCACCGAAGGGGTTGCAGGTCGTCGCGATGAAGAATATCGTCTCGATCGAGTAACACGCGAGGTCGTGACGTCGCTTGTGTGCCCAAACCACTGTTTTAAAATCTATCTTGAAAGACATTCGCGTGCTCTAAGAGAATTCAACGTCAGCCTAGGGGCTTTTAGCCCCGTCGTGGTAGTACCCTTCCAGCCAGAATGAATTAGCCGGAGGCTTTTCCCTCGCGGTCGTGTCTTTCTCTTATTTTGAGTAAATTCAAACAAAACCTGAAAGTGCTTGCGCTTGTGCCCATGCCTGCATAGTAGAATTTCATCTCTCCACTCAGCCGCTGAGATTCGGAATTAAGAAAATAAATTTCAAACATCTGAACAGGCGTATACGTGCGCCTACTATACAGACTCGCGTGCATTTGTAATTCTGCAAAGTGCTCTCTGGTATATATCGTGCTCGCGTTTTCAACCGAGGAAATGAGGAAAATGAGGAGATCCTGAGGAATACCGCGCGTGGGCTGTGCCTATACATCCACCGACTCAACTCGCGGTTTTCTTTACTTCATACCAAGTAGGATTCGCTTCCTCTTCGTTCCTTCATCTTTTCAACTTTATTTCTTTATCTCTCACCGCGAAAGTGTCTCGAGAACTGTCCCTTTCGCCTGTATTACCTACCAAACCCCGTGTGGCTCGCGGCTGCAGGGCAACTGAATCTAAATCCTACTCGAGCACAGATACACACTTTGTTCCGATGATGTAACTGCCTAATAAGCAGTGAAATCCAAGGGGACCGAAAATGAAAGCTTGTTACACAATTGAAATCCTGGGAATGGAATCCCCAGGTGTAGTTTTTTTTTTGTTCTTGTTCTTGTTCTTCTTCGTCGTCGTCGTCGCATCATCATCTTCTTCTTCATCTTCTTCATCTTCTTCTTCTTCTTCATCATCATCTTCTTCTTCATCATCATCTTCTTCTTCATCTTCTTCATCTTCTTTATCTTCTTCTTCATCTTTTTCTTCTTTTTCTTCATCTTCTTTATCTTTTTCTTCTTCATCATCATCTTCTTCTTCTTCTTCTTCTTCTCCTTCTTCTTCTTCTTCTTCGTTTTTTTTTTTGTCGTCGGTTTTCAGATATTCTGCAGTGGATCGAAAACTCAACCCATCGCCGAGTTCTATTACGCACCCGCCTAATCGGACACGGTCAAAAATCTATTTGAAATATGTTCCAAGAACGCTTGATGCGATTTAAACTGCAGTACACACGGGAAAAAAAAAGATGTAATCCCTACATCTTCGGTAGTAATTATTTGGACAGCATCTTTTTGGAGTTAAATCTACAGCAATTGCTGTAAATTTTACTCCAAAAATAACGAAATTATCAATGGGATTAGTAAACCTTAACGCAATTGCTGTAGATTTAACTCCAAAAAGATGCTGTCCAAATAATTACTACCGAAGATGTAGAAATTACATCTTTTTTTTCCGTGCAGGATCACTGCAGCGAAAGGATAGCACCTGAGGTCTACGATTAATCTTCAATGATTAACGACCCTAAGGGTGTGTATCAATTGCATCTGTGCAATCCTATGTACAGTATAAAAAACAGATTTTGAATTTACTACTCATTAACTACACGAAAGTCTTTTAAAATTACATATTCAGTACATCGTAAAGTGAATCGCTATGCATGTTCTTTGAATTTAAAAACAAATTTTTGATTTTACTACACAATCATTGCAGAAATACGAAATTGTGTATGAATTCATCGTATTTGTGGATTAATTTCACTAAAATGTGAAGTGATTTCATGACTCCTGTATGTGAATGAGTTTTATATTCACATACAGGACACACACATTGTTGGAAGTTTACAATAAACATTTTTTACAGTGTACCTACGTTAAGAATATCCAGGAGAAGAAAAATACTCGGCTGTAAGAAGTTAGGGTATCTACCCTGTTAAAAAATGATTGGATATTTGATGTGCATAATAAATTTATACAATAAATTGATCGGGGAAACGAATATAACTGGATGAAAAAAGCGGATTGATTATTTCCTTCTACCAAAGTTCTAATCGTTGTTCTGTAATGAACTACGAATTAAATGTGACCATGTCTAATATCTTGATGGACACCAATGGACGATGTGCAAAAAAAATATATAAATGAGGAACAAAGAAATTGAATTCTTGCGAATATCAAGAATTTCAAACCGCTCTGAATGTCAGGATATTCGATGCTATAAACCTGGAGAAGATCGAATAGATTAAAATATAGCCGAAATAGAAGAATTGACGCGTTCGTTTACTGATTCAATCATTTATATAGATAATTCGGTGTACAGTGAGCCGAAAAAGTGACTTTGAAAATTGAACTTCAATTGTCACAAATTCGAAGATAAAAAGAACCTGTTTTTATGTTTTTATTGAAGTTCAAAAGAAGGGCAGAAGATGGCTCGTCCGATCTAGCCGTTGGTCCACGTAGAAATCTAACTAGTCGACTGACCATAAGAACGATGATTCAGTTTCCATCAGCCTTCATCTCTGCATCAAGTTTAAAAACTTCAAATTGTAGTCCCTACGCCATGCGATGTTCACACTCTGTAAATCGACGTTAATCGCTCCCCAATAACAGAATTAACGATCCAACAGATTCAACCAAGTTCCCGCGCTTCTGGTCGCGCCATCTCGTAGATCGTCAATTAACACAGGCGGGAATGGATTTGAAATCACTGTGTGCCCAAACAACTAGTACTCGATATTCACCTACACTCTGATATTCCCAAATATCTCAGCCCAAGGAACTAAGTCACAAAAAATAGATTCGTAGCGGAATTCTAAATGCAAAAATATTTCAGTTTCACGCAAAAATGAATAAATGGCATGAACTCTACGAAATTACTGTCATTTGTTGATTATAAATAGATAATTATTTTTAATATGAATTTATTCAAGAAATTTAATCTAATGTTCAATATTATAGAATATAATAAAATATATTAAAACGTTAGGGGTTTTTCCCCCCCAAAAATCGAGTACAGCACCCCCTTAATGGATTCGCGAATCTTCAATGTACCTCAATGATTAATGAATGAAAAAATACAGGGTAATAAATTGGTGGATCAAAGTGTCTTTCAGGTTTTCAGATGCGTTTTTTTTTTATTGTTCGAATACCGGTCTTAAATTAGAGCACAAGAGTTTCCTGCAGTTTCAGTTGCTTCTTGCTCTTAGCTTTGACTTGAGCAGCGATGCGATCCAAGTCCCTGCGTCCCTGGCTGGTCAACTTTCTTCCGCCGTCCGGAGCCCTTTCAATCAACTTGAGCTGTTCAAGCGACTGCAACGCCTTGCGGGCAACGCCACCTGCGGATCTGCAGAAGTGGCTCGGGTGGGTGCCGTTCCGTTTACGTCCACCAAAAATCTTGGTCACTGCTCCCACCCCGATGGGGCTTCGGATGTAAATGTGCCGAACGAGCGCGGCGCATCTTACGTAGTACCAGTCAGGGTCGTACGGCGCCAGTTCCTTGAATCGAGCAGACTTCACGATGTCTACCCATTCTGGGACGCGCATCTTTCCTGTCCTGCGATTGGAGGAGAAAAATGATCTGTATTCTAGATCGTGATTCTGATTTCCGAGGCGTAGAATTAATTATATGAAGAAAGTAAAAATTCAGATCGAGAAACTGATTTAATTAGTGAAGAAAAAGGAAATAGACGTTTTGGGCGATTGATAACTTTACGAGAAATAAATAATGAACGCAAAGTTGAGAAATGAAAGATGAAAGTGAGGTTAGGAAAGTGAGTGTGGTTTTACTTACTTTTTTAGGAAGGCGGCAAAGGCCTTCACAAATATGTGTTGGTCAACGTCCTTCAGCGTTACAGACGGCATCTGAAAGCGATAATGGTAGAATAGTTAAAAATTGCTTGTTGGAGGTACTAAACAATGAGCACATGTGACGAGTGCTGGTCACATTCGTTAGAGATTCTGTGTATCTGGTGTATTTCGAGGGGTAATTAGGGGCGGAATAATTCGCGGGTTCCTTCAGAGTCGCGACCAGAAGCTAAAGTCGGTTATTAGGCTATTTTGATAAGTGAAATAACGTTAATGACGTGACCAAATGTCAATACTACACACCTCAGCAGCGGCGATTACCGAAAAGGTTTAACAGTGTTGCCAGGTAATGAGGATTCAATCCAAAAATTCCCCCAAATTTCCCTAGGGTTGAGAGAACAAAAATCCCCAACATTTTTTCGAGGAGTTTTTAATGTTTTTAATGTTATGAATGAATTTAGCTATTTAGCACGTAATTTGTCACATGTTTTATCTTACGAATTGATTTGGCTTATCGGTTAATTATAATGTATACAAAAATCATACAGTCAATCTTATAATTCGTCACGTAATTTGTTTAATATTATATCTGGAGAGTCATGCCTATTTGATTTATCATGTGATTTTTTATATACATCAACATTTTCAGTAGGATTGAGATTTTGCCGCTTTTGGCATTTTTTTTTTAATTTGATGATGATAATGAATGAAAAAAAATATTCCGCCCAATTGTTTAGAGTTGGTTTGCACGGAAATAAAGTTTTTCAATACAGCGTTTGAATATCGCGGTTGCGTGTGACGTCACACAGTAACTTTTACGCACAGTTTTACCGTTTGGCGGCACGCGCCCATCCCAAGTAGGACCAATTTTGTTTTTCTTCATTTTCTCAAAAAATCGATGAGGAAACAATTGATAAAAACAACGGAGCTATTAGGAGACATTGTTTGACCACAAAATCAATAGGAAATTCGAAAGTCGCGGGTCAACTTCGCATCGGTATTGGGCGGCGCTTTCTTACCATTAGAGATATCCGATTACGATTCGATTATCGCGCTGATCGATTAGTTGCATTCGATTACTCGATTTTTTGAATCTATTAGACACTCGTTCGATTAATACTACAATCGATTACTTTTACAATTAGCCGATTACCGATCCGATTATCATATCATAGTGTATATCCGAAAAATTGTGTAACACGACAGAAAAAATGTTTGATATAAAAAAAAACTAATTCCGAAAAAGGAAATTTGATATACTAGAGTATGAATAAAAATTATTAGTAATTGAAAAAAGTGATTGGTTTGATGTAAAATGAGTTTAATATCAGATTTGGTTCACACGACATATCGCATACCCCGAAATGAAGACATTTTACATTCTCTATAATTTTGCAATTGTTTCAAAATCGATCAATAGATTATTGAGGAAATTGATTAATTTACCGCCACTAATCGATTATTATAATCGAAACGTCTCCAATTCATTTTAGGTAGGAATACATTTAGCGTCGTTATTATTGCGTGAAAGAAAGATACATTTGCGGTGTAGGTGTTCAGAATTTCATGCAGAATTCCGCTATCATCTTCTTCTTCGCTCCTGTTACGCGTAGGCTTTGATATCAGTGGAAATAAGTGACGCGGCTGCTCGGTTGGTAAAGATTGACTATAACATGCTCTTAAGAAGCAAGTAGACTCCGCCGGTAACGTAGCGACGAAATTTCTCCGATACTACCAACAGTCGATAATAACTCAGAGAAACTGGTTCGAGACTCGGTGAAGGATAAGGTATGTGATAAAATTAAAAATCCATACATCACATCGCCGAGAGGCGCCAAGGGTAGTGACGTGACGTCATATCCAGGGAAAACATCCCCAGTCAGGATGGAAGAATTTTTCCATCAAGCACAGTCAAGAAACAAAAGTGTAGTTTTCTAGGCGTATAGAGCTAGTCGTAGGGAGTGGTAGTTTGTAGTCGATCAAACCCGGTAGCGAAATACGTTTGACGTGTAAATAAAATAACACCACAATATAATCAACAAATAATCATATAATAGGCAAAAAAAAAAAAAATAATAATATTCAAACGAAAAACACTAATAATCAGCACCCTAAACAATTAAACAATCGACGTCGATCTTTCGGAGGAGAAAAAAAAAAACTCCAAATTATGAAAAAATTATCAACAAAAGTCATCAGCCAGGGGATTCCCCTCGACGATGCGACAGCGATACTAGGTAACGTTGCCGTAGAATGATTAAATGATTCTTAAAAATAAATTAGCCGCTATTTTATCCCTCACGCTGACATGTAATTTATTAAAATAATGTCGATGATACTGGCACGCAGAAGTTAGCACGAAACGAATTATAGGTGAAAAATACGATGCCGGACTGAAGGGTAGATTAGATCGGGTTTTAGACACCGTTAGACATTTTGGCTTATAGCAAGAACATAAAAGAAGATAATGAGCCACGCTCAGCAGCATGTACTAGCGAGCGCGATAGTATTGGCTCTGATAGTCGTGCTGGGTATCCACGTCTTCCTATTCCCAATGTATTCGTCGAACCCGAGAGCGAGGAGAACAAAATTTTCTGAATACGAGCAGCCACTCTGTCGCACAAATTTGAAGAACGTCAGGATACCGGCCGAGTGGAAGAACCAGTGTCCAAAATACGGGATCGTGTCAGCCGTCCAGGGCGGCAGACTCGGAAACCAGATATGGGAGTACGCCTCCGTCTGGGCGATCGCGAGGAGGACGGGACTGGAGGCTTTCATGCCGAGATGCATACTGAAAACCCTGGAAGAACACTTTGAAAATCTCAGCATCCCCCCGCTCAGCTACATCGGCAAATGCACCCTGGACGGAAGCCAGGTGGTCAGTTCCTTGGAGCAATGGAACAGCACCGAGCAGAGCATCGTACTTCCAAAGTGAGCCGAGATCGACGATTAAAGAAAATACCCTTGTAAACGATCTTTGATATTCAACAGGTACGCAGCCCACTGGTCCATCGTTCTGGTCTGGCTCGAGGACATCCGCAGAGAATTTACTTTCAAGAGAAAACTCCGAGTCAATGCGGAATGGGTGCTGAGGGTGGCTGCGCAGCAGCAAAACGTCTCGGATCCGACGTTTGTCGGTGTTCACGTAAGGCGGACGGACTACATGGATTATCTTTGGAGAACGAAGAAGGTCCACCCGGCGCCGATCGGTTATTACCACGCGGCGATGGACCACTTTGAGAAGAAGTATAGGAACGTTTTGTTCGTTGTTGCCAGCGACAACATTCTGTGGTGCAAGTATAATTTGAGGAGAAAGAAGAGTAAGATTAAATTCGTTTCGGATCCCGATGCCAAATCGCCGGGTAGGGATCTGGCGATATTAGCGTCGTGTAATCACAGTATTATCGATTACGGTACTTACGGATCTTGGGGAGCTATTTTAGCCGCCGGTGAAACTGTCGTTTTTAATGTTACCGAGTATTTTTCTACACTCATGGCTGAAGTATTGCCAAATTGGAGAATTATGGGATAGCTGGAACTGAGAATCAAAACAATTTCACATCCCTGAGATAGAGAATCGATTTAGCAGTAATAAGGAAGGCTGAAAATAATTGACAAAAATTTTCTACATTTTTTTAATCAATACATTAATTAGAATTGAAAGTTTTAATTCATCAGTTTTTCTATGAAATGGAAAGAAAAAAAAACAAATCGAGAAAGAGACAACGTTTTTCAGGGATGTGAGAAATTCTATTTAATTAAAAAGATGATAGAAAAAAAAGTTAAGAAATAAAAACCCAAACGGCCAAATGAAAAAACTTTTCAATATATTGTGTTTAGTTGAAAAAAAAAAAAAAAAACTTTTAGTATTCATATTACTGAGGTCTGAATATTGATAATAATATAAATCGCTCGCACATACCTATATGTATAGGTATTTGTAATTTTTTACATCTTATAATTATAAACATTTAAAAGCGTTATGATATAATAGATTCAACTATTTCTATTTTCTTTTATTCTGCAAAGACTATCATTGTTGTTGTTTTTTTATTTTTTTTATTTTTTTTTAGATAAATTGTAGATACATATAAATATGGAAAAAAAAACTATTTATTCGAAAACGAAAAACAGCCTCATCGAATTCAAATTCTGTGTTTCGTTTTCTAAAACAATTTTCCAAAAAAAAAAAAAAATAACAGACCAAAAAGTATAATGGCATTTAATGTCTCCTCTGTACAACAATCATGGAAGTATATTTATATATTCGTTCTCACAAATTCATCATAGGTATATTCATGTTTAACAAAAAAAAAAAAACGTATATATATATATATATACATAATAATAATATAATATATGACACGTACACATAGCATCGTCGATGATATATGTTTAAATGGATATATATACGCATAAACGCGGGGCTTGATTTGTCAAACGGTACCTGCAGGTGTTAAAAAAAAAAAAAAAAAAGACCTAGCTTTTTCTACGATACGGTTTTTCTTTTATTATTCATAAATTATTTCACATAATAAAAATAAAATTACACAAAGTTATGTAGGGAAAAAATGTTGTCTTTTAAACGAAAGAAGTCAAAACAATTAAAATTAAAATTAACAAAAAAATAAAAATAAATAAAAAAAAAAAAATATTGATAAAAATAACAAAGGATCGATGGACCATGAATAAAAAAAAATTAAAAAATCTCTAAGATTAGACATATAATTATTTTTTCTACTTTAGGATTTACGTGAAAATAGTCGAACAAAAGGAACATTTAAAAATGAACAAAAAAAAAAACAAAAAACACAGAATTAAGCCCGGTGACAAAAAATAAAAATAATAATAATAAATGTGCTATTATTTTTCAAGTATTCCTATGAAAGGGATACAATAACGTACAATTATTTACGTTTAACACAATATGCGTTTGGAAGATCGGAATTAACGATTCCATTTGGAAAGAAAAACAGTATTAGATACGTAGGTCGATGTCTTTTAGCTTTTGTGTAGCTATATAAAAATCGTAATTTAGCTAAAGTACGAAACAAGATTTTTTTAAATCCATAGCATTTCTACGTAGCTTTAGTATATCGTAGCCTGTTGTAAAATACGAGTCGTTGAAAGCAGCTGTTACGTAAAAAAAAAAATATAAGTAAGTGAAATAAGACATTTCAAATCGACGTTACTGTGTTTGAAAGAATACGTATTGTTCAAGTAGGTAATTAGAATTTGATGAAATTCTAAAGCTTCTTTGATCAGTATTCAAGTGACTTATGAGTTTATTGAGGAATAGGGAGAGAGACTTTATAATCGAAAACTATGAAAGTTAATTGGTGCGATGTATTGTTAATTACATAGATATTTAAAGGATCATATAAAAGTATATGTCTGCTTTCAACGTTCGATACGATTCTATTCCATCTAACCACTCTCATGATGTACAATGATTTCATCTGTGATTCTATTTCTTATTGTGCCAAAATTATGAATATATATATATATTATTCTTATTATTATTATTATCATTAATATATTATAAAAATTATATCTTTACAAATATATATATATACACAATATATATACGAATATTTATAAATAAATTAAACTGAAAAGAAAAGTAGGAAAGAAAGAAAAAAAAAATCTTATGCAGGAAGATTATAAAACACATCTGACTTATACTATAATATTCTATGAGAATTATCATCCGAAATCGCAACAATAATATCTTTAAAAAAAAAAAGCGTTTTTCATAAATGTAACAAAAGAAGAAAAAAAATGCATCAAACAGCTTCGCCATAATTCTTTACTGTAACCATTGGGGCCTAAAAAAAAGAAGAAAAATATGATAAATTTGATGAAAAAAAAAGAAAGAAACAAGTAATTCATACATTTGAAAATTTCAGAAAGATCATAAACAAGTCTCAAAAACGATATTTATGCAGAGAAGTGTTTTATCTGTGCCCTGCCTTAAATGTTTCAAATTCAATGAACCGTGACCTGACGTATTTGACTTGTATATTTAATAATAAATCTAGAATAGTAGGTGTCTACCACACACACACACACACAAACACACAAAAAAAAAAAAATATTACACCAACTCTTCTACATTCATACGAATCGTATTCGTATGCGTATAGTTATATGGAATTTGTATTATTATTATTATTATTATTATACTAACTACAATGTGTCCATCCCTGAGAATTATTCAACCATTTCAGAATGAGGCATCGTCACTCTATAAGTGAAGGAAAAAGCTTTGGAAACGATTTGATCGAATGTCTATAAATTATGATTCTCAGGGATATAATAATATAATTAATCTATATATTGTATGTATATTGTACATCCTCTGTGATAAATTCGTCTAATTTGTTTTTTTCTTTTCTATTCTTTCAAGATAATAGATGTTTCTATGACGATCATTTATCATATATATTCTAAAATAAAAATATATTCTATGTGGAACTGTAAAAAGAAATTTCAATCTTTTTTCACTTTTCCAATCAATTGATTCTGATTTAAAAAAGAACAAGAAAGATCAATTAATAATTCAAATACACGCTTTATTTACACGATATTATTATCATCATCATTATTGTGTTAAAATGTCATTTATGTAGAGCATAGTTCCTCATCATCTGTTGTTTGTGCCAAATCCAGTCGAAACGAGACCCAGTTTAGAACCCATCACCTTGGCTCTCATCGGTTTAAAGCTTGAGTCCTGGAGTTTATTTTCACATGTGGACAAAAGGTCGTCGTGAGCTTTGCAGACCCGCGCTAATTCAATTTGAAGATCCTGGATCGCCGTGTTTTTACGATTCAGCAATTCCTAATCGAATGAAACATAAGATTGATCGTCGTAAGCTCAGAATCAGAATTTTAAGGGTATCAGCTCCGCCTCTGCAACGTACTTCAAGCTTTTGATTGACGCTGAGAATAGTCGCCGGATCCAACTGCGCAGCAGCCAAGACTTCGCCTATTTGGATCTCTCGCTGTTCGAGCAGGTCCGATAGCTTCTGTAACTTCTTTTCCAAAAGTACGTTTTTCAGTCCGGTTTTCTGCTGGAGTTCCAAAATCGCTGATACAAATCTTGAATGAAGTTCATCCCGCTCGCCTTGACACTGCGATAACATAAAACTGAACTTCAATTCTATGATAAACACGGATTGAAAAACAACTGGTGTTGTCACCTTCTCGAATCTCAATTCGAGGACCTCGTTCTCCCATTTCAAATTCTCCAACGACTTGACAGCCTCGGATAAACGCTTCTTGGTGTTCTAGGGAACAAAAAAAACCCTCAATCCTCTCATCCCGGAACCAAAACTGTTCGGGATACCTACGGCTAGACAAGTTTTGTCTTTGTTATAATTGACGAGCTGGCGACTGTATTCGGCTACTTGTTCTTGCGCCAGTTTTAACTCAGCTTGAAATTTCTTATTCTCAACAGACAATTCTCGGACCTGTTTCTTCATTCTCTCTTCGTGATTCTTCATCACTTCCATTTGTTCCTGGGTAATGAAAAATCTCGCTTCATTATCGATCGACTGAGGCAGAACTTTTTTAACACTCACCTTGAGACTCCTGATCAGAGATAAATTGTTCAGAGTGATATCGTTGTAGTAATTCTTCATCTCGGCGAAAGATCTTTCGTGATTTTTAATCAGATCGGATATCTGCTTGTTTTTCCTCTCCTCGACCTCAGTTATTTCCATTCTATGCTTCAGCGTCAGAGACTCGTACTGATCGGCCAACTTGTGCTCGTACTTTTGCTCGAGCTCAATCGCTTCGGACTCAAATTTTTTCATTACGTTGCTCATCTCCTCAGCGTTGGACTTTCATGTAATCAGAACATAAATTATTGCAGGTCCGACGGGTCAAACTGCAATTCCTCGAATCGTTACTACGCACCAGTTTCAATTCTCTTATCTCGTCGATGCGCGCTATCTCCTGCTCCTTGTACATTTTTTTCAGGTCCTTTTTGTCCTTGATCAGTTCGTTCTCCTGCACCGTGTGATCGTCCTGAGCCATTTTCAGCGCGACCATATGTTCGGCTTTGGTTTCGGAGAGATTGCTCTGATGCTCGTACATCAAGTGTTTGACTTTCTGTTTGTACAGTTTGAGCTCTGCCTCGTGCTTCTCGATCGAATCTTCCTTTTCTCGTTCTTTATTTCTGGAATGAGAAGACTCGATTGAATTCACGCCGCAGGTGATCGTCGACGAGATCGAGATACGTTTTTGAACCACCTGATCGCTGCGCGAGCCTCGTCCAACTGGTGTCTTGTTATTTCCCAAAAAGTTCTCAATTTATCCCTCTCCAATTGGAAGAAGTTTCTTTCCTCTCTCTCCCGCTCCATTTCCTCCAAAATTTTATGCGAGTAAACTTCCAGCTGCTCTCTGTTCATCTTGGAAGTATCGACTCCGTCGACGGAGTCCATCTTCTTCCCTTTTGCTTTCTTCGGACCCTAGAATGCAAATTTTGTCCAAATGATTATTAGATTTCTAAGCGATATGGATTAAAACTTGCCATTATATCTCGAAATTGAAGAAGTTGATTTTATTTCCAAATCTGCGTCGGAAGTTCAATTCGAGGAGATAATGACTCCCTCGAAGCTTCAACTTGTAAATTATGATATCTTGGAAGACTTATAAAAGCCAGTCCCGCAAGGCTCTCATACTGTTTGACCGCGGTTGCTAAGCGACGAGAAGCATGATTCACACACCTGTTGCGCTTCGATGTAGACATGATTAATTCGATCGAAGATGATTTTTAAAGAACGATATAATATTTAGTATATTTTGAACATATCAGCGAAGTGATGTGTAAATAATTTATTGTTAAAACATCATATACATTATTATATTATATATTTGTACAAATTATTCTAATAGAAAAACTCTAAGGGATTGATAATAATTAATCAATATTATTTAATGATATCAAATTGTATGTTTTGTAAAATCAGATCGCCGCTTATACAGTACATCATTTTTTTTTCTAATTTATTATTCAAATACTAGAAGTGTATAAAATTTAGCAGCGTTAAAAAATATAGACTTCCCAACAATCCTAGGTAATTAATTAATCAATCAATTAATGGTAGGTATCTCTGATTGTATTTGGGAATCGGAATGATCCGCTAATAAATTTAACAATTTCAGTGGCAAATTATATTTAATAAAAGAAGAGTAGCGATTAAAGTGAACAACCATCACAATGTAAAATCAATCAATCAACTAATTGAAATATCCTGATATAGGTACTTTTTCCTAAATTAAAATATTGTAAAAGTCGAAATTAGTATTTTTCTCGGTGCTTGTTTTTTTGTCTTAGGAAGAAAGACAATTTTTCGGGTAGTTTTTATACCTAATGATAGACTGCATATTTTTCTTGTTGAACAGGCTTATTGCTATTTATTCAAAATTCAACGACGTATCGACGAATTTGGATAGTCTTATCAAAAGAGAAAAACTACGTCCTGGGGTCTGTTTAACATAAATTATAATAATAATAATCAACCAAACTAAACCCGTTGTATAAAACTATAAAAAATAAAGATTGAATTAGTTGAATTCTATAAATTACGTAAGAACGATACTATTTTCACCCTAGTAAAATTGTACAGCTCTTATCGAGTATTATTCTAATCAACGAACTCAATTTTGATAAGTAGATAAAAAAGAAAGTATTCAATTTCTGGAGGTTCTCTCTTTCCATTTGACGAACAATTTGTAAGTAGCAAAGTAGCAAATTTAAGCACTAATCATTCTGCGAATTGGTGATTTTGTGTGTTTCTGATATCGTTTGTGCCCTGAATTATAAAGAAATTCTACACGTTTATGCGATTTGATATCATCTCTTTGCTCGAGACAAGGTCTGTGTATAATCGTTGTAGTAATTCCTTATAACGAGTAAAAGAATAATAAAAAAGAAAATAAAAGAAGTATAATCGAATAAATAATAGTATTAAAAATACTGATTTCTGCTCAAGGACTTTAGATTATTATTTTTTCTTTAATCTTCTTTCTTCGTTATATTATGTATATAGTTTATAGTATAAGTAACTAAATTCGTTCAATAAACAAACAAAAAAATCATCATCTGGCAAATCTTAATAAATTTGACATGCGACTAGATGTGATGATTATTTTTCGGGAGTTTTTTTTTTTTTTAGCTTCTTTTTTTTATATCATCATGGGAATGCTTCATGTTACGACACGACAAGGGAAATTACGTCTAGCTCGTGTCGCCATTGAATTGTAGTAAACATCCAACTGCTCCGAAGTAACCCTGGAATTAATAAGCGAAAAATCATTAATCGAAAGCTCCTTTCCTTTTTGTTTCCTATAATTTAATGACTCACCTCATGTTCTAAGAATAACGCCTTCATCGTACCCTTCGACCAATAATCCATAGCTGACGCTAATAGTTTCATGGAGATTGGATTCACCCTCAAAAAGTTACCGGCAAATACGACCTGCGATACGAAAAAAATACAATTCAGCTAAAAAAAATGAACAATAAACATAAATCAGATCGACCTTCGCTATAAATAAGCGGAAGTTCAAAAGTTTCGTTACATAATTGGACTTAAAATTGTAGATAATAAATTTCAAAGAAGGTCAGATCAGTCATAAAAAGTGTAATGATAAAAAGATTATAATAAAATGAGATAAGAAATTGTGATATAAAAATTGTTGTCCTTAGTTGTTTTTTTTTTATCTTTATCAATTCGAATTGGAGAAAATAGGTAAAGCGAGACAAGAGTTTCTAAGTATTGTTGATTACCCTATCAATCTTTTCGTTGACGGCGCACATTCGTGCTATCGAACCGATGTTGTTTGTGATTGTGACAAGGGTAGCGCGAGCAAGATCTTCCTTAGATATTGCGTTACGACGTTCCTTGGAGTTCATCTGCCCAAAACTGTACACACCGAGAAAACTTAACATAGAGGCAATAGTTAGAAAAATAGAAGACTGAAAGGCGATCTAAGTAGAAATTAAAAGATTAATTAAAGGTAGTAGGGAAAAAGTATTAATCAAGCATTGAAGAAAAAAATAAAAAGATATTAACTCCAGCTTCTGCTATTTGTGTTAAATCAAGGTGTCAAAGACGTGTTTATAGGTACGTCGCTCCAAGAATCAAACTGAGAAACAAACTTTGCATCGATAAATTTAAGCGTAAAGCAAACCTTAATTTAATTGGAATGGAAATTTTTTTTAATTTGATCAATTTCCAAACATACCAATAAATGTTTCAATTCAAAGAAACTAAGGTAACTTTAGGATTAGCGATAGATTACAGATGTTTTCGAAAATTGTACTAGCTGTACGTGAAAAATTGATAAACTCCAGGAAATTAGCCCAAATCCCTGACTATTCCCGGTTTTCCAGATTTCTCTGACGGCTAGACACCCTGTGAATGTATCATCTGCGTCTCGAACGATAAACTGACCTGCTGGCGACCAGGTCTCCAGGCAGTCCGAAACGCTCGTAATCTCCGCCGTAAATATCCTTAACTAATTTGTCTACTTTTGTGTTATCTCCTCCGGTCGCTAGGTCGATAGCCTCTTCGAACGAGTTACAGCCTGTGAGTAAACAGCACAGTCCCAAGAACGTGCCGCCGCCCAAACTGTAGAACAAAGAGTACAGAGTGAATGTTGGACTCTGCGATGGAATAATTTTCGTTCTTCAGAGACTATACCTCGTTCCCGATACTCTCTTGTAACTGTTGGGTCCATAGACTGCCAATACGCTGACTCCGGAGCCGATATTTACAACCTGGAAACGAGAGTGAGAAAGGATTTAGCAAATATTTAAACACTTGAGTTCCAGACGGTGATCCGAGCTCACCAAGAATGGATAGGGTTCGGAAAAGTCGTACGGTACTTTCCGACACCTAACGTCGCAAGTGGGATGCGACCAGTAGTAGCATTCGTGGGGATTCGTTGTCTCGATGTACAACATGCCTCTTATAATACTGTCGAGCTCGTCGAACTTTGCTAAGCTCATGTTGACTTCCTGAAATCAGTTAAATACCGTTGATTAATATCGAATTTCAATCATAGGCTGTTTATTTTCAATAAACTCACGCGTTTGAAGTTTTCTTCAAACTTAAAAGCCCCTCCGCCGGTGGCGCAGACCGTTGTGACCAGGTTGGCCATTCCCTTGGATTTTGCAAGTTCTAAAAAGTTTCCCATTTCACTAGTCGGGAATCTGATGAAGTGTAGACTGCCTCTTCTGCCTCTTATGCACACGTTGTCCATCTGGGGGTGAATAAATACGCGTTAGAACTATCGAAGATGTGATCGACAAGGTTCGCCTCTACTCGCCTGCAAGTGTGTGTCTCGATGGCCGGTTTTGCCATAAGCTGAATTTTTGACCAGATACCGTCTTATATTTTTTAACGTTTCTACTTCGGCGTCCGCCTCGTCTCTGGTTCTGTCCTTGGGTTCGAAGTACACTAGCTTGGACAGAGTTCCACCGATGTCCATCCCGAACCAGGGCATCGCTGGAAGTTATGGGTGAGAAATAAAAATTTCAACATAACATAAAACGATATAAATTCTTGTCGATGTTCAATGAATGGAGGGAGATATTCTACTCTATCTATTCTCTGACTGATATCAAAATAATTGATTATCGATGTTAGAATACAAAAAAAAAAACGTTATAATATCCAAACAGGCAGCGCAATCGGGTTTTAAATTGTTAACAGAAGAAACAACGGGTTAAAATTCAAACAAGATCCTAGAAATTTTGCTGTCTAATAAATATCTAGGTGCCAATGTCTTGTCTAATTTCGGATCTTCATCCGCGTGTAACATGCCAATAATTAATTAATCGATTACGTACACATGAATGGGATGAAAATATAAATAAATTGAATTAAAAAAGGTGGCTAGTCTAAGCACACATACAATTCACTGACTCACAGGGTGGTGAGTGGTGCAACAGCGGTTTAGCCGCCGCACCAGAATTCGGGTACCCATTAGCGGCCATTATTCTTGCGTGCAAACAGTCTTTACAGCTGTGAGGAGCCATTGTTGAATGACCAGCAGCTCGCTTTCACCCTTAGAGTAGATGCCGTTCCTTCCGGTACTGAAACATCCAGTGTTTAAAAATTCCACCGATCGATCGGTGAATTAATAGCTTCATAAGATTAGAAAAACGCCTCTAAATCGTGGAGAGAAAAATTGTTATCGCGGTAATGAATCGAGCGATTAGATCGTTACTTCGCGCAGCAGATTTCGTAATCAAGGCCGAACCTAACGAGAACAAACGTTGATTGAGGTAATTGAGATCTGATCAATTTTAAGTGGCGTCTCTGCTAGGACCTGAGAGCTTTGAAAACGACGATGCAACGATGTTATATTTCCACGATTCTGAACAGGTACAAAGAGCTGTAACTAGTCGATCCGATCGGTACCGGGTAAGGCGAACATTTTCACACTTGAAAAGCAAGTCGTACGACGTTTGCTATCGTCAAGAAGGTCAGAGATCGGAATTGTTACGTAAATAACATTTTAATTATGCATTCCGTGAGCAAACAAGAACCAGAATTAATAAGCGTAAGCTAAAAATGACACCGTATGTATATACAGTGCGACAAGTTCACGTGCAAGACGAATGGATCGAATTTTTACAACTGATTAACACAGCCAGACGAGAAAGCGAATCGCGCTAATCTCGTTACGCAGATTACAAAGTAATTAGCGATTCGAAGATATCAGACCTCTGTAAATAATTGACTGAGCGGTAAAAACTGTTAGAAAAAATCGTTGCGAGCCACTTGGCTTGGAGTTTGAAGTGCGACTGGTTCTGCTTTGGGTATTAGCAATTGTATTTGAGTTCCCCGCTTCGAGTCCTGTTTGTTGGACAGTAAAAAACGAAGCGACGTTAATTTGAAATTTTAATCGACTCAAATCCGGCGAACCAAAAAGAGTTGAAATTATCGGATAAAACTTTTTTCTTCGCGACTGAACTAAGTTAATCTTTCATCGATGTAGGAAGAGAAGTTTAAGCGCGTCGAGTTGAAAAATGATGTAGTTTGTTTACATTTGACGAAAGGTCGTTCTTTAAACAGATTTCCTACAAGAATTAGCTGAAAGTTAGGAGAACCTTGAACTTTGTTTGAAGCGTTGAAATCCGAGTTGATAATGTTAATAGGGTTTAGGGAAATTTGAATAACCAAATTCACTCACTCAGCGATTGACGATATTGGCCTCTTTGAGTATTCGAATTACTGATACAGACGTGAATTTGAAAAAGTGTATAAAATGAAAATAAAAAATATCCAATTACGCATAGAATCGGTGGAATAAAATTAGGACAGACGTAAGTACACGAGGTTCTTACAACAATGACGATGATAATAAAAAATATAATTTTTTGACAACGAATGTGACACACACGGACGTACGGCGACGGTTAACTGGTGTTAAAACCCCATCCGTGTGTGGTGAGAATATAACTGTTAAAATTTCCGCGCTATTAGGCGAGTGTGCGTAGTAGTATAAATAGAAATAGAAATGTGGAATAGTGTTTTCACTTACCGTGATGCATCGTGCGAAAGGGTCTAATGCCAGTGGATATCAGAGTTGTCACACTGCGCGGTTGACGTTCTTCCCCATAAATTTCATTATCGTACTTTATCTCATATTCGCGATGTGAACGCGATATATAGGCATTTATATTTTTTCCCTATTCGGTATGTCTCCAACCGGGTACGACGATTGGCTGGCTACCGCTCGCGTGTCCCGTTCTCCTCCTATTCACGGATTCACGGACGTAACATGCCTGTACCTGCCCTACCGCCTCGTGCCAAAGGTCGTCGTCATCACTCGTAACATGCGACGACGTCTGAGCTCTCTGACCACTATATCTATAGATTATTTTGTAATTCAGATTTCAGAATCTGAGAAGAGCGGTCGTACCATTGGCTCGCGAGCAGTCACCAGATCATCGGATAATTATCAGCTGCCAATAAATGAGGAGAGACAGACCACTTCTCGATATGTCGGATCCAGCGACACTCACGACGGACTTTAGAACCAAAGACCTGCGCGCGCATCGAGACAAGCGCGCGTAATTTGAAACTTGATTCACGCGTTCGAGTGTATTTATTCGGAATCCTGAAGGATGTTGGAGAATTTATGATAAAATGTATTACAGGCTCTCAAAGCACAATAAATGAATATATATTTTTCATCTTTGATTCACATATTTATTGCGCTTTTACCGTCCTCGAAGTAACGATAATCAAAGTCCTTCGCAGTCTTGATCTTGACGATACGGAGATAGTTGAAATAGGCCATCAAACTGTTCCAAGAGATTTTTGTGGGATGTTAACTGACATTAACATACACAACTTGACTATTTGACCTAGAAGCTTTATTAACTTGCCCGATTCTTTCACCTTTGTTTCCTCATTATATCAAACTACTTTCATTAACGTTCAGGTTTCTACAAGCGATACACGTTATGGGAATTTATTCCTATTTCTTATTTTTGCAAGAGGAGGGTTTTTACTCCGATGAGAAAGAGAGACGAGAAGCTTCTTTCGTCACGTCTTTTGAATACGTATTTTCTAACTAGTTCTACACTTTTGTTTCTTAGGTGTATTTCAAGCGTCGCATTGCGCTCTTGCCATCATTGCGATTTTCTGGGCTTTTTGAATAACCTCGGGACACCTTCGACGACGTACCAGTCTACAGTCTTGAAAGAATCCTTCGTTCCTTGGAAAACCGTGGGAGCCGTCGGCATAGGTCACGAGACCTGTAGGATAATTAGAAAAGCAATTAAACCTGGAATCTCCCGATCAAAACTGATCTAGACTTTCAAAGTCCAATGGATTTCGTATTCAGTCAGTTCACTGAGTAAACTTATACCTAGACCCCAAACTCTTCCGCCTCGGAATTCTCCTTCGTACTTCATTCCGTCCGCTCGCCAAAATACTCCGTGTCCATGAAACCAGCCCTGCATGAACTCTCCCTCGTATCTACAAAATATTTACAGAGCGATGAATTCTAGTAAAACTTGTCATGAATGGAGTAATCGACGCGCAGCGTACTTAGCGCCGTCGGGGAATACGATAACACCCAGGCCGGAGCATAGTCCGTTTTGAAATGCTCCGTCGTAGCGGGTTCCGTCGACAAGGGCTAGCGATCCAGCGCCGTGTTTCAGACCCCTGCTGTTCCAGTCGCCGACATATCTTGTTCCGTCATCGTACTTGTAGGCACCATTTTTCACCACGCCACCTGAGAAATTGTTTCAATTGCAATTGGTTTATTGAAAATTTGGCAAGATTGAGTTTTAGACACTTCTTACCGTCACCCATGATTTCAGCATACTGAACAAATTATATATGTGGCTTCTAGTCGGAATCCAATTACTCTGGATCAATGCTTCATCCAATTACTCGGCATAAGGAGTCCGAGTATATTAGATTGATTCTGCACTATTGTCGAGTTATTTAATATTATGTAGTTGATTCTAAAAGAGAATTTTGTAGATAAAATTCATCTTGTGTATATCTGCTTAATTTTTCATAAATCGTAATACTTATATTCAACTAAAAAACCACAATTTACGCTAATTAGAGCTGCTAAGGACTGATATAAACCACTAAAGCAGTTTTAAATGTCCTAATTCTTGATAAAAATTATTTAAATTTGCTGAACAGTCACGTGAGCGCGCGAACGCTTTTTGATTGGTCTGACGTCGTAATGCGTCACGAGCGATCATCACGTGGTCAAGACTGATGGGTTTTTGTAGGCTATGCTGGTAAAGTCATTTTCATATACTTTATACCCATCGAAATAGTCTGCAGCATCGAATCAATGTTCAACTCGTTCGATTATACCATAAATATAATAAATTATTACCCCTAAATTAGGCAAATCTAGTCACCTGGAGGATAAACGCGTTCTGATTGGTCGTGACGTACGAATCTACAGAATCCAGCGCCATATTTGAATAGGCTCATGTATCCTCCAGTAGAAAGCGAGAACCAAGAGATACAAAGAGTGTGTTAAATGAGGAGGGGATTCCCACAGACGACGCTAGATGACGGGCTTGTTATCCCGAACAGTGACGTCATAGCGTGGCGCGAAAAAGCGGTCGTTTCAAACGATACTGAACTTTGAATTGACGATATATCGTCTTCGAGTGACGTAAAAGATGTTAATTCCTTTTTTACTAGTTATTTGTCACCCACGTCGTTGTTTTGAATCGTAAGAAAAAAAAAACTATTCGGTAAATAGTCTGTCGGGTAGAAGCGAGAAAGACGGAATATAACGTCACTAACGTCAGTCCCACCACTGGGTTTGTTTTTCCCGATACATGATGAAGGTCAACAGGCGCGTCGTTATATGTATAGACAAGTATAATTATGATAATGCGTACCTGCGGCTATATATCTTAACATTCTTCAATCAAGGCGTTATCGTTATCTTAAGCCTCCAATAATTTTTTTTACGAGAGGATAAAGACATCGTCGATGATGACGCGGGTCAACAATTATTATTATAAAGAATTGTTTCACAATTCGAAGTCTGCATACAATTTTCCGCCCAATTTACGTATTATTGGTTCCAATTAAATTCTTTAATGAAACAAAATCTGATCATAAGATGTGATAAGAAGATAAAAGAATGTAGATTGGAATTATAGAAAGATGTAATTTAAAGAAAAAAAAAAGAATGAAACAAACAAAAAATATAAGAACTATACTTTTTTTTATTTTACTCATTCGGAGTACATGATATAAAATTATTTGTATACATATATATAACGAATTTAAACGTCATTTTTAATATTCCCATACATTATTCGTGAGTAAAAAATTGAATTTGATGTGTTAAGGTAATTAAAATAAACGAAAACCATGTTGTAAAAGTATTGGACATTGTGCAACTGGCGGGTGTTTTTAATTCGATGTTTTAACACGGTCGCGACGGTGGCGGGAGATGCGCCCGTGCCTGTGTCCGTGCTTGTGCGTTGCACATAGGGCAGCTCCGATTGGTTTTAGAGTGCGAGTGAGTGATAAAATAGGTAAAGATGGACGAAAATGGCATGTAAGGTGTTGTTAAATTCCAGTGAAATGTTTGGTTATTTTCGCCGCCTAGGATGGGAGGCTGCATAGGCATAACAAGGGCCAGGAACGCCTCCGTTGACGACACTTCGGGTAATTCTACGAGGACCAATTCAGGTGAATACGATCGTTTCTTATCCACATAAACTGTACAACGTCAATAACTAACCTTGGAACTCACCTACCTCATATGGGTCACCGAATAAATTCTCATTATTTATTCATATGCCGTCGATAATATGCACATCGTACGACTATTAGACGTTCTCTAACCTCTTTATGTCGCCATACCGTATTTCAACCGATAAAATAGTCGACTGAAAATATAGAGAAATTCACAACTTTTCACTAAAATCTCTTCATTCTTATTTTCGATAATAATTTTTATTGAACCGATCACGCTGCACTCCGTCACCTACGACGTAAAAATTTCAGCCTTGGCAAAATCGACGATCCTGAACAATAAATAAGAATAAGGAACGTATTTTTTACTCTCATCATTGTCTGAAAACATGTTTATAGCATATATACCGAACAAAGACACAGAAAAAACAAGCTTCTCCTTCTTTATCGATATTCTCGACTATTGAAAAAAATGTCTCTTTACAATTATTACATAACGTCATATCTGTGTCTCAAATTGCGCAACGAAAAAATCAAATAAAAGAGAAAAAAATACTGTCTCCTCTCAGGCAATTCTAGAAAGAATCACCCGCTTTGCCACGAAGTAATCAGATGGAAGTCAGACGTACCGTTGACGGAGGGTCAGCTGAGAAGCAAAAGAGATGAATTTTGGGATACCGCGCCAGCCTTTGACGGCCGCAAGGAGATATGGGACGCCCTGAGGGCGGGCGCGACGGCGGCGGAAGCCCAGGACTACCAATTGGCCCAGGCAATTTTAGACGGAGCTAACGTCTCCGTGCCGAACGGATATTTGACGGAATGCTACGACGAGTTGGGAACGAGATACCAAGTCCCAATTTACTGCTTGTCTTATCCCATAAATATCGTCAAGGAAGACAGCGGGAGAGACTCGCCGGCCGATTGTTCAGGTGAGAAGAAAATTTTGAACAAATTTTAACAGAGATTTTTTAATCATTTCGTATTTACAGAACCCGTCGACGGAGGGACAGAGATTACCCTGAAGCTGAGGCTTTCCACTACCCTAGGAGATGTTAAATTACCAGTTTATAGCAAGGACACCATAGGAGCGGCGAAGAAAAAATTACAGGTTTGTATTTATCTCCGCCGCTTGATAAGACCGCTATCTGTTAATCCTTGAGCGTCGTTTCTTTATCTTGATTACCGATAACGATCTTTGATTCTTTTCAGAGCCAAGAGGGCCTTGAGCCGTCGAAACAACGGTGGTTCTTTGGTGGTAAATTGCTAGGGGATAAAATGCACATAGAAGAAGCAAAGATCCAGCAGAGTTACGTGATACAAGTAATTGTGAACCCAGACAAGATCGATACAAGCCCTACGAAGACCAGTTGAACTCGATTTTTAATCGCTTGGCGAATACCGAAGTTCTGGCCATAATAATAAACATCTTTGAAGGACATTCCTCGCGCACTCATACAGACAACGGAATTTCGATGTGTCTATTTATTCGGCGATGATTCGTAGACTATTTTTACTCTTATTCCGCGTCAACTTTTCTTTTACTCTTTATTTTATTTTTATTACTTTAAATTACCTGCAGCGTAACGGCGTTTGGTAACATTCCAATTTTTGGTTTTTTCTATCTTTCATGATTTTTTTAAATTTCTTTCACTATTCATGATAAAAAAAACAAAAAAACAAAACAAAAAATGGAATGTTTTCAAATTTACGTCAGAGAGTTCAATATCTATGGCTAGTACTTGTGATTTTTTCTTAAAACTACATTCAATTCTGCGATATAATTTTTTTTTTTTTTGTCTGCCTCGATGATGTGATATGATATGATCGAGTTTGTAGATCGACTGAAATTTAACCCGAGTGTTCAGCAGGTCCAGCAAACGTAAAAAAAGATGTTTCGGCATAGCGGCTCATCTATTATTTTTTCAATTCCAAATTCTATCGAAGAACGATGCCTGAATGTTATACTACGGGCTTCTTATTCCTTCCTACAAACTAGAAGATACACAGAGCGAAGGTTTTTTCTTTTGTGATATATTGCACAACATTTAGTCGAACGATCAACAATTTTTTATCTTACTTATCGTCGTCAGCGCTTTTTACTTCTCTCACTAGTTTCGAAAGAGCATCTCAACATTTTGATGGCACACGAGTCCCACGGTTTTCTCACAATCTTGAATCAATTATGAGACGATGAGTGAATTCGTTTTATCGCTGTAGAAGAAATTTTATCAACTCAAAGCTTTGAAAGATTCTTTTCTGCGGTAGATGAAACGATTCATTCTACTTTATGCACATTATACGTACCTTAGATTTTTTTTCTTTTCAACGATTACTCAGAAAACCGAGCATTTGATCTAACGTTGCTGAATTTTTTTTTGAGGAATTGTATTAACCACTATTTTATAATATATGAGTGTATATATTTATCATTTTAATGCATTTCATTCGACGCAACTATCCGCCAGTTTAAATTATTCAATATTCGACGAACGATGTGAATGAAAAAACTACCTGGACTAAGAAGTTTTTGGCTTTTGATGCTTGATGATCGCCTCGAATGAGTTTAATTTCGACTAAATTCTACATTCTAAGACGCCTCGTATACCTAACTGTCTTTATTATTTATATCAACGAATACTCCACACAGGGTCTACGTGAAATTATTGAATATCACCTTAGAATACCTATGAATAGATAGAGGAGAGATGCAATTTAAAATTTGTCCATTGAAAATGAAAGAAACTAAATGAAAAATCAATTTTTTAAAATAATTATTGTCTTAGTGCCTGGAACATTATTATTATTATGCAGACAATAAGACTTGAAGAATAAATTAGGAAAAGAAATATAAATCATCTTTTCATCTTAGTCGCATCGATACGAACTAAGTGCTCTTTCAAAGTCTGCGTAGTCAAGTATATTGAATAGACAAGAGCAGATTAATCTCTTTATCAAATTGTAAAACGAAAGTCTCGCATTTATGTACTGTAATAATAATAACTACAAACTAATTACCTAAACACTAGCCGATAAATAACTCTCGTAACGGCGTAAACAGATTTTATCAGACTGATGAAAAAAAAAATAATTAAGAAGCAAAACAAGAAAATTTTTTTTTATAATTTAATTCTATATAATCGATTCTGTCCGATGTAAAAAGAAATTCAAACTATATTCGTTTTTATATCCGAAATTTTTAAATGTGATTCGATATCTCACGGGTGAAATTAAATATTTTATTTAATTGCAGATAAAAAAGAGAATAAATATCGTCACGGGTTAATTTAAATTTTTTATTATACTATATTTTTAAACTAATTATTATTATTATTATTATTATTATTATTTTAAAACTGACCATAGAGGAGAAGAGAGAAAAATGAACTTTGCAATCGTTATATGCAGCCATGTCACAAATAAATACTCGTATAGCTATAATGCGTTGTTGCGCTTCGGCAAATGAGATTGAAGACCGATTAAAGCGTTGATACAACATTAATGAGATCACGAATATGAGAATTCTGTACATATAATTAAAGTGTTAACAATAAATTAAAAAAATAAAAGTGCAATTTCTATTAGCGCGTGGTTAATTCATAGCGCAAATTACATTGCCGCATCGGACCAATGTGTATAAGAAAAATAAGAATATTGAAAAAAAATAATGATAAAAAACAATGAAAAAAAATACAAAAACGATCAAAAAATATGAAAAAAAAACAGATATAAATATTAGTATAAAAATAATTAAGTGACTGATTGGAGTTGACGAAATTAGTACTAGTACATACGACTGCTCATTGATGAATTTAAATAATATTTGACGATCAACAAATTCTGGTGAATGTGAAATTCTTAAAGAGAAATAAGAAATAAAAATATCCGTATAAAACGCAGCGTTAAAAATTATAGTAACGTTATTTATGGTAGCGACTAAAAATTAAGAAATATACAATTTTTGTAACGATAGAAAAAAGAAATAAAATAAATAAACTTAACTTGGAATATTTAAGAAGAAATAAAAAAATTCCAGTCAAGTCAGTTTGGAAGTGGAAATTTAGTCTAAGGACATGAAAGAAAAATTATTGAAAAAAAAAAATACAACACAAACAAGTATCAAACTAATCGTTCATACATTATACAATAAGGCAAGTTTTTTTTTTCAAAATTTATTTTACGACACAAATTTGTTGTGTGTGATTTAAAAAAATGAAATTGTTGTATTAATTAAGAACAAACATACAAACAAACAAAAAAAACGTAGTTTTTTAATATAAATTGTATAATTTTAATTATAATTTAATTTAATTTTTACAAATAAAAAAAATTGTAATAATGAACTAACTATTGCACACTGCGTTGACAAATAAAAAAATCAGCATAATGTTGTGAAATCATTTTCTCTTTCTTTATCCAATACCCGAGGTTTTTTTTTTTATTTTTTTTTTTCGAGTATAATTTTCTATAAGTAAAAAAAAATACGAGTAATACTGTTAATTCAGTCTATTTATTAACACCGATGATCAGGCTTTATTCTAATTTGTACAAATTTTCATCGTGGATATTTTGATTTAAAAATTAATTTCAAATAATCAATCACTTCGGCAAGTGTTTAGCGTATTTTAATTCATGGCAAAGCCACGTAGCCGCGGATAAAAGCGCGAGACTTCCAGATTGATGCGAAGCGGCAAGTGGAATAGGAACGTAATTCACAAGAGTCGTTATTCCCAGGAGAACTTGAAGATATCCAAAGAACAGGACCGCCAGTGCCGCCTTGGACCCTCTTCCGGGCAGCGGATACCTCCGAGAAACAAACCAGGTCGCCGTGATCATGGAGAGAGTCGTGATCCCCTGATTCAAAGAACACAAATTATACGTAGTTAAATCTAAACACCAAAGAAAAGAGAAAAAAAACCTACCAATATTCTATGATCGAACTGCACCGTTGTCGGATTCTCCGTAAAGTTCCTCCAAGTCGGTGAGATCGCTAGAATATCGTCCGGTATCCACTTGTCTCCCATTTTTGGAAACGAGTTATAAACCAATCCTGCGTCCATTCCAGCAACAAACGCTCCCGAGATGGCGGTCAGGAATATAAGTCCCTTTGTCGAGTGCGTCATCACCCTGAGTTTCCTCAACCCCCGCGTGACGTTGGTACTAACTTTACCAGCGCTGAAATAATCTACGGGTATTTTTTTAGCCGGCATCAATATGTCCAAGGCATTGTAGAGGAATCCTGTGTATATGACCAGCGCAAGTCCGAGATGAGAGGCGAGCCGGTACTGCGAGACCCTCGGGACGTCCGAGGGACCGTCGAACCTGTCTTCCAGGCCGGATTTCACCATGTACCAGCCCATCAGACCCTGCATTCCTATCAGGGTCCCCAGAGCCACGATTCGTAGCTTTGTCCTTGAATCCAGGTACCCCTTCCCCCAGAAGTAGGTCGCTGGGATCAGGAACGCAGCTCCTATCGTACGACCCCACATTCGATGGATGTACTCCATCCACCAGATTCGCTTGAACTCCTCCAACGTGATGTGTTTGTTCGTTCTGTGAAATGATAAACGAAGATTAGGCTTTTCGAACTGAATTTCTCTGAGCGACGGAGAAGTTCTTACATCTTGAATTCCGGGAACTGTTGATACCTCTCGAACTCCGCTACCCAGTCGGCTTCTGTTCTCGGCATTTTTTCTCCCAGCAGTTTCCACGTTACCATAGATAATCCAGATTCTGTGAGTCTGGTTACGCCGCCTGAACGAATAAAAGGCGAGGTAAGTGAGCAAGAATCGTACGATTGGAAAGAGTTTTATTGCGGTCAAATCGCCCTTAGAATTCTTACAAATCGGGAAATTGGAATGGAAGTACAGAATTTATAATTAGTTTAGTCCAAAATGGTTTAAATTACGTAATCTGTCTTACGGCTACTTTCCATAGGTCTGATCGACGACTACGCTAACGACGTACTTGACGCAGCAGTAAAAAAATATGTAACCGACTGTACCTAGGGCTACGGCGACAAAAACCATCCCGCTGCACGTGAGCATCCATGTGCCGACTATCTTCTTCGTCTTGGGCGCGGCTCGGGACGCGTAGGCGACAGCGACGGTTCCGGTCTGTCTGAAGAGGCTCTGTATCTGTGGAGTTTGATTCGTTATTTTGATGCCCGATGGGACTGAGGGGTTTTAATAACTCGCCTTTGTTGCTCTGGATGGAAATCTACGCAGAATTGTGAACCCGTTCGATATGGGATTTTTCATTGGGGCAGCGGCGGCGAAGGTTCTCCCGGCGTAACAGGAACCGTTAAGATTCCCGCGGGTGAAAACTCGCGAAGATTGACGAGCGACGCTCAACATTTTTACTCTGATTGAATAAAAGTGGCATTAACGAGATTGCATGATTTTTGTAACGATGATGCAATTTTTTTTTGATTATTGTAAACAGATTTTAGGTTAGGTTGGGTTATAATTTTTCTTACATGGTTGCGTTTATCGTCCTAAATAATTTACGAATAATAACTAAATCGAGTTTAATTAATTAATTCTGATATTCGAGGCGATGAACGGATTCTAATAACTTATAATCATCAATTGTGGGGGATTCGTAAAGCTGTCAGCTAGCAGACGATAGATTCGATAGATCGTAGGAATGGCAAAAAATAATCGATCAATCGAAGCATCGATTATTTTTCTCCGATTGATCGATTATAATCGACTATTTTCGCCACTCGATTAATCGGAAGCATCGATTACTTTTTCCTTATAATCGATTTTAACCACTAAATAAGATAATTTTTATTACTTTCTCTCATGCTTCTGACCCAAATTTTACTTTATTTAAATTCTCAGTGACGGGCTTAAAAAAAATCAATATGTATTGAAATTATGATGTCTACATGTGAACATTTTTTATATTTGTATAAGATTTACACTTGAAATTTTCTTCATATACTAATAGCGATTAATCGATTATTTTACATCGATTAAATCGCGTTATGTTCGATTATTTTTTTCGATAATCGATTAATCGATGCATCGATTCTTGCGTTTGAATTAAAAGCGCCAAAAATCTCCGACACTTTACGATTGAGTGGAAAAGACGATATTTTGCGGTCTCTTCTCGTTGTATGATTACTAAAAACTGTTTATTCAAGAGACAACAACTCGTTGAATAGAATGTTATATCGCTTTTCAGAGCGCGATTTAGAATTCAATATTACCCTGTATGCTGGCCGATAGGTGCGCCTGAAGCAGGCAACCGTACGTACGTACCATATTAGCACGTGCCGAACGTACGGTTGCCCGCTTTAGGCGCACCAAGTGGCCAGCATACAGGGTTACTCACAGTATAGGCAGTTTCATGAAGACAGATTTTTTTTTCATTCTGTAGAAAAGTTTCCTTAGATTTGAAATAACAAATGTTTGTGTGAAATAGGTGCGTGGTAATTGAATACGATTTTTAGAAACCACGATGATATTAAAAAAATATATATTCTGATGATTGTAAACAGCAATTGAAAATCATTTATTCTCAAACGCCATGTGACGTCATATAGTACCTCGGCCGCTGTGTACGTCTGTTGTCTCAACCTAATCTGCTATTGTATGCTTTCGCTGCTATGTCTATATACATATACACTCAGCCTTGGGCTCCACCTCTAGATCAAATAGGTAAATGAATAAGAAAGTGAACAAACAAGATAAATTTATTCAATCCATTTTTTATTGATTTGATTCAGACAAAAATGTGTGCGAAAAAAATGGCAAAGATGGAAAAATCGAAAATCGAACATATAAGATTCGGAACCTGAATCGATACAAAAAATATCGAAAAGGATGTACGAAACACAAACAGTTGCCAACGGACTCGGCACCTGACGGATCATCTGTCAAAATGACGTTTTGAGCGAACACATTAAATTCACTTTCGGCAGGCTTTAAATTTCCCTCACAAAATCACCATGAATCTAAACCTAAAAAAATAGTCAAGTTTTGGTCCTTCAATTTCTTTTCGACTGCATAAAAATTATTTTTATATATAAATCGTAATGGCTAAAAGAAAGAACAAGGTCCAAAGTGGAAACGGATCGGGGGAGGTTGTGACGATCTTTTTGGGCCAGGCAGGGGTACAGATGGCGAATGCATGCTGGGAACTGTTCTGCATCGAACACGGTGTCAAGCGTGACGGATTCCTGTACGACGGATTCAAAATCGTCGATAAAACCTTCCAGACATTCTTTGCTCCCTCTCAAGTACTGCTTGATGATATTCGTTTTCAATTTTTCACCCCTTTTATACGAACCTGTTCAGAAATATGTGCATTTCCGTTATCACCGATCCATCAAGTCCTCTAATTTCTCTACGATAGTCCGGGAAGCTGGTTCCTCGAACCGTGATCGTGGACCTTGAACCGTCGGTAATAGACGAGATCAGAACCGGCACTTACAGGAATCTCTTCGACCCATCGAGTCTGATTACCGGCAAAGAAGACGCTGCGAATTGCTACGCGAGAGGATATTACACCGTCGGATCTGAGGCGGTCGATCTTGTCCTTGACAGAGTCAGAAAAGTGTCCGAAGAATGTCCGAAGTTGGCCGGTTTTATGGTTTTCAGGTCATAATGATAATCGCACATGTTTGATAAGTTTATGGAACATCGTTCTACATCTTTAAGAAAATATATTTCTTATCAATTCGCAGCACGTCATCGACAGTCAAAAGTAGCTCATTATAAACTTGCGGTCCAATTGTGGTTTTGCATGTTCGCGTTCATTTTTATTTTTATTCATTATTCTAGTACTTTACGATGAAAAATAATCAACACAATAATTTTCTGGACCCAAAAACGCGGAGATCCATTGAAAACTCAACCTTCCATTTCCGATGGGATTACAATAACTTCCCTTTTTCTCTGAAAAAGGAGAAACGGGAATCTAAAAAGCACAATAAAGTACAAAGATTCTGAACAAACTACATCAGGTCTTTCGGCGGTGGTACCGGAAGTGGCCTGACGACTCTCCTTCTTGAAGAAATGTCCGATGTTTACTCCAAGCAGAGTAAACTGGATCTTGCCATCTACCCAGCACCCCATATCTCCACCGCTGTTGTAGAGCCGTACAATTCGGTGCTGACCACTCACGGCACCCTGGACTTTGAGGATTGCTGTTTCGTTGCAGACAACGAGGCGCTTTACGACATCTGCTCCAGGTGTGTACATGAGAACGAAACTGAAAATGACTAAATCTTGTCTAATAGCCGTCAAATGGCATCTTTAAGGTATCTTTTGGACTTGGACAATATGTAGTCATTTAGACTCAAAAAGTCTTGCATACGTCATCTTTACGACGGCTATTAGACAACATTCAGTCATTCTCAGCTGCGTGCTGGCTGGGACCCTTATAGGCTCCAGTTGACATGAATGTGCCATTATGTGCAGAAAGCTGGACGTCCATCAGCCGAATTACACGAATCTTAACAGACTGTTGGCCCAAGTCGTTTCCAGCATCACAGCATCGCTCAGATTCGAAGGAAACATTAACGTGAACCTGGAAGAATTCCAGACCAACTTGGTCCCGTATCCCAGGATTCATTTTCCACTGGTCACATACTCGCCCGTTATCACATGCCGCAAGGCTCTTTTTGGAGAACCGAGTGTCGCGCAGATCACAAACGAATGTTTCGAGCCGGACAATCAGGTAGTTCGAGGATTGTACTGTAACTGCGTTGCATTTTGACCCAATTTTGCGCAATCTTCCGCAGATCGTGAAATGCGATCCGAGGAAAGGAGCTTATCTGAGCTGCTGCCTGCTCTACAGAGGAGACGTAAGCCCAACCGACGTTAACCGAGCTATTTCTTCGCTTAAAGAAAAGAAAGAAATAAACTTCGTAGATTGGTGCCCAACGGGGTTCAAGGTTCTCCCATGCGTCATAAAACCCATACATTTTGTATTCCGGGTCAGAGTTCGGTGCCCCATGCCGCGAATGAGCCTGACTTGAATTTTTCTTCTTACCACACTTGTTACAGTTGGGTATCAATCAGCAGCCGACAGTGACAGTCCCAGGTGGGGATCTGGCGATGACAAACCGTTCTGTGATCATGCTGAGCAACAATACGGCTATCAGACACGCCTGGGCTCGACTAGGGCGGAAATATGACCTGATGTACCAGAAGAGAGCTTTTATACATCACTACGTCAGCGAGGGGATGGAGGAAAGCGAGTTTCATGATGCTAGGGAAGACATGAAAGCTCTGATACAAGATTACCGAGAAGTTAATGCCTGACTTTCTATCTACGATTGTAATGATTAGATCAAGTAATGACTGTGATAAAACGGAAGTTATGGACGCAAATAAAACAGAATATGTCTCAATTATACTCACTGTGTATTTTTCAATGGCTTTAATCCTCTGTGATTAGGTTCGACTGCGGTTCCGGATATTAGGATCAAGATTAGAAAAATTCGATCTTGTGGTTCAGAAAATTCTTTAGCTAGGCTTCTATTAGCACAGGGACAATAGCGTTGTGATATTGTATTTACAAATAGTAATTAACGTGAGTTTGTATGAAAGCTGATTAATTATTAGTCATCGGTGTAGTGTGAGTACATCGCTGATTCAGAATACTACAGTGTATAGCTTCAAACAAGATGAAAAGTACAATAAATCGCATACTATAATTAAAAAAGTAACAATTGTGATTGCGTTATCAATATTAAAACCTCTCAGACGGGCGTTAATACCTGCGGATTAAAGATAATCGCTTTACAGCCAGCCTATCATCAAATCCGACTAGCAACTCACAATCAGCACTCTAAGTCCCGCGGAGATGTAGCATTGACCCAATGCACGTGGCATGTCGTGAGCTTATCGCTAGACGCGTTATAACGCTCGTGATTATTTATTTTCATCAAAAGTGTGGCTTCCAATATCCACGTGATAATCCCTCAATTAATTTGCCCAATGTCAAGAATTAATCACATCACGTACGATACCGAGAATGCATATGATCTTGTTCTAAAAGTGTATGTACGGTCATTCAAGAGATATTGTGAGTGTTATTTCCCCAAGATTGTGAGTAAGGAGAAGCGTTTCATATCGCCTCACTGATGCAAGTTTTGCAGGAATGCGTGTAAGAAATATCGGTATCTCGACCTCTCACGGAGGGACTGCATGCGAATTAATATCGTCTGTTGTTAAACACACAACGACCACGGGGTAACGGACGACGAGTTTAAAGTACCATGTTACATGTGTGTCTACACACTCTCCGCTCTTGTTTGACGAACGTTGATTAGATTGTCGGTTCAATAGGTTGTTAATTAACCCCAGCTGTCTCGCAAAAGCCACCATGACGTAGATGTACGTCTACATTCGAGTTCGGGCGGAAGAAAACTGACCATTACTTGCTGTAAATGATTCACGTGAACTTGTCGTGACTCAGTTTGTAGCAAAGACTGTAATTCGACCAGATGAGACCGCACATGTCTGACTAATGCTGATAGTATACCTGAACTGCGTATCTTTATCCTTTATCTAACAGTTTATATTCAAAAGAGGGGGGATTTTGATTCACGGAAAAAAACCAATATAATCTTCTTATCTGTTTATCTATTATACGCATGTATATTACGCGCAATTATTATCACGTTCTTGATGGGACGGTTTTTAATTTTATCACGATTGGCGGTTATTTTCCAGATTTATTGTTATCTCAAATTCAGCCAACTATCACTGTTAAAAATATCTTGAAAACTTTTATACAAACAGGAATGAAATTTACAAATCCTGATGATTAAAATGAAATTCAATATGTCTCGACATTGATATGGTTCTATTGAATTTATGAAACTGTTTTGGAGATTCGAAACATATAGTATGATTCTTTTTTAGTTTTCAGTGACAAACGGTATTTCAGTCAATTATCAACAGTCCATCCAATTAAAAGCTTAGAATTTTCATTTTTTGGTTCATTCTGTTCAATTATTGTAGCAGTGGAAACCCATTTTTTAAATAAAATTATCATGAATTTTCATGTCATATGAGTATTCAGCCGAATTTTCGAAACATTCTGTTTATGAAATTTAGTATAATCTTGGCTATGAAATTTCCGGTTGATTTTGAATTTTCAAAACTGTTGTATGAATATTCAAATACTGAATGAGTTGAATTTTAATATACAATTTTACCCGGATATTTATGTTTTTGTACCCCAATTTCAGGGGAAGAAAATTTCGTTTATGTGCGGCGAAGCTTTCCGTAAGTTGCAACAGCTACGATTCCATTTCACCCCCTTGACCCAGCGACCATTAGACCCACGAATTGCGTTGACTCATCTAGACTGGAGAAAAAAATTAAATTTATAGGTATATCATTCGTATGTTCTCGTAGACAATTGTATTGATGATTGTTCTTGATTCCAGTCAAACGTCGTTAAACTGGTTCTAATATGGCATCATTTTTAGTTTTTAAATTGATCCTGAATCGAGGTCATTCTAGATAACGATTCACGTTGGTTTTCGAATGAGTCACGTGCAGTGACGGAGGTCCATCAAGTTTTTAGATTACAGTAAAACAATGACGAACATTTCGATACAGAAGACGTCGATGATTTCATTTTTATTGAATTCAAACCATAAAAGGGAAGAATAATATTATTCTCTTAGCTCGGGGTCATTTACGCATGGCGATATAGTTATTCTATATTCCGCGATTCCTCGTTGCGTCTGAAACGTATAATAATGCGGATTTATTAATCTCCAGTGCTTGAGAAACAAAAGCATATTTACCAGTTTATAAATTTGCAAACAATTTTGTTATTACGTCTTTGGATACACACGCGTCACCCGCGGCATCTCCAAATACACGAGCTGATGTAACGTGATTAATGATCATTTTTTACCCCCGCTCCGAAAAAAATCGCCTCCCAGCTGACGCGTGATTCGATTAATCTCAATAATGACGGAACAGTCGGCCCTATAAATAACAAACGCTGACCATTCGCTGCCATTAGTATCACAGTAGCCGTCGACGAGAGCACAGTGTGAATGAAGAACTGGGAACTCACATACAGCTGCCGACAGCTACTTTCATATAACTGAAAAGTTATATCCTTCAGGGTCTAGTCATTTACACAGTACAAAGAACCACATTCCCATATCACCTTCAAGGTAAGCCTCAGAACTTATTTTTTCTAATTCAAAAACTTCTGATTAAAAATGTGTAGAATTTTCAAATTCGAGTTAGCATTTACTATCGTTTCGAATAACAATATAATTTACTTTGAATGGTTGAAAAATGTGACCAACTTGACACTTTTCGCAGAAAATTTTGTAGGAAATGGGGAATAATTTTTGGTTCGAGAGAAAAAATTTGGTGTACATAACAATTTTGAATGCTTGAATATCGAAGTAATTTGAAGGTCCAGATTTAGAAGGTTTTTTAAAATTCAATTTCTAGATGCTGATTGGTGGAGCTATAAGTTACGTTGCTGGAAATCAGGCGGTGCGAACGGTCTACTGGCGCACCGCGAATAATGGTCGTCTTTTGAAGACTGCAAAAACCTGCATGTTCCAAGGACCACCTAAGCCAGCACCGTCCTCAACTTCCGCCGTCGTTACCTATGCGAGGGAGGTACAGAAGACTGCGAGAAGAGTTATTTTCAAACGAGACGCGTTCGAATCGAGAAGCTAGGAAAATAAAACGATGGAGATGCTTCATTGACAAAGAATCTGCTGCACGAAAAGATGTACATAATTATTATTCAATAAGATAACGCAAATGTTTTTTTATACTACCGCACCCAACATGAAAACGAAATGACAATAACATTTATTTATTCACAAATCGCCTTGAATTTACAAATTTTATCCCTGTGTCTCTACGATTCCCCTCATTTGTACGTTCGTAACGCAAAAACTGACGTCTTGACGTCTGCATTGTGTTGGAACTCGATTTATTGTTTCAAGCTTCGAGACACATTTCATAGGATTGCGTAAAGCTGTTTTTTCATCCGACTAATCACACATGATAAGGTCTATGGAGTTGGGCAAAGTACAAACGGTACTGATTAACTCCATAACATTGTCCGTATGACGTATCCGTCGATAGTCGACCTCTCAGATCCGACATCAATGCAAATCGTCAATCTCAAAGTTCTTTGACCGTTCATTGGTGCATCACCCGATAAGAGCAACGTAAAAACGCGTCAGGCGCTCCACAGCCTTGAAGGAAACAACAAAGATCCCGGATCAGAGATAAGCCAGAGCAAAACAAATAGAAACTCCGAGAGCCAATTGCTCTTCCTTTATCTCAAGACCAAAAAGGTTCGATGCTGAAATTTCGTCCTAATTCCATCGCATCACACCCTGCAGGGTGGAGAAACGTTCTCTTGATGTCAGGTAGTCGACGAGGGTGTCTGGCTACTCGTGTACCTCGGACCCTGTGGCGTCTGCGCGTCTGACGTCACGATATTGATTCGCCTCAGGTCCCACGACCCGTAGTCGGGCATCGATTTGGCACATCGCGCTAAAGGGATTGAGAGAAAGACTTTCGTACCTGTGACAAGAGGTGGTTTAGCTTCCTGGTTAGGAGAAGATAGTGCCCAGCTGAAGCTGGTCCTGGTGTTTGACTTGACCCGTGAACAGACCAACCACCATGCAGAATTATGGCCACGAGGAATACAGCTACGACGCTGGATCAGGCCAGGAAGGATTCGGACGATCTCTGCCATCGGTGCCTGCGGGACAGCCACAACCACCGGGAGTCAGACCCATGGTCGATCCTCAGGCCCAGGGCGAGGTGGACCCGAACCTCTACCCCCAGCCGAAGGAAGCGACTCATAAAATAAGGGGAAAAAGCGACTTCCTCGAGTATCTATTCGGGTCTGTAGACCAGGAACTCCTCACCGTTAAGACCTTCTACTTCTTCTTCTACTCGGCCTTCGGGTCCCTCTTCCCACTGATGGGAGTCTACTTCAAGCAGATGGGAATGAACGCTGGACAATGTGGACTCCTCATCGGGTCCAGACCCTTCATCGAGTTTCTCAGCGCCCCATTTTGGGGATCGCTTGCCGACAGGTAAAAATAAAACGTACCTTCCCCATCCGAGGGCTCGAAAAGTAGGTCGACTTCGGGTCAGCTGATCCTTATCAGAATCTTCGATTCGTTGCCGAAGGGCAGAATCGTAAACCTAATGGACTAATTGGATCTGCAGTGTGTTATGAGTGGGTTGAATAATGGCAGTGGCCTAATTTCTCAGAAGAAATAAACCCTCCTCAATCCGACCCAGCGGGGGGTTGAAGAATTAATCAACGGACTTTGAGACGCTGATGGAAAGTCAATCGAGTCTTCGATCGGAGGGGATGAGCCGGGGTTCGGGACAGAATTAGAACCCATCATTGATTTTGCTTCCTCTAGAAGTTTTAGGCACTGCAATTCGGTTTGTGACAATTTTATCAATTTTATTCCCCAGATGGCAAAAGGGAAAGGTGATCCTCCTGGCGTCGTTGTCCTGCTGGATCATCTTCACGCTTCCTCTTGGCTTCATTCAGCCACCAGCAACGGCGTGCATGGTGACGTTCAACAACAGAACATCCGTGCTCACGACTCTCATGTCGGAATCGCGAATCGGGAAGCGGTCGGTCGATATGCAGAGTTATTACCGTCCCGACGACGACATCGCGGACCTTGAGACCGCCGACAACGTCGTCTTCGAGAGGATCCGCCGGGATGTCAACGAGGAGTACGAAAACGGGGCGAGGAAACGATCGGTTTACTATAATGCTGAGAGTAACGAAGTCGACGAGGACCGGAGTCTTTACGACCTCGAGACCAACAGGGTCAAACGGGACGCTCCTCTCGACGTCGAAGACACCATCATGGAGGACCTCGACTATAAGCAGTTTATAGAAAACTCCGAACTCCAAGATCCGACGGCTCAGGTTGTCGACCTGAAGAGTTTGGAGAGGAAAAACAGACCCGCGGATGTCCTGGAGTACAAAAGATTCTTAAAGGTCAGTTTCGAGAAGCACGACCATCGTTCAGAATTAATGTTCTGTTGATAATACTTGATTGATGTCCATAACAATATTGGGCAATTTTTGAGAGTACGGAAACAAGAAAATAGAGAAAAACACGCGCAAAGCAAAGAAAGAGAGGCACAAAAGTATTAAGAGTGGGCGAATGAACCATACATTGAGGTAAAAATAAGAATAGGAGTCAAGAATGACTGTAAAATCTAACAAAAGTTCAAGATACACCGTTAGAAAAATTTAGTAGGTCCAATAGCTGTTTGTCTTATTTTTATGTTGATGTAACACAAATTCATATCATTTTGACATCAAATATGTAGTATCGACATTCTATGTTCATTCAATAATACAACAACAAATATTGAAATCAATATAAAGTTTCTGGTGGACCTGTTTTTACACTTTATTTCTAACAGTGATTTCTAATACAACGAATCACACTCGTACTTTTCTCGTAAACTTTTCCAGAACGAGCCTCTGGACGGTGGAAGACCGCCGAAGAAGGCCTTCGCGAAGTCGAAGTCGCGCGCAAAACCACCCCGAGAGAAGGTCATGACGAAGAGGAACGTGGTGAGCTCCGAATCAGAAATCCTGCGGCACCAGAGGAACGGTAAGAGACTGTCGAAACGTGATACTAGACCGAGCGACATAATCGCTCCGGAAAGCGAAGTCTTCGGCATGAGCGTCAAGGGCCTAAGGAAGCTGATGCTGGCGGAAGAGGCTCCGGAACCGGAAGCCCCCGAAGCAACGCCGAAGCCTACCGTCCGGCCTCTGGTCGCGCCTCGTGTGTCGGTTGGACAAAGTCCTCTGGGAGTCCGGTACGCTGTTAATTACGACGAGAAGAAAAACGAGGGCTGGGTCAAGCCCATGTTCAGCTCCATCGTCTACAGACTTCCGGTGGGTAGATTATCTCGCACCTATAGGCTATAAAGCGAACGGCCCAAGAGAGACTTGGGTTATTTTTCTCTGTCTTTCAGGATATCCAAAAGACATTCTTTCTTCTGCTCCTGCTGGTCATCGTCGGCGAGTTCTTCTCGGCTCCAGCGATAACCTTGGCCGATTCCGCGGTTATCACTCTCCTCGGGGAAGACGCTGACCGGTGAGTCCGCACGACCCTCATCAAACTCCGGACCGTGATCTCAATGTCCTTTACGCTCTTCAGGTACGGACACCAGCGCATGTTTGGAAGTCTTGGTTGGGGACTGGCGATGTTCTTCGTTGGAATCGCGCTGGACCACAGTACCGCGTTTCCCGATCATCCCTGCGAGCCGGGCGACAGGGAGAAGAACTACACGATCTGCTTCGCGACCTTCAGCGTCCTGATGGGAGCCGCGCTGATCACCGCGACGCAGATTAACTTCAAGTACGACTTTTCATCGGCAGAACCGGTGAGTCTGAGGACCCTAGTTTTGAGAATCACAGTTTTCGATCTATTGTCTCTTCGTGCTTCAGGAAGTTTCGAAGGCTACTACTGCCGAACCAACGCGCGAAGAACAACTTCAGAGCCAATTGTCGCAGCAACTGAATCTTCCGGGACTGCAGGACTCTTCAGGAAACGCTGACCCCAAGCCACAGCCACCGGAGGGAAAGGTGAGTGTTTGTTTTTAGATGGTCTGCAAAGTGGACCCACATCGTGGAATGTTTCAGACGAAGATGTTCGCGCAAACGACGAGAGAGATCCCGGAGTGGGTGACAGTCCTGAACCAGTTCAAGGACCTCAAATGCGCCTCTTTCCTCTTCGTCGCTTGGTTCATGGGATTCGGAATAGGTCTGATATTCACATTCCTCTTCTGGCACCTTCAGGACTACGGTGGAAGTCCGACTCTGTTCGGCGTGGCCTCCGTAATCAACCACATATCAGAGATATTCGCCTACTTCTTCAGCTTCAAGTTGATCCGACAGATCGGACACGTCAAGGTACCTGATCGCCGTCCAATGTCTTTCCACAGGCTACTAACTCCTCGATGCTCCTCCAGGTCCTCTGCCTCGGCCTCAGCGGCAACATAGTCCGCTTCTTGTACATCTCGTGGTTGAAGAATCCCTGGTGGGTACTTCCCTTCGAGTTCATTCAAGGGATAACTCACGCCGCCGTGTGGGCAGCCTGCTGCAGCTACATCGCCCACAACACTCCGCCCCAGCTGAGATCCAGCGCCCAAGGCGTTCTTCAGGGTCTTCATCACGGTCTTGGTCGAGGATGCGGCGCGGTTATAGGCGGGATGTTCGTCGCGAGTTACGGTAACTTTTGACTGCTAACTATGGCTGCTAACATCAATTTCATCGTTAAATCTCCACTCCAAGCCCTCCCACCCTCGATCCATGAAACGGAAGACCACATGATGTACACGACTCAATACTCTTCCAGGCACAACCACGACTTTCCGTGCCTACGGCGTGGTTTGTCTCGGAGTCCTAGCAGCTTTCATATTCATAAACTTCTACCGGAAGGACACTGGCTTCGTTTCCGAATTGCCTCAGACCGAAGACCCTCACCAGGTCGCCGAAGCCACGCACTTAGCTCCACACGGAGTACCCAGCAACGCGATTCCTAGGGCTCTGAGCTCGAGCAGATTGCACGAGCTTGCCAACCAGGATCCGGGCTACGGAGCGACTTATCAGACTTCCGGTGGCAATCTCGACATCCCGGGCGGAAACGGAGGTGAGAGGAGCTGCAGGGACGTTTCGGTCGCTCATCCGGACGATCTTAATCGGTTAACTTCGTTCGGGGTTGTTTAATTGTTCCAGGAAACGGTAACCCGACGAATCCATTCTTGAACGGCGGCGGTGGTGGCGGTGGAGGCAACGGCGGCGGGGGTGGTGGTGGTGGTTTCAACTACGGTGTTACGGGGAAAGGAGAAGATGAATTTATCCGTAGGAGCTTCCAGGTCGAGCATGGAATCCGTTAATAGACATCCTTAATGTTATTGCCAGATAATCTGAATCGAAATCTACGATTCCAGTCGTTTTCGGTTTCATCATACGGTACATAAAGAGTGCATACGTGATCGATGCACAGTACTGTAGATTAATTTTAGCCCCCACAAAAATTGCACTATTTTTATTTCAACCCCATAGATTGCACCATTTATTTTTCTTCTTAGTTAGCTTAGAGTTATGAGATTATCGACGAACGAGGAGGAAAGTGATCTAGTCGAACCGACGCGATTATAAGTTTATAACATTTTATTCTGCTTGGCAGATTTACAGTGAAGTGGTTGGCAGGGAATATGACCTGGCCAAAGTACCAGTGACTTATGATCTCCACGCCCAACAGCCATGCACAAATCCCTTTCATCAACACGACTACGAATGGTAACCCCTAACGATAAGGAGACGCGTCGAGGAATAATTGATTCGCCGTCGTAATTAAAAAGTCAGCCGTATCTAAATGATTATTACCATATTTCGACTCATATCAAGTACAATTTCGAGTAATAATTTCGCATCTACTCTGTTTTTTTTTCTTTTGAAGAGGAAGAAAATTAGTTATTGTAAATAACTTTGTTCGAAGATAGAAAAATCTTTTCGATCAGAGTTAACCAATCATAAGCGATATAATCTACGCGTATAATCTCTGCACACTTTTAACTATTAGCTATTGAGAAGACAAAAGTCAGCGGTTTTCGCAGTGCCTATATATTGATGAAAAAAAAAAATGAAGGAATATAACGAGCTGATATTTCACTAAATGCTTACCGAGTATCCTGTAATATTTAAAAAAGAAGAAAAGAATATGTCTTTCAATCAAAAAAAAAAGTCCTTTTCGTAGAAGTGGTGAAGTAACTGCGATCGATTTTATAATTTCTACATCCCAACCCTCTCAGTTAACAATGATGAACTATAGTACCTGTTATCCTGATTCTAGAAGAGTTAGTTGAAAACGTTTTGTTTCTTCTTCAATTTACGTTAAAAATTTTCCGTTATAAAGTTGAATATAAATTAGCGTATTAAATATAAATTGAAATTATTAACAGTTTCGTCGCGTCGTTGTAGTTCTATAAAGTACCTCAGACTTGTTTCAATTCTCTGAGAATTTATGAACCGTTTATTAACGTTATAAATTTTGTTGATTAATATTATTATCGCAAGAATGAAGAAAAAAAAAAGAAAATAGACTATACACATTTACAATCTGTTAACGAAAGAAACGAAAGCTTAGCCATCCGTTTATTGAACAAAAACAAAAAATTATAAAACACTCATAGATAATTTACTTATAGATTAATTGAAAAAATGAAGTACTATATATATATATACATATACATATATATATATCAGGTATATAAAATGAGTCTATATACAACTTAAGCGTGCGTTATACAGTTATACGAAAAGAAAGATATGAAAAGAAAAAGTTTTATCGAATATGAAAACATTATTATTAACATTACTAAAGACGATAGCGAAAAAATTCTGATGTATTAATAATTCATGAAAAAAAGTTTGGTACATATGCTGCTTAAAACTAACAAAAAAAAAAAACACGATGAAAAGAAAGATATAAGTAAAATAAAACACCAACTGAACACATTTGGAGTATAAATAAAAAGTGTTTGTGTAACGTTAAGTATAGGGATAATTATTGAACTGGATATAGTTGTTACATGTAAATTAATTGAATAAGACGCAGTGTAATTAACGTATATAGGTTGATTTTTTGTTTTGTTTAACTGCACGAGCCTCTAAAAATATATAACGATCATTATAAATAATAAATTTATTTCCGTCGTATTGTTATTGAAAACAGTGTACATATTATTATACTATACAATACATGTGCACCCAGCAGAATTATTTAATGTCCCATCTCTGAAAATTCCCCATTTTCTTCATTATCTATCAATTTTTGAATAATCATTCTGACATTCTTGTCCCAAGAGAAAAATGTCATTCCGTGCCCTTGCCTTGAGGGACTCGAATATTATTTACACTTGGCACTTATTCAATTCAAGTTCAGATTATGAAACGTTTATGTCTGAAAGGCAAAAGCAAAAGCCTCACCACCCTCAGAATTTTCAGATTTTACTGATAGGGAGATCGAATTGAATCAATGACATGATTATAGGTTGAAGGCTGCAGGCATATGAATTATTTATGGAACGATTCAATAATTACCATAATATATACAATAAATCCTTCTAGTTCCACTTTTCTTGGAATGCGAATTGGTAGATTTAGAAGCAGCTTGATGGAAAATCAATGCAGAGTATCCAGAAGGGGAGGGGGAAGCATTGTTATACGAATTTCCCTAACTATTAAATCGTTGATTTAGTTTATGAATCTTTTTCATCTCCAATATTATTATTATTATTATTTTACAACGTATTTTACGACATTATTTCCACTACCCACTTTTTAATCATCTGCGTATTTTCATAATGATAATCTATGTACGCGTGCAGATGCATATACTGTGAGTAACCGTGGATGCGGGCCACACGGTGCGCCTGAAGCGGGCAACCGTACGTACGGCACGTGCTAGATCATCTACCACAATGAGAACGGCGTTCTCCGCTAGGGGCAGCACTTTCTTCGTTTATTTCACCGTTACTATGGTTACGACAGTTTTTTAAAGTTTTTTCACGCTGGCAAGTTTTTTTCCCGGTTTATTTCTCCGGTAAAAAAAAACTGTGAAATCCATTAAAAAATAAAGTACACGTTTTTATGGAATGAGAAGTGTTTATTTTATAAACAACAGACAGATAATATTTACACAGGAGACAGAGAGAGAGAGAAAGAGAAAGAGAGAGAGAGAGAAAGGAAGAGTTTGCGTGATCAAAGAGATGGATATTGATCATTATATTATCTCAAACATTGAAAGTTTGAGAAAAATGTTTGTGTGTTAGGAATATATAAATCAGATTTGTAATCGTAGAATTTTTTTCACAAATTTTTATTCTGTTCTTTGGCGATTGTTCAAGAAAATAAAAAAAAAATGGATAAACATATTATATTGCATGAGAATAATCATATATTTCATGAATTGATTTTTTTTTTCTTATGTAATCTGTTGCAAACGAAAATCAAACAAGTAAAAAAAAAATTGTCGTTGCTTAATTATCTTCCATTGTTCGTTTTTTTCATTTTATTATTTTATACTGTCTGCCTCTAAACTGATATTTAATTTGTGTGCGTAATATAATATGAGATATTGGAAACAAAAAACCAGTCGAGTGACTATATTTTAATTGATTAGTTTTTTTTTTCGAATAACTACTTTTTGTCACTGTCTAATCGAAGCGATCAATTTTCCGGATACTGTATTTTTTTCAAGATATATTACTTGCTGGATTTCGATGATTCAATGAATTATAAACATTTGTTGCAGCGTAAACTAATGAGAAGAAAAATAACATTGAAAATGACTCTGTGGTCGATATTATAATTTGAATAATAAACTTGTCATGTCTTATTATCCAGATAATAATAAATTGGATGAATGATGGAAGAACGAAAAAAAAAAAAACCGTTCAAATGAAAACAAAAGAAGAAAAAAGATGTATAAAGATATAAAATAAAAAAATAACGAAAAACAAAATGGATAATACTTTTAGTATATCTTTCTAGAGACTAAAGAATGTGATCCTATTTTTCTTTCAATTATTGAGAGAATATCAACTACTATTTAGTATTAATTAACATTTTTTTTTTCTTTTAATTTCTTAATGCGAATCTACAATTCCACTCTATTTTTTGTTTTTATGCTTTCCTAGTATAATGATCAATTAGATAATAAGTACATAGTATTAGCTAGAGAAGACAACGTCGTCTATATAATTATGTTCATGTAGATATAAATTGATCAGTTTATAATCATTCCTAATAATACTTCTCCCCTCGTCCTGAATGTATGCAAGTAAATGTAATTTTTTGTTTAAAC
>JAEUYN010001262.1:0-30406 GCA_018257835.1 Euura lappo
AACTGTACTGAGCGATGGAACGACGATCCTCCGCTTTTATGATGTGCGTTGATCCAGACTGTTCCACGCATTGTCGTGAGGTAAAGAATAAATTCTAGAAGTTAATGAATCACGTCATGAAAGTCTCAGATAATAGATCACATTCATCTGACTGAAAGTTCTAGATCGTTGGATAGCGATGATGTTTACTCGGTCTTGTTTTCGTTTGACGCTCCTGTCAAAGGCATCGAAAATTATTTACGACTTGAGAGTCCCTATAAAAAAGGTGTCCCTCGCGCAGTGGCTCATTAATGTACAGCGACGCAACGTGCATACACTAAAAAATGGACAGTGACAAGTGTTTGAAATTGATAAGCATTGTAGAGAATGCTTACAAACTGTTGGGTAGTGCACCCGCTCATCGAGTCGAACAGTGGAAACATTTGTGTACTCGCAACATCAGACTTTTGAACAAGATCTTGAGGAGATCTGCTCGTTCCGTTGGCGAGCGGTTCAGAATATTGACAACCATTTCCATACTCCAATCGTTTAGTGAAAAATTTAAAGATCATCGACGACGCGGCGAAGGTGTTGGGGCGTCGAGAAGACGGCTGACAGACAGAGTGCGGTGGAAGGATCTGGAGACCGTTTTCCAGGGTCGAATACGTACGGGTGCTGTCATAAATCTCCTCCACAAGGATCTAAGATCCTTCCTACAGGACTCCAAAACCATAACTATTGTACGATTGAAAAATTTGCTGCAAAAAGAGGGTAACTTGAAAGTCAACGGTGTACTAGCGTGCAAGTTTTCCATAATGAAAAATGGCGAGACTGTGGAGGAAACCAAATTTTTCAACACGAAGAACGAAGTCATTCTCCCAGGGACTGACATCAAAAGGTGGTTCGATGAGAATCTGACTGACCGATTGCTGGCGAAGGTGGAAGATTTCCAAGAGCGGGACTCCGGATGGACGCTGGTAGAGATCATGAATTTGATGATCAACGCCAACAGATACGAGCCATTCCGCGGAGGCTTATCGACTTACATGCAGTTACCCTATAGCATACAGAAGAAAAAAGCCGTGGTGAACGTGAAGAACGATGACGAGTTTTGCTTCCTGTGGTCGGTTACAGCTGCTCTTCACCCTGCAGATAAGCACGTCGATCGAACAAGCTCCTACCCCCATTACAGCTCAGTGCTTCGTTATGATGGTATTCGTTTCCCTATAGCCTTAAAAGACATTTCAAAATTTGAGAAAATGAATAGTTTAGCGATTAACGTTTACGGGGTGGAGAACGCTAGAGATCAATCTAACGAAATAGTACCTCTATATTTAAGTAAGAATGAATCGCAGAAACCTACGATTCACCTTCTGATGGTAAACCGTGATGTAGATGACAATAATTGTACCGTTTTTCACTTCGCTTGGATCAAAAATCTTTCTAGACTACTGAGTTCCCAAGTATCGATGCATAAAGACTCTAAATTCATATGTGATGGGTGTTTGTGTCATTTTCAAACTCAACGATCATTCGAGAAACATAAGCAGGACTGTACGACCATAAACAAATGTAAAATGATTCTGCCGAATGAAGAAGACAAAATTTTAAGATTCACGAATCACAGATTTAAAGAGGCTGTGCCATTCGTCGTGTATGCCGACCTCGAATGTATCCTCGAACCGACGGGGGACGCGGCCTTGCGTGAAAAGCACACCCCGCAGAGCGTCGCCTATTACATGCATTGCACCTTCGACGACCGACTGTCAAAATTTGAAATCAAGCGGGATCCTGATTGCGTCCGCTGGTTCGTCGGTAAATTGCGAGAGTTGGCCAAACTGGTTGATTTTTTCTTGAACAGAGTCGTGCCGATGGACACGCTTACCGATGAACAGTTACGAGATTTTCACTGTGCAGAAGTGTGTCACATTTGTGAGAAACCGTTTATACCGACCGGTACCAAGCATCGCGATCACTGTCATTTCACCGGTAAGTACCGCGGTGCGGCGCATCCTGGATGCAATTTGAATTACACAAAGTCACATAGTGTCCCGGTCGTCTTCCACAATCTTTCCGGTTACGACTCGCACTTTCTGATAAAAACTCTGGCTACATCGTTCGAGGGAGCGTTGAACATTCTTCCTGTGAACAAGGAACGATACATCTCTTTCACGAAGCGAGTACGCGGCACGAAAGTCGATCTGCGATTCGTCGATTCGTTCCGCTTCATGGCCAGCAGTTTGGAGAAACTCGCATCCTACCTGAACGATGAAGACAAGTTGATTACACGCAAGCACTGCAACAGTGCGGAGGAATTCGAGTTACTGATGAGAAAGGGAGTATTTCCTTACGAGTACGTGGACAGCTGGGAGAAGCTCGAAGAGAAGAAATTACCTTCGAAAGAACAATTTTACTCGCGACTGAACGACGAAAACGTTTCGGAGAACGATTACCTGCACGCGGTCAAAGTCTGGAACGTGTTCGACATAGGCACGTTGGGTGAATACTCGGACTTGTACTTGAAGACGGACGTTTTGCTGCTAGCGGACATTTTTGAAAATTTTCGACGAAACTGTTACTCCACATACCATCTGGATCCCCTGCACTATTACACTGCCCCGGGGTTGGCCTTCGACGCGATGCTCAAATGCACGCGCGTCGAGCTCGAACTCCTCACTGACGTGGAGATGCTTCTATTCATCGAGAAAGGTATTCGAGGTGGCGTCGCTCAGTGTTCGAATCGATATGCCAAAAGTAACAACAGATACATGGGCGTAGATTTTGATTCGAGCAAAGAGGAGAGCTACCTCATGTACTTTGACGTGAACAATCTTTACGGCGCAGCTATGAATCAGTACCTTCCGTGGGGATCATTTGAGTGGGAACACGAGTCGATCGACGTTCGCAATGTTCCCGACGATTCCCCCACAGGGTACATCCTCGAGGTGGACTTGGAGTACCCCGCACATCTTCACGAGCCGCATAAGGATCTACCTCTATGTCCGAGCATCGCGTACCTCCGCACAAGAAAAATTCCAAATTAATGACAACTCTCCTACCGAAGGAGCGGTTCGTCGTTCACTACCGAAATTTGAAACAGTACTTGAGTCTCGGTATGAAATTGACTAAAGTGCATAGAATACTGAAATTTGATCAAGCTCCGTGGCTCAAACCGTACATCGAGTTGAATACCGAGTTGAGAAAAAAGTCTCGCAACGAGTTTGAAAAGAATTTTTTCAAACTGATGAACAACGCCGTGTTCGGTAAGACTATGGAGAACGTGAGAAAGCAAAAGGACGTTAGGTTGGTGACAAGGTGGGAGGGTAGGTGTGGAGCGAGAGCACTGATAGCGAAACCGAATTTTCACAGTTGCACCGTATTCGACGACGACATGGTGATTGTCGAGTTCGATCGCGTGCGAATAAAATTTAACAAGCCCATATACGTTGGATTCTCGATCCTCGATCTGTCAAAGATTTTCATTTATGATTTCCATTACAACTATGTTAAGAGAACGTTCGGTGATCGAGCCAAATTGATGTACACCGATACAGACAGCCTATTGTATCACTTCACTGTTCCTGACATATACCAATACATCAAACGTGACTTGCACAGGTTCGATACATCAGATTATCCGATCGATAATGCCTACGGCATCCCACAAGCGAATAAGAAGGTGATAGGTTTGATGAAGGATGAATGTAACGGAAAACCCATAGTCGAATTTATCGGTTTGAGAGCTAAATTGTACACTTTTAAAATATTAGGTGACAATCAAGAGAAAAAGCGAGCTAAGGGTGTCAAAAAATCGGTCTTGAAGACAATCACGTTTGACGATTACAAGAAATGTCTTTTGGAACACCAAGATTTGGTGAAATCGCAGTATTTAATCAGAAGTAAGAAACATCAGGTGCACACCGTTTTGCAGAAGAAATTAGCACTGAGCTGGTGCGACGACAAGAGGGTTCTGCTTCCCGGCACGACCGATACTCTACCGTGGGGTTATAGAAAGTAAAAACCGGATGTACTGTATATTGATGTATTTTATTGAATAAAAAAAAATTACATGTCAGATTCGGTGATCCAACTGTTGTGAGAATTATCGAACCCTAACCATTTTACAAACAGTTTATTTCCACGCTTTCGCAACACTTTCTCCACGAGGTAAACGTCGGGGTGCTTGACGCCGGATAGTTCCTCCTGGTAAAAACCACCTTCGATGGGTTGATCCTGGTAGTCTACGAGTTTGTATGTGACAGGATCGGTGTTTTTCACTTCACTTATCGTGAATATTTCAGTGGTCCAATTGGGGGTGTAGCCTTTCTCGAAAGTTTGTTTGTTCTTGCTGATTCGAACCTTATCACCGACCTTGAATTTCTTCTTTAGCGTTCGATTAACCCGGAATTTCCCGTAGACGTTGCGGAGGAGAGTCTTCTCGTTTCGAGTCGTGACGTCCGCCGGTTTCACTCCAATCGTGCGGTGCTTGGTGTTGTTATAGGCTAACACCAAATCGGACACAAGGTCTATCCAATGGTAGTTTCCTCGCAGGGAAAACTGCTTCCACATTTTACTCTTCAGCGTGCGATTGAAGCGTTCGCAGATCGACGCCTTCAGGTTGCTGAAGGTCGAGTACAGCGCGATGCCACGACGCTGCATCAGAGTCTTGAAATCTGCGTTGTAGAATTCTTTACCGCGGTCGACGTGCAACTTCCTCGGTACGCGACCCTTTTTCAGCACAGAGTTCATGGCATTGGTCACGTCCTTACCGTTTTTGGTCTTCACGGGGACTGCCCAGGCGAATTTCGAGAAAACGTCTATGATCGTTAGTAGAAATTTGTAGTCACTGTTGTATCTCGCGTAAGCCGACATGTCCACGAGATCGGCCTGCCAGGTCTCATCCAAGCCTCGCATCTCGACGTGACGACGCGGGTAATTTCTCCTCGCGGGTTTGTGCAGCTCTTTGACCAACGCCACCTTTTCATCGTTCATTCTCCAGCACGGTCAGTCGCTCATCCAATTGGGAAATTATTTGAGAATTTCGCAGCGTCAACTCTTGTCCACCCTTAACGTCCCTCTCGATGTGATTCAGGACCGCTTTCACACTAGACTCGAGGCTCCGTATCATAGAATCGTGCTCATCCAATGTTCTCAGTCTGTCGTTCAGACGCGAAATGAGGTCAGAATTGTGAGTAATGAGGTCTTGTACCGTCTCGTCGTTGACGCGTTGACGATTCGCGTCGTCCTGGAGCTGCACCTCGAGAGCTTGAATCCTCAGAGCGATGTCATTGAGGTCGTTTCGTAGCACCGCCGTCACTTGGTAAACCAGACGGACTTCTTGCTGCACGAGGTTTTGCGCGACTCTTATGGAGACAGCGTCGGTCTGTTCCACGGGGTCCGCGACATTGATTAGTCTCTTGTTGTCCATGTCGTACTGACCGTCGGGAGTGATTTTGAATCCCTTGCCGGGCGGACCGCGGCTGCCCGGAAGACCGCTACCCCTGAGCGGTGCCAATTGTCGACCGAACACGTCAACACTCATCTTAAAACTGAGGGGTCGTCCAGCGTGATGCGATCTAATAAATGATTCCGGCCTCGCGCAATTCTTCGATGATGGAAACGATTTTGTTCGAGTGGCTGGTGTTACCAGCTGCTTGAGACGAAAAGAGCAAGCGGAGTCGATCTACCAGCTCGTTGGGATCGTCCCAATAGACGTAGTCCGTCTTCCTCTTGCGCCTAGCGATCATGTAGCGCGGTAAGGACTTGCCGGTTTTCCGGCTCCGCGAAATTTTTGCGATAATGTTTTTGTATTTATCGCTCTGTTCGCGGCGAATGGGCTTGTTACTGCGATAAAACTTTCGATGCGCGTTCGTGTCAACGACGATTTTACCATAATTCTCTAAATCAACCTGGCTGACGATCGCCGCGTTCGGGGACTTTTTGAACAGAAGTTCCAGCAAGCCCGGAGTCGACTGATAACTTGTGTCTCCGATGTGAACGACGTCGTGGTCAAAGGTAACCTTCGAGTCGCTGACTCGGAGAACGTTTCCCTTCAAACGAACACCGTACGAAGTATCCAGATCTTTGTCTCGACCCGATTCCAACATGTTGAGATACCGCCGAAGTGGATCATCTTCGAACGAAGATTCTCGCCTGAACGAAGATTCCTCGTCAGAAGCATCGCCGCTAGCTGTTGCGAAAGAATAGTCCCCCTCGCTCGATCGAGACAATTCTTCTGTGAGAGGTATTTCTTTTTCCTCGATGGGTAGGTTTTCTACTTTGACCAGTTCTTTGACCGGTGCTTGGATTTCCGTTTTGACGCTTTCCTGTTGTACCGATTGATCGACCAACTTTTGAAGCGGTGTCACCACAGGTTTGAAGACTTCGCTCATAGCCTTTTCAGTCGTGTCTTTGTCCAACTTTATCATCTTGTGCTTCCGTCGGATCGCGTCGCTCGCCTTGGCGATCTGATACAACACGTCTCTCTGTTGTCGGAGATCGACACTCTGCATGTTCACTCTTTTACGTTTGAAAAACAACTGTTTCCCTGTCCGCGTTCACGGTGCATTTATGCTGATGAAACAGTCGAAACCCTTCCGGTACCTACCCTCATTCAGTTCACTGTCCTTATCAATCACAACGAAACCATATTTATCCTCGTTCCAGCAAGCTGTGCACAAGTCTCTGAACCGCGTGTAGGACATATCGGTATTCACGTGATCGTCATACACGTGCTTCAAATTCATATCGTCCTGTCGGAAGAGGATCAACAGATTGGTATTGTCACGCACCAGGTGTTTGGGAATACGAGCGTAAGTCTGGCAGAGATAGAAACAGTCAATGTCCCTGTGTCGCCCCATGCAGAAGAAGGCCCTGATGTTGTCCTGTTTTTCACAGGCCACGTCGTCGAAGATCATGAGCGAATTGCGTCGCGCGTCCTGCGGTCCGATAACTTGCTCATGTTCGTTGAACGGAAAATATCCCACACCCTCGACGGATCCGAGCAACCCCTCGAGGAGTTTGTACTTTGGTTGATCAAGCGACTTGGAGTAAGCGTAGACATTCTCGAATCGCAGACCGTTCGGATGCGTTATGAGAGCTAACAGAGCGTTGGTCTTGCCGCAATTCGATGGTCCGCAAATCACAGCCCGCACGCTATTTGGTAGCAACGGACCGTGACGTTTTCCGCGCTTTTTCGCGTCCCGTTGGTTGAGCTCGTCGAAATTCGTCACGGGTAACTTGGTACGTTGTTCTTTGAACTCCATCGTTCAACCCGAAGCGTAGGGCACAAATTTTCCAACTGATGGGAACCGTATAAATGTTCCCTATTTATATGATTTGACTCAGTTGTATCGCGACCATGATCGTACACAGACGTCAAGTGAAACGACGTGGCAAAGGCCTAGTGAATAGAATCATTAACAAACTTCCCGTGGAACTGCACATACCCGGTTACCAGTACTGCGGTCCTGGTACCAAGTTGGAGAAACGACTCGCACGCGGTGATCCAGGCATCAATCCTCTCGACGCTGCGTGCAAAGAGCACGACATCGCCTACTCGAAGAACCAAGACAACCTTGCTGCAAGGCACGAAGCCGATAAGATGCTCGCGGAGAAGGCTTGGCGACGCGTTCTCGCCAAAGACGCGAACGTAGCGGAGAAGGCTGTCGCTTGGGGCGTGGTGAATACGATGAAAGCGAAAAGAAAACTCGGCATGGGTATGAAAAAGAAGATGGTGACGAAACGCAGGGGGAAAAAAGTGACGTTCCGACAAGTCGTCAACGCAGCCAAAGCGTCCATGCGTACCGGCAACGATGCCGTGAAATTGGCACTCAAAGGGGCACGCGCGGCCGTAAAAAATGCAGGTGGTAAAAGGAACGTACAATCTCCACGCGTCATTCCCGTACCGGCTAAAATTGGCGGTTTTTTACCGTTTCTGGTACCGATTTTTGCCGGGCTGAGCGCCGCTGGAGCTCTGGCCGGTGGAGCAGCGGGAGTCGTGAAAGCTGTAAACGACGCGAGCGCCGCCAAACGCAAGTTGGAAGAGAGTAAACGTCACAATCAGACAATGGAGGCGATCGCTGTAGGAAAGGGGCTGTACCTGAAACCCTACAAAAAAGGTCTGGGTCTCAGTCTGACCCCAAAAAACGTATAAGGCTACCACACCGAGCACTCACCGATGTAGATCTGCTGAAGTACGCCAAAGCTATGAATGTTTCCCATTTTCGTGGAGTTTACATGAGAAACGATCTACCCAAAAGTGGACCTAGAAAGTACGAATCCGCCATTGTAAATCTCGACGACAAGGATGGCCCCGGAACACACTGGGTTGCGTACAGGAAGAACAATAACAGAGTAATTTACTTCGACAGCTTCGGTAATTTACAACCACCCGAAGATCTGATGAAATACTTCGGTGCTGGTAGCACAGTGATGTACAATCACGAACGATACCAAAATTTCGACACAGTGGTGTGTGGACACTTGTGTCTGGAGTTTTTACGTGACCAATCATAAAACCTCATACCACGTCGCTGACAACATCAGTCGAGCATCGGCAATCATGGGTGCAGATTCTTTCACGCTGACGCTATCGGGTACCTCCTCCGTATTGGAGGCCTACTACTTTCCCCCAATTGAACTGTCGCCGTTCAAAAATTACACCCTGGGACTCGTCGAGTTACTGACCTTCAACTCGATTCCCAATATTGACAACGGCAACAACAAGTTTTATGCGGCAGACAACGAAATCATCGTCATACCCACCGGAAGCTACGAGATCGAAGACATCGAGCGTTACCTGCAAAAAGCACTGTCCGATCGTCAAATTTCCTTCAGTCTGCGAGCCAACAATAATACGCTGTGCAGCGAAATCAAGTGCAGTAGTCGGATAAACTTCATGCCCGAGGACTCCATCGGTCGACTGTTGGGTTTCACTCCGCAAATCCTGGAGGCTAACGTCACTCACACGTCCGACTTACCGGTCGCTATTCTCAAGGTCAACTCATTGCGCGTCGAGTGTAACATCACAGCGGGTGCATACATCAACGAGAGGCAAGCGCACACCATCCACGAATTCTTCCCAGTAGTCCCACCGGGATATAAGATTATAGAAGTACCGTCGCACGTCATTTACCTCCCGATCACCGTTCAAGCAATAGATCATCTTCAGCTCAAATTGGTGGATCAAGACGAACGATTGGTGAATTTCCGAGGAGAAGTGGTCACGATAAGACTGCACGTGAAATCGTGATGGGTATCGTCTTCGAGACCAAGGTGGGATGGGGTTATAAAAGCGAACCGTCATGTCGCGAAATGTACAATCGTCGCGCACCTCTCGAGGAGCTAACAAGTCAGAACATACAGTTCTTGAAGAGTCTGGGTCTCAGAGTTCGCGGAGAAGAAATTTTCAAAAGATAAAAGTTCGATTCTGTTGCTTCGTAGTCGCGTGTTTCGCACCATGGAAGAAATCCTAACCATACAGAAGCCGATCGTCTTTGACGAATCCATCGCGCACTACGAGACGCACGCACATCAACCGTTCGCGTCGACGACCTTCGGAAACAACGACGAGATTCGAATCGCCGTTCAACATCAGGACTTGTGTCTGCTACCGAGCAGAAGCTCGCTGCACGTTTTCGGCAGATTGACAAAGGCTGACGGACAGACTCCAGCGAACACCACGCAGCTAGTGAACAACGCCATCTGTCATTTGTTCGAGGATATACGCTACGAGCTGAATGCCATAGAGATCGATAGGAGTAAACACGTCGGTCTCACCACGCTCATGAAGAATTACGTATCTCAAAGTCCCAGTCAAACGTCCGTGCTGGAGAACGCTGGTTGGCTCGATAACGAGAACAACGCTGGTATAACCGATGAAAACGGTTACTTTGACATTTCCGTGCCATTAAGTTTGATACTGGGCTTCGCCGAGGACTACCGCAGAATCGTTGTCAATGCCAAGCACGAGTTGATTCTCACGAGAGCTAACACGGACACGAACGCCGTTGTGCAAACAACCGCGGAGCAATTCAAAATTTCTTTGCTGAAGATCGAATGGATGATCCCGTACGTCAAGGTTTCGGATCAACGGAAAATCCAACTACTCAACCACATCGCCAAAGACGCACCAATCTCCATCAGTTTTCGTACATGGGAATTGTACGAGTATCCGCTACTACCAGCCACTGCGAAGCACGTCTGGGTCGTGAAAACCTCCACTCAGCTGGAAAAGCCACGATACGTCGTAGTGGGGTTCCAGACGGCGAGGAAAAACAACCCCACCGCGAACGCGAGTCACTTTGATCACTGCAACATTCGCGACGTCAAGCTCTTCCTCAATTCACAGAGTTACCCCTACGGGAATCTGAATCTCGACGTTGCTCGCAACCAGTACGCTCTGCTCTACGACATGTACGCAAATTTTCAGACTTCGTACTACGGCAAGGAACCTGAACCGCTGTTGAACAGAGCTGACTTTTTTAAATACGCGCCACTGGTCGTCATAGACTGTTCGAAGCAGAACGAGTCTCTGAAATCGGGACCTGTTGACATCCGCCTCGAATTCGAGTCGACGGCTCCTTTTCCCCCACAGACCTCGGCTTACTGTCTGATCTTGCACGATCGTATCGTTGAGTACTGCCCAATCAGCGGCGACGTGAAGAAAATAACCTAATTGAATCTTACTGTTATAATTTTAGAATAAGTAATTTGGTATCTATAATCGAATAAGTATATTCATGAGCACGTTTTGCAACCTATAATCGAATAACTATGAATATTAATTCTTAGGAATATTTTATACCGTTTGCGATGCATCGAACTTGTAATTTTTGTTTTTGTTTGTACTCATCCACAAACGAATAATAAAGTCGACCGACGAACGAATATCGCGCGTACGTTTCTTACTTTCCCGAACGATCCTCGAAAGGAAAAAATCTTCCGCACCCCGCGGACGTCGGCGGGAATCCCTCGGCCGGACGAATTCGGCGGGCTTCCGAAATCCCGCGGCCGGACGAATTCGGCTCGCTTCCGGAATCTCGCGACCCGACGACGACGACGGCAGCGACCCTGCAGGGATGTTTCGGAAGCTTCCAGAATTTTCCAGAAACTTCCGGGAACCTTCCAGAGGGGGCGGGCGTTGACGAAGAAGCCCGTGCCCGAGACGCGATTCGAATTTCCCGCCACAGGTGACGTCATCGGGGAGGGTGGGGTGGAAGCCTGTGACTCGAGACGCGATTCGAATTTCCCGCCACTGGTGACGTCATGGGGTAGGGTGGGGGTGATGACGTAATCGGGATTGGTGGGGGGTGATGACGTCATCGGGAAGGGTAGGGGGTGATGACGTCATAGAGCTTCCAGAAGTTTCGCGGCCTGGGGACAATTCGAATTTCCCGCCTCTGCGCATGCGCAGTGCGAGGATGACTCAGCACTTTGGTCCAGAAACCCCCTTGTTTATCTACTTATGATGTACACATTTTTGCTAGTGATTCACTCCTCGGTTGAATATGAATGATATGGGAAGATAATTAAATATGCATGAAACGTGTATCATATTCAGGTATGAGATCATCTAAATCAAAACAATAGTCACTATAGAATTATGCCCACAGAAGAGCAATTGAGATTTTTTTGACAACAGTTTTCACAAAATTCTGCTTCTATGATAGCCAAATACATGCTTTAAACACATCAATAAACATCAACACTTTTGAAATTGTTGAATAATAATCAAATCATGGCGTCTCACTACAGACTGTATAGAATTGTAAGTTAGAAAAATGAAAACCCCAAGATCAGTAATGAACGATTCAACACAATGCAGCCTTTACCTCTGTTACGTCGTTCAAGCGGTAGTGGATTCCCATCGTCCATTTGGTCGTCATCTTGATTGAACAGATTACGACGTACTCTAATTGTGCGCTTTTCGTCATGTTTGTTTTTTTCTAAGGAACAGTGATGGAAAACAATTACAATCAATTTCTGAAATTTTTATCATTCTCAGGAATATTTAAAGTCGAATATCAGAAAACCATTTCATTTTGAACCTAACACTAACCAAGATAATTGTAAAGTTTTTGAAAACCTAATTTTGGGCAAAAATAGGTTTTCAAATTCTGCTATAATATCAAAGAGAGGTGTATAAAAAAATCCTTACAGCAGTTTTTGAATAATGGTAGCAGAGACTGTGAGAAAGAATTTCAGCCTGCGATGAAAGTGTAAGCGCAAGGAATTTTTGGCAGCGATGAGCAAAATCTTTTTTGCAAGGTTCCTTGCGCTTACACTTTCATCACAGGAGGCTGAAAGTTTTATTACATACTGACACAGTCCATACTACCATTATTCAAACACTGCTGGAAGGATTTTTTTGTACGACCTCTAATAGCGGTTTTCAAAATTTCACCGGAGTCTCCCCTTAAGATATCAAAATGTTAGATAATCATTGGCTGATCAAGCTAAAAATATCCGGCGGATTTGAAAGAATATGTATAATATAAATATATTAATGTTTATAGCGAAGCCATCTTGTACCTCTTGATCTATGTTGTAATATCTTCTCCAATTCGTCGTTCGCATCTGGCAGGTTTTCATTTTCTGTAACGTCGTAATCGTTTGAATTTTCTTCTCCATCGCTTTTTTCTCCATCAACATCGTTCTTTTCTCGGTTCTCATCCCTCTCATCTGAATCACCAACGAAACGCTTCCTTGACGATAGCAAAGTCGTTGCTTTGTGTTTATTGAGAACATCGAGATTCTTTTTCTGCTGTACATTTTGCACCAACGTTGGACGTTTCTGATTCTGATAAAGGAAAATTCTGAGTAGAAAATATTCGAGAAATTGTGATTCACTGTTATTTAATTACGTATCATTACTGCATACTGCCAAATTCAAATTGGTTTGAAATTATATTCACAAATATGATAGTTCAACCTACTCGTGTTGGTTTTACATTTTCCTCCGATCCTGAAGATTGTACACCACGGGGGATAATTAACCGACGTCCTTCTTCTACTTTCTTTTCAATATCTTGTGCACTAACTGTAACATGGAGATATATAATTAAGTATGAACACCTAATTTCGATTTTAAGGATGTACTCTACAGTCCCAACCACATTGCCATTCGTCGACAATTATTGAATCCTCCGAGAGAAGATAAAAATCTGAAAAAAAAACTACCACAATCAAGTCGATAATGATATTTATTTTCAATAATAATAATTCTGAAAAGTTATCAACAAATTGTTTAAACAAAACATTGTTTCACAAATTTGCAGAGATCGTTAATTTTTTTCATATGAAATGAATTCGTTGATTTTTTGAATACACATGCATTTTTAAAGAATTTTCTCATATTTTTTACATTCCCGTTTCCGAACATTTTTCCCGTTTTGTAGAGGCTGTAACTACGAAACTATTCATTATATGCTCCGCAAACTTCAGAACTGTAATCTACATTGGTTTTATGAAAACATATGGGGCATTCCACGCCAACTCGACCAGTGTTAAATCTTAAACCTTAAATATTAAACCCCGACCATCTCAAAATCATTCCATGTTTTTTTTCTAACATTCTACTCAGTAAAAAACGCGTCCTGATTTTTTATTTTATTTTTTTATCAAACCGTTAATTTGTTATGAATTTTGGAAGTTGATTGAGAATGCCCCTTTTTAAAAATCTGAAAAAATTCTCAAAAATCCAGTGGATGACACAAAATAGCCCCCATTTAAGAAAACCTGGGCCGAATTTTTCTTCTATTTTTTTTTTCACTTAATTCAGAATTTTTTAATTTCAAAAGCTGAAATTAACACAGGATCAAATCGTAAGCGTCAAATAAGGGTCATAAATGGTGAAACCGAACGTTTCCGAGTAAATTGAATCTTATTTGATGCTTGAAATTTGATCCTGTGTTAGACAATCTCAGTTTCAAAAATTAGAAAATTCCGAATTGAGTGTGGAAATAAAATAGAAAAAAAATTCGGCTCACGTTTTCCTGAACAGGGGCTGTTTTGTGTCATTCACTGGATTTTTGAGAATTTTTTCAGATTTTTAAAAAGGGGCATTCTCAATCAACCCCAAAAATTCATAACAAATTAACGGTTTGATAAAAAAATCTAAAAAAAATGCAGAACGCGTTTCTGACTGAGTGGAATGTTAGAAAAAAATATGGAATGATTTTGAGATGGTCGGGGTTTAACACTGGTCGAGTTGGCGTGGAATGCCCCATATACAAAATTCAAGATTTTTTTCTCCATTTTTCAGGATTTTAAATTTGAGAAAACGGGAATTTAAAAAAAATGAGAAAATTCTCGAAAAATTCATGTGTGTTCAGAAAAATCAACCAATTCATTTCACAACAAAAAAAATGAACGATATCTGTAAATTTGTTAAGCAATGTTATGTTTAAACCATTTGTTGATCACTTTTGGGAATTATTATTATTGAAAATGAATATCATTATCGTCTTGATTGTGGTCGTTTTTTTTCAGATTTTTATCTTGTCTCGAAGTATTCAATAATTGTCGACGAAGGTCAATGTGGTTGGGACTGTACAGACAAAAATTGTCAGCCTCCTGCGATGAAATCTCCTTCGCGAGGTTCCTTGCGCATACACTTTCATCGCAGGAGGCTGACAATTTTTTTCACAGCCCATACTACCATTATTGAAAAACTGCTGGAAGGATTTTCTTGTACGACCTCTATCAGCGATTTTCCAACGTTTATCTGATAAATTAAATTTTACCAAATGAAGAAGAATTGGATTCGAAGCAATAAGAGTGACACGTTCAACCGCTTTTTCAATAACCTTTATATATCTGCGTAAACAAACAGCGCCCCATAGCAGGTCTCCGTGCGAGTTACGTTATATGACTTTCGGTTACGTTATATTTTGAGGTATAATCTTTCTATTTGTTTGCCAAGATTTATCAGAATTGTTTTCCACTTACCTCCCAAAAGTAATATGAACGCAGGATAGAATCCGAAATGGACATGATCTTCCTGGCAATCATCGTCGCAATCAGACCATTTCACATAGTAATATTTTCTTTTATCGAAGTCATTCTCACTTGTTGGCGTGATGTGATTGTCAGAGTTTTTTTTTAATTTGACGTCACGGATCGGTACGGTTCCGAATGTTTTGTTATCTGCGTAACTTACATACGCGTGAGTGATTTCACTCATGTTCTGGCAGTAAGGTGGTAGAAATCTACGCACTTGTTGCAGAACCCACGTGCAGACTGGTAAACACTGTACGTATAATCGCCAAGGTTCATTCTGGGCCCACTTGGATGGTGTTGTCTATAGTCATGCCTACATTCTGCGGCGGGCGATTGGACAACGTCGTTCCAGTGTTCCAGAATCAACGTCCCCAGTTATACTGTCTGTTCCACTTACTACGTCCCGACGTGCGCGGTTGAATTTGAAATAAGCAATCCTGTTCGACATTTAACAGGGCATTTCGGCATTCCCCTGTTTCCTCGTTGTGATTGGCGTTCATTTGAATTTGTGGCGGCTCCAGCTCGTTCTCGAACGCACCTAACCTAGAAACGACAGCACTAGAGAGCACTAGAATCGTCTGCTTCTCGAGATCACCAGAATCGATCTTTCTAGATTCGAGATCGAGTATAAATATCGACCGGCCCGCGCAGCCGGCAGTTCAGTCAAGTTCAGTCTTTCCGAGGAGCCACAGAAGCAACATCGAGCACGACATTCAAACAGTGCAATAAGTGAATTGTGATATACATATATCTAGTGAATCGTACTAACTTACAGTTATCGATTAGTATTGTATTATTGTTATTGTTGATCAATAAATAGTTTATCGTATAGACGATACGTGGTGGATTTCCGGTAGTTCAGACACCTTCACCAAAGCTACCTTTAAATCTCCACAAATTCAAGAAAAACGTTGCACTAAAATATTGAGGATATGGAAGGGTCAACGTTTTTATTCTACCGGTATAAACATCGTGGCGTCTCTAACCAGAGTTGACGAGAGTGTTCTGTTCAAGAAAGTAAAAACTGTGCATAGTGCGACGAAAAGCCTACGTCGAAAAAAAGAAAAGTTATTCTCACAATGACACCTACGAGGAGACGCAAAAGATATTTCGATGATGAGGAAAGTATTAACGACACTGCGAGATACAGAGCAATGAAAATTGCGAGTATAAAAGAAACTGCTAACCAAGTAAGTTCAGTTACGATTATATACCTGTAGTTTTTCAGGCATACAAAATTAACCTAATTATTCTGTAAGTTTTGTGTCATTGGTGACTTTGTTGAGGTTATGTTTACTGCCAAATTTATATTGTGGCTATTGTATATATTGTTTTCTTCATTGTACATATATATATATGTATATATATATTATATATATATATATATATATATATATATATGGGGCATTCCACGCCAACTCGACCAGTGTTAAACCCCGACCATCTCAAGATCATTTGATGTTTTTTTTCTAACATTCTACTCAGTAAAAAACGAGTCCTAATTTTTTTCAGATTTTTTCATCAAACCGTTAATTTGTTATGAATTTTGGAAGTTGAATGAGAATGCCCTTTTTCAAAACTCTGTAAAAATTCTCAAAAATCCAGTGGATGACACAAAACAGCCCCCGTTTAGCGGACGCGTTTTTCACTGAGTAGAATGTTAGAAAAAAACATGGAATGATTTTGAGATGGTCGGGGTTTAACACTGGTCGAGTTGGCGTGGAATGCCCCATATATTAGCATTGAAAATGCTTCCGTTTTCGGGTCAGTAATGGTCTGTGGGATCAAATCTTGAAGCGATGCAATGGAAGCGCGTAATGAAAAGTTGAATAAATAAATAAAAGACCGAAAACAATTGAACGAGGGAGATTTCGGTAATGTAGATTTTACGCAGTGATTTTACGGTGCACATAATGATTCGTAGTATAATCATAGATGGCAATAATAATAGCGCAGCATGTGTAACTTTCTTTTTTCTCCATTACATTCAGAGATTCAGATAAAAAAATTCCACGAAAACAAGATAACGAAGGACATTTTCAATGCATTAGCTGCTTGCGTTACATGCAAGATCTGTAGATTTATATGATATATAATATTCCCAAAAATGCTTTTGTTCTCAAATGGTTGTAACTTTTCTATTTTCACGAATTTCAACATGCCGATTTTTTTATAGATAGTTTAGACCCAAAGAAAGAATCAATTTTTTGAAAATTCAAAGGTGTATGGGGTAGTCCAAATGAACGTGAACAGAGTCGCTGATTTTTTTCCGTATTCTACTCTACAACAGGTACACACAGGTACACTTTTTTTTATACACCGATTTTTCTTAGATTTTTTAGACTCATCGTTCGGTCACGGCGATTTTTCAGAGTTTTTCCATTAACCTAATGTAATTCTGAAAGCTTACATTTTATCGCAAAGTCATAAAGGAGAAAAAGTTTAGTTTCCTTTTGATCTTTACAAAAATATTTTTTCACGAATTTTCAGAGCATACTAAATCGTTGATTTCGATGAAAAAAGTACAAAAATTGAGTTATCTCGGAAAACCCGTTTTCAAAAATTTTGAAATTTTTTGTCATTTTTCTTTGGTCAAAAACACACCACTTTTGTATAAAACATATTTTGGGCACGGCCTTCGTTCGGGAGCTACGCCTTGTTTTATGTGATAATATCAGTAAAGTACGTGAATCAATTTTTTTTCTTTAATTTTCCGTATAAATTTTTTTATAAATTACTTTAGGCGGATTCGACCCCAAATTGTGTGTTCCATACCTAAAATCAAAATCACTTTATTCGTCATCAACTTCGATACACGATTGAGTGTTTACAAACTCAATGTTCCAAGAGTCAAAACACTTTAGTATCCTGAAATCTCTATAATAATTTGTTTCATTCGTTTTCTGATTAGCCCAAGATCAGTGGTCTTACAGTGATTACTTATGACGTTTACTAATCTTGGTTAGTGTCGACTTTACGGTAGGGAATCAATTTAAATCTTTTTATCCGATAGAATTTCAGCTTTGGCACGTAGATGAAACCCGTGACAGTTGGATTTGCATGTGTACTTCACTTTCTTTTCTTACACCGGTCGCAAAATGCCACTTTTCATACCTCTTGAGCGGGCGCAAAACAGATCTTTTCGGCCCTCGAGCGCAAAGTGCTGTTTTGCGCCCGCGCACTCGGTCTGAAAAGAGGCATTTCTGCAGACCAGGTGTTGAGAAAAAAATCGTGTGCATCACGGGCGCAACTCTATTTTGGCAAGTGTGATTGCAGTACACTCGAAAAATAGTACTTTGTACCCTTGATACACAATGTACTATTTCAATTATGATTTTCAATGTTCTATTTTATGTTCAAGAAAATTTTTGACCACATTCAAAACTCACGGTTTGACCTCGAGTGATTTATACGAAATATTGAACAAAAATTGATTTACGTACTTTACTGATATTATCACATAAAACAAAGCGTAGCTCCCGAATGAAGGCCGTGCCCAAAATATGTTTCATACAAAAGTTGTGTGTTTTTGACCAAAGAAAATTGACAAAAAATTAAAAAAAATTTTAAAACGGGTTTTCCGAGATAACTCAATTTTTGTGCATTTTTCGTCGAAATCGACGATTTAGCATGCACTGAAAATTCGTGAAAAAATATTTTTGTGAAGATCAAAAGAAAACTAAACTTTTTTTCCTCTGTGACTTTGCGATAAAATGTAAGACTTCAGAGTTGCGTTAGATTGATGGAAAAACTTGAAAAAATCGCCGCGACTGAGCCATGGGTCTAAAAATTCTAAGAAAAATCGGAAAGCGTACCTTTTATGGAGTAGAATACGGAAAAAAATCGGCGACCAATTCGGTGAGGGTCGGGGTCAAACTCTGTTCACTTTCATTTGGACTACCCCGTACATATATCTCCCTCGAAAGGAAAAACCCTCAAAGTATAAAATATTTATCCAACAATAATTTTTGACAAATTCATTTTCAGACTGCAGAATGTAGTGACTCTGATCAATACCAGGCACAGGTTGACAATATTCCTTCGGTATGTGGCACTGGAGAACCCGATGTGGTAAGTTCGTACGAAATTCAACAAACTGCATTCGAAATTCATGATTTTAAGAAGTTCCAAACTCTTTCCAAATTCCAAATGCTTGTGCATGAAAAAATGAGTACATTGCAACGTATATTATTTAATTTAATTTCTGTCCTCTTGATGAACACACCAAAATGCTTTATTGATTAAACCAACATGTGATGAATTCAGTTATTTCCGATTTCTTTTTTGTATCGGCTCTATACTTAAATAATTGAACCGAAATATAATTGTATATTTTTAATTATAGTTCGTATCATCTGATTGTGATGCCTCCGCAGAAAATGGTACGCCCACCAATGACGAAGAGTTCGAGACACCTATACTTTGTGAAAATCCACCAAAAAACCTTCACGATTTATTACAAACTCCGGGGTTCTGTGACGCTATATCAACACCGGTGGAAAGAAGTACGGCTGAGTTACTGTTAATGGTACTCAAGTATTCGATAGCTAATAAGTTACCTTTGACGTCAACGTCGAATTTAATGCAACTAATAAATAGTATATTTGCTATGCCGGTAACACCAGAATCTCGGTATATGATAGACAAATTTTGCAATTCTAGAGATAATGCAGAATTTCATGCCACATGTCCAAATTGTACTATGTACATCGGCAAATTGAGAACTCTGGATGAAACTGCAAAATGTACCAATTGTAACACAGATATCGATATGTCGAGTCCATCATCAACGAATTATTTCGCAATAGTTGATCCTTCGGACGCAGTAGCCGATTATTTAAATGCGTATGAGGATCATTACAGCTTTGTAATGACGGAAAGGCGTTACGAAGCAGGTCGTATCAGAGATGTATATGATGGAAAATGCTACAGGAGTTTCGTTAATAAATTACCAGAATGTACGAAACAACAGTATGCTACCGTAGCATTCAACACAGATGGGGCACCAGTGTTTGAGTCCTCCACCTATTCCATTTGGCCCATCTATATCATGCTTAATGAATTGCCGCCTGAACATAGATTCAATAAATTGATAGTCTGTGGCCTATGGTTCGGGAAAAGTAAACCTCAGATGAGTATTTTTTTGGATACACTTGTCGACCAAATGAATGAGCTTTCAACTAGGGGAATATCTTGCTCAATAAAAGGAGAATCACTCAATGTCAAATTATACGGATTGATCTGCTGCGTAGACACTGTGGCTCGTTCACCCATGAATGGAACAATGCAGTTCAACGCTTTTTTTGGATGCGATTGGTGTCTGCATCCGGGCGAATGGGTGGATGGTAGTATGCGCTACCCTCTATTGGAGAATAATGTTCGAGACAGGGACATGGAAAATACCATTAAGCTTATGAGGGAAGCAGTACAAAAAGGACTTCCAATTTTTGGAGTCAAAAATGCCTCTCCACTAATAAACTTGATCTACTTTGATATTATTAGAGGTTTTGTTCCTGACTATTTACACTGTTTTCTTGCTGGTGTTGCAAAGCAGTTGACCGAGTATTTGATCAAATCTATCACTGCAACTGATCTCAAAATTCTCGAGGTACGTTTATCGAAGGTTAAAGCTCCCAATCAGGTTGGTCGCTTATCCAGGCCTTTGAAAGACAGAGCTCAGTGGAAGGCGCGTGAGTGGGAGAACTGGCTCCTCTATTATAGTATACCAGTTCTTGAATCTGTAATAGATCGGCAGGTACTCAAACACTGGAGCTTGATAGTTGAAAGTCTACATATACTTTTAAGAACTGACATTACATTGGAACAATTAGACGAGGCAGACCGCATGCTTCACGAATTTGTCTGTGGGATGGAAGGAATGTATGGCAAAACTGCGATGACTTACAATGTCCATCAGCTATTACATATTGCCAGGAGTGTATATGATTGGGGGCCATTATGGGCACATTCTACGTTCCCATTCGAGTCGGGGAATCATCAATTACTCAGTTCCATCCATTGTGCCAGAGGTGTAAATCAACAGATACTTCGGTACTTGAATATCCATCGTACAGTGGACATTCTTGAAAAACATCTGTATCCATTTTCGTCACCTATTGTTGCACAGTATTGTAGGGGTTTAGCTAAACCACAGACAAAAAAATGCTTACAAAAATCGGATGTCACATATTTTGGGAGTACGACTGTAAGTGATAAACATTTACTGAAAAAGTTTCAATTATCACCGAACACAATAACTTTCATGAGAATTGTGAAGAATGGTTGTTTGTATGCTTCTGCTGACAAGGTGAACCCCCGTTCGTGCAATTCATTTGCGCAACTTGCTAACAAAGCATACATTAGAATTCTCAAGTTCGTTGTTGACGAAGACCGGAATAAACAATTGGTTTTGTGTAATAACATACAAACAACGTCCAGTGGATTTGCCAAATCACTACTGAAAGTTACTCAAATACAAAATGATATTATAGCTGTAGACATAAGCTGTATTGACACGGTCTGCGCATTCCTCAATGTTACGGACATAAGGTATATTTGTGCAGTACCAAATTTATATAAATATTAGAGAGTCGATATACAGTTCTTACTATCCTATACTAATCCTTTTGATTAATCATAATTTCGCACGTTGACATTACCCACTCTTGAAGTAAAGTTGAAAACTTTATGTATCTATGCGTTTCAGAGGTTTTTAGAGGTTTTGTAAAAAGAAGTATAAGAAGTAAAAAAAAATTGTCGATGCGACCTTATACCTTTAGTTTGTTAATTTTTTTTGCTGAAAATTAAAAATTGTGGAATTTCGTCCAAAACTTGATTTATGTATACGTTTCAGAGGTTTTTGAAGGATTTGTAAAAAAAAATGTACCATGTAAATGAAAATGGTGGATACGACCATACATCATTAGTGAACACGATTTTTTTTTCCTAATCTAGAAATGAAAGGATGTAACCGCCAGTACTAACGACCTGTCACCTTTTTTTTTCTTTCGGCTGATTTTCATAGGTGTATGCGTTTTGGACACTATAATAGCGAATGGCAGAGAACAAAAAAAAGATATGACCTTTTACCACCAAAATCAACTTTTTGGTGGATACGACCTTAGACCACTATCGCGATATATTTTGAACAATGAAAAACTTCTTTCAAATTTGCAATTTTCACACAATCCTGACGACGAGTGAATTCAATGAGCCCATTTTGATATGAAATATTTCTTCTTACAGTTTGTTATTAGTTAAAGAATCGTATAATATTTTCTTATCTAATGAGCAAAACTGAGATAAAAGAATATTCACTAAAGTCAGTGGTACTCTCGACTATAATTTTGGTTACGTACCGATTTGTCTCGAAATTGTTTGATGATATTTCTTTATGGATCCAAGTTTTATTTTCACAAACCTTGTTATGAATGAATAACAGTCGAAAATGTTTTCGTTCATCAATTCATTTGTCTTTGATATTTATTTCAATTCCAAAAACCTACATTAAAAAAAAAAAAAACATATATATGAATGGTCTCGTGAGTTAATTCTATAACCATTAACGTAGTCGAATATTTGCACCACAAGAGGACATACGTGTTCAATGAGTATATAAGGGGATTTTATAATTGAACTCACTTCGTTGAGTTAATCAAAAAATATGTATAAAAAACGAAAGCGGCTACGTGTGATCTAATATGTAAGGTATATCTAGTTACTAGTAGGTAAGGTTCAGAAGTATTGATACCGATAAATTGTGTCAATATCTGCCCTCAGAAGGGCATAACGTGTAGCAGGAAGCGCACGATCTTGTTCATGTTTTCTCATCAAATATCCATTTTCTTCTTGTTTTTTCTGAATAAACGTATTGTTTTCACACAATCTGAATTACGATTTCATTGCTCCATCTCCCTTATTTGATTTCTCATTCGTTACTCTTGGTTGTTGTAATTAGCATAAAATTACCCGTTAATGTAATCCGCGATTCATCGTTAGTTGAGACTAAAATGCGAGGGGCGTCTCACTCGGAATTCAAATGAGATCGTACGAACGTTGTTGATCGTTGGTCGACGATTTTGTACGATGTCGTACGATTTCATACGATGTCAACGCTGAACACTTTAGTCCCACATTTTTGAGACCGTGCGCCCTCAGCGCGTCAATGTCGACGCGTTGAACGCACGAATTCACGTTGAATTCCGCTGAATTCCACGATCTCAAACGCTAACGTATTGCGTTCACGCTAACTACACTGAATTCTTTCCTTTCGCTTACGAATTCAAACGTTAGGCATAGTAAGATCGAACGACTTGGTACGACTAAAAGTTTCAAAAATACCTATTTGAAAAATAATCATAACTTATCTATTAATCGGCATCCTGTGGCATGAATACAAGTAAACATTGCAAACACTTTTCTTAATTTCATAATCACCATAAAGGTCCAGCTTTTCATAATTGATTAAAAACTGTATTTAATTTATTAAACCTATTTTATTATGGATTTCATTCATGAATTCACACTCATCTAATAGTATATTATGCACCTAGGGCGGTAAAGGTTGTTTTCGACGAGTGCGAGGTTGTATTCCGAGGCGAAGCCGAGGATTACAATCGCACGAGTCTAAAACAACGTTTGCCCTGTGGTGCATACGATATTTCATACACCAAAGGGAAATAAAGCGGTTTTTTCGGCTGGAACAGGGCAATAAACCGCCGTTTATATCCCTGAGGTGTATAAAAACCATTTTAGACAATAACAAATATTTTACTTTTCGCTAACTAACAAACGAGCGAAATTTTGTCTCACAGACTACATTACCATTATTCGAAAACTGCTGGAAGGATTTTTTTATAGACCTCTTTTTGATATTGTAAGAATTTAAAAACCTATTTTTGCCTAAAATTTCACCGAAGTCTCCCCTGAGTGGCTTCCTAAAATTAATTAATTGTTCATTCGAATCTATTCGTCATCAATAAAATGTATAATATATATCGAAACAAATAGAAGTATCAATTCATAACCCAGCAAAGGAAAACGTATAGCAAGCATTATTAGAAGCAAGTATTAAACTTACCTAACAGTAAGTCCGAGTTAAAACTTAAAGTCGGGAAAACTCCGCCATGTGTCGAACTACCGATCCGACCGGCTCAATCTGTGTCGCACTGCGCATGCGCTCCAGTCTTGACTGTATGGTAAGGGCCCGACGGACACTGACGTTGCTACAGCGATTTCGTACGATCTCGCTTGAATTCTTACTGAATTCGTGCGACTTCGCGCAATGGTAGCTAAGAGTTTTACGATCGAGCAACGATTTGCTACGTTAAACAACATAGATGAGCGATCTCTTCAAACTTTTCAAAACACTTACAGAGGCATACAGAAACTGACGATTTCGGGAATGTGGACCTTGAATTTTTCCGTGTTTCGCGTTCGATTGACAGATTTCATGCGTTATTTACTTCGACTCTTAGCGTTTTACACGTTGAATTCACGAGTGAGATGCCCCTCGCTAAAATGTGTTTTGAATATTATAACATATCACGTAATAAATGATGTGGTAAATTGCATAATAAATCGTATACAAAATAATATTATAAATCATGTAACAAACTACATACCAATTTCGGTCATAAATTCTTGTGGTTTATCATATGATTTGACATGTGATTCATTAGGTCTTTTTTTATGAGATAAATTATATCATCTTTTTCAGTAGGGTAGGGAACTGCTGGCCATAGTAAAGACAATCTCGCATTTCCATCATTATTTATATGGCAGGAAGTTCTTAATCCGCACTGATCACGCTTCGCTCCGTTGGTTATTGTCTTTTAAGGCTCCAGAGGGTTTAGTTGCTCGGTGGTTGGAAGTCCTGGGGCTGTATGACTTCGAGATACAACACCGAGCCGGAGCATTGCATAGCAACGCAGATGCCCTATCCCGCAGACCTTGCGAGAAAGAGGGAGATTGTCGACAATGCATAAGACTAGACTCGCAACGCGACCCACCAGTTTTCGTCCGCGCCGTCACCCTCCAAGGAAGTCTCGAAGACTGGAAAGCTGACCAGGAGAACGACGACGTCCTTCGGCAGCTGAAAAACTGGAAGATCGCTGGAACTCGCCCAGAATGGCAAGACATCTCCTCCAACAGCCAGAATTTTAAGGTTTATTGGGCCCAATGGGACTCAATCCACCTGCGAGACGGCCTCTTGTACCGATGCTGGGAAAGTCCTGACGCGAAGAGTGTCAAATGGCAACTGCTTGTTCCGAAACATAAGATTTCGGATGTCCTACAAGAGTTGCATGACTCCCCGGTCGGCGGCCACTTCGCAGTTAATAAAACTCTCGGGCGAATTCGAGATCGCTACTTCTGGGCAAGGTGTCGCACCGATGTAGAAGATTGGTGCCTCAATTGTGACGTCTGCGTGGCGAAAAAAGGTCCTCGGGGGAAAGGAAAAAGTCCCCTTCAAATCTACAATGTCGGGGCCCCCTTAGAAAGAACAGCAATGGATATACTCGGTCCGCTTCCAGTTTCAAATTCGGGAAACCGCTGGGCCCTGGTCATAGCTGACTATTTTACCAAATGGCCCGAAGTCGTGGCACTGCCGAATCAGGAGGCCAAAACCGTTGCTCTTGCCTTTGTGCGAGAATTCGTTTGCCGACATAGTTGTCCTCTCGAAATACACACAGCCCAGGGTAGAAACTTCGAAGCAGACTTAGTTGAGGAAATATCGCAAATCTTAGGAACCAGGAAGACGAGAACCACGGCTCTACACCCCCAGTCTGACGGTATGGTTGAGAGAATGAATCGAACCCTGTTGACCTATTTCACGAATTTTGTTGCCAAAAACCAGAAAGACTGGGACGAGTGGATTCCCCTCTTCCTTCTCTCGTATCGCTCCGCGATCCATGAGACGACGGGTCACTCACCCGCTATGATGATGTTGGCCCATGATCTTCGCCTCCCTTCCGACCTGGAAAAAGGAATCGTCCCCTTTCCAACACCCTTTCGGACAGAATTCGCGTGCTCTTTACAAAATCGTCTTGACGAAATTCACGAATTTGCTCGCAATAAAATTTGTTTAGCTTCTGACAGGATGAAGGCTCGCTATGACGCTCGAGCCCGAGATCTTCGGTTTGAAGCTGGCGATGCCGTTTGGTTATTCCAACCTCGACGAGAGAAGGGGCGCTGTCCAAAATTGCAGAGCGAATGGGAAGGACCTTATGTCGTCGTAACGCGGATTAACGACGTGGTCTATAAGATACAACGTTCAAATCGAACTCGCCCTAGAATAGTTCACTTAGATCGACTAGCTATTTATGAAGGGAGAGACACAACTCCGGAGGTCTTCGTCGGGCCTTCCACTTCTAGTGTCCGTCGATTGGAAACAACAAGCCCTGTGGTTGAAACCGTCTCTCCTCGACTCGTGCAAGAGTCGTTACCGGTTGGACGGAAAGAACCTGGAGCTTTCGTTAGCTCTTTGGACTGGTCTCCCGACGTTCCGTTGGACATTATTAAAAGACCTGGTAGACCATTGACAATAATTGTTGAGGGTAACATTGGCTGTGGCAAAACAACTTTCACTAAAAGATTTTTAGAAGACAAGAATATCCTCACCCTATTGGAACCCCTTGAAGAGTATCGGGACGTGGCGGGTGAAAATCTCCTGGAAAAGATGTATAAAAACCCCCTCAAGTGCGGTTATCAGTTTCAACACCACGTGTTGATGACGATGAGGGAGAGACATCGACTGAGAACGACGCTTCCTATCAAGGTAATGGAACGGTCGATTTTCAGTGGAAGTTGTTTTGTCGAGGCACGACGACGGTTGGGGAGTTTGGAGGATTATGAAGCCCACCTATTATGGGAGAATTGTAGAATTTTTTCCGAAAGCTCCTCGGATTTCGAAGTCGACCTGGTTGTTTATTTGAGGTTGGCCCCCGCAACCTCTTTCGCTCGAATTCAATCTCGAGCCAGGAGTAGAAGGGATGTGGGGGTTCTGGCCCACGATCCCTGTTACCGACATGTTACCGACCGAGGGGTTCGCATCCGTGCTATTTACCGACAGTGGGTAAGTTACCCCACTGTTACCAACCGATGGTTCTATTTACCGACAGTGGCCCCGGAGCATCCCTGTTACCGGCCGATGGTTCTATTTACCGACAGATAGCGTCCCTATTATAGTGGGTTACCCTCGGAGCATCCCAGTTACCGACCGATGGTTCCCGACAGATGGCGTCCCTAATTACCCCGAGAGATGGCGCTCCTAATTCTTCATTCCCCAGATGGCGTGCCTAATTGTATGGCGTCTGTTTCACTGGGGCGCCTACTTTACCCTGTAGAGGCTGCCTGTTTCACCGCTAGATGGTGCCGGGTGCCACCCCCGTAGAGGGCGCCTGCTTTTGCCCGGATCTTTTGGATAATTTATTTCCCACGCGGGCGACTAAGATCAGAGGTATTGTTTCCAAGATTTTTTCAGGAAAATTTATTTCCCACGCGGGCGGCGGCAAAGATCAAAGGTTTTGTTTCCAAGAATTTTTTTCCCACGCGGGCGGCGGCAAAGATCAAAGGTTTTGTTTCCAAGAATTTTTTTCCCACGCGGGCGGCGGCAAAGATCAAAGGTTCTGTTTCCAAGAATTTTTTGAGGAAAATGTATTTCCCACGCGGGCGGCGGTAAAGATCAAAGGTTTTGTTTCCAAGAATTTTTTGAGGAAAATGTATTTCCCACGCGGGCGGCGGCAAACATCAAAGGTTTTGAGAATTTTTTCCTCACACATGCGGCGGAAATCAAAGGTTTTGTCTCTGATTTCCTTTCCCACGGTGATATCAAAGGATTTTTCCAATTAACAACCTCAAGTCACACCTGCACGCGGCTTGAGTCAAAGGGAGGTGATATTTTCTCACCCCCACACCCCCGATCCGCGATGTATATAAATCCAGAGCTACCGAGATGAAGCCACACAAGTGCTTCGACTTTACATCGGGTGTTAGTTTAACGAGGAGATATCTACACTGTTAGTTCACACAACGGAACATTCACGGTATGTTGGTCATAACACCATCCGAGTGCAAAACTCTAAAAAAGGTTAGGAAAGCTCGCGCATCCAAATTAAAGACGATGGACTCCATTCCTCTGATTCCGGTCAAACCGTATCCTCGATTCGATCGGCGAGTGAACTCTCGTCATGAATGGGAGCGAACCGAACATTTCATCCTGACATCTAAATTACAATATTCGCTGAAAAGAACCACCGAGGAGCTAGAAAACGAATTAAAAAGAATCGGTTATGATCATGAAAATCATCACTCGTACACGTTCAAATTTAGAAAAAGTTCTCGGGGATATTCCGCCGACGTTCGTCATATTTACATCGTCGAGCTCGACAATTGGTTCTCGTACCTATAAGTACCCTCGTTAGTCGAAACAGTTCCTGGAATAACCATCAACGTGCTGCAACACGAAAGATTTTCAAAGTTGAGAAGGATAGTGGTGGGGGTAAAGAACTATAAAATGAAAATTAGCGAGGAATCGACAGCAGCGGATGATCTGGATGAAGATGGTGGCGAGGTGAAACGAAACGTTGGTTGGATAGAATAATTGCTCACTCGAAACCGATTGTGGATCTAAGCGATTGGGGTTGCCCATCTCCTCAAGTAATGCGTACCGATGCACACCCCTGCCTGATTCACGCGAACTATCAGATTGAGCCGAAGCGATACCCTGGACACGATACTACCGCAAAATACCATTGTGCTGTGGAAAACGTTCAGCGATTGAAGTCGTGGTTTTTCAAACACTTGGATGAAAAAAAAAAAATTATGATTGATCAGTAAAAACTTCACGTCACTTTTATTATAAAAATAGAAATTAATTGTCATTATTATTATTATCGCTGTAGGTTTTGCTGGTTACATTATTTTTACATTAATAAATTTTGTTACATGCCATATATTCTTAGGTTATTTTATCATTAACTTATCTTTTAAGATTATAAACATTCTTAGATTAGGCTAAAATATGATGTTTCTCTGCGAATCTGTAAGAAGAATAAAAAGGTGTGATTAGTAAAAAGCATTTTGATCACCCATCAATTATACACACCAATCCTCGCAATACCCCTCATCCTCCTCCTCCTCCTCCTCCTCCTCCTCCTGCTCCTCATCCTCCCAAAAGACCTCCCAATCCTCGGCATGCAGGATCAGGCGATCCAACAACCTGGCAGGGTGGCTGTACGATCCGTGGGTTGGGATTGGGGCCCTATCGTTCTGGAGTCTGAACCACCAGTAAGAGTACCGATGGTTGATCTCAATCACAACAATCTGCCCCAAAAAATCCACAACCATGCCCTGCATATGATCTATCCCACCGTTGAGCTGCACCAGCACCCCGACGAAATGCTGCAGGATCAGCAGTACGTTATCCTGCAGCTGATCCCACTCCGTCGGGTACGCCCAATCATAAGCTGTGTTGAAGCCGGGGAGGGAAATGTTAGATAAAATTAAAAACGGCAAATTCTCAACTCAAAAACTTGACGCAATACTCACAATGAATGATGTCGATTCCGACCATACTTTTAAAAATCAGGAACGGATTTATTGGTGGATATATTAAAAATTTTGAGTATGGGCAATTCCACCAATTATCAACCAATGTTTGGGCCCGAAAAAATCGATTTGCCTCAATTTTTTTCCTCGCATTCTGTGAACCAAGATTGGCAGATTCACCAAGTTTCAGTCAAATACTTACTTACCATTACGAGGAATACGATATTCAATTTTTAGGATAAATTTTTTTTACGCATTTTTGACGTACTTCCAACGTCACAATAAAAATTCGAAAAAATACGTTTTTCATGTGAAAAACTCTCAGCTTTTCGAATCCATTTTTCATTCTTCACTATCTCTGCTGAAACCAGCTCAAAAACACGTTTTTTGACAAAAAACAGCGATTTCTCGATGTGCTCAATGTTTTATCATTCTTTTGAATTTTTATTCCGAAAGCTGAGATTTTTTCAGTAAGAAACTCAAATTTTCAGAGTGGGACGGCTACGTGGTCGCGTGTGAGCTACGATTAACCCCTTGGCAATGATGCAAAAATGGGATTTTCGTGCCACGTTTGTATTTGAAAAAAAAGTCAATACATTCATCCTACAATCTCAGTACTACGGTTTTTGAGGTCACTGAATCCGAATCTGAAATCGGATTTTTCAAATTCAAAATGGCGGATCCAATATGGCGGACGCAAATTCGGAAAACAGTTTGATTCCGATGAAAGTGAGTAACTTCAGGTTTTCGAGGTCGCTGGATCCGAATATGACGTCAGATTTCCAAAATTCAAAATGGCGGATCCAATATGGCGGAAGAAAATTTCATTAAGCCTTTTTTTCAAACACAAAAGTGGCACGAAAATCCCATTTTTGCC
>JAEUYN010001263.1:0-14909 GCA_018257835.1 Euura lappo
GTAAAATCTACATAAAGTTCAGTGAGAGTTACAAGGCTCTTACTTGGAGCTACTTTACTTTTTGTAAATTTTACAGAAAACCGGGCTTGTCCCCTATTTAGCACGGCACTTTGTTAACCCAACAATGTATTTTTTACCGTGCAATTTTATGGCTGACATCTGGTTCCAATTTATTAAACTGGAAACAGCGACTCGGTTGATAGTTTCAGAATACAAGTACCGACCTATAAGTAAGACATCTCGAGTCATTGATAAAGATGGAAAAGAACAATTCAGTGACTTCTATTTCGATGACTGCACTCCGATTATAACAATAATCGCAAAGTCACGAGGGAATTCAAAAGCCTTGACAGGTTTAGCAGTGAATAGATAATTAACCCGTGTTGTTATCGCTACTTCAATAATTGCAACGAATAATGAACCTTCGCATAATTAATGGACGTCGATAACTTTTGCAATTCTCACATCTGATATTCACAAGCCAATAACGTATGACGAGACTTTAGAGCTTAGATTAATAGAATGTGTCGTGCCTAAATTTGAAGGGATTGAAGGGAAGTAATCAAAGCCCGGGAATGCGGGCTATATAGCCGCCGGTTATGGTCGATGAGGGGTTGCAGGGGAAAGAGGAGGGGGGGGGATCAAGATACGTTACAGCGGAGTATCTGTACTCAATAACTATATATTCTATAAATCCTATCAACTACTATACGTATGTCCAATTATTATCCAGGGGATGGCGGGATCAATATTTTATACAGGTGTGTGAATGTGCGTGTGTGTGTGTGTATAAATTTCAGGTAAGGACCGACCTCACTGACGGTCCGTCAGTGTGTGTGTGTACGTGATGCCTTTTCCGACATGGTCCCATCTGTCTGTGTTCCTTCTTTCTCTGTATCACTTCCAGTCCCTCTCACCGTTCTTTCAATCTTTCTACCTCCTCTGCGTCTTATGTCCAAAGACCAAGTGTCCGCTCCGGCAGTTTAGCGTGACTGTCGGTCTACCCGACCGCAACGCTCGGGAGCGTCCGGTCTGAGCCGCAGGAGCCCGAGCGGCCCGTCTGTTCGTGTCCGTCAAGTCTGCGTGTGAATGTCTGTGGGGGTGTGTGAGGCGCTTGTGGCGGGACTCGGGGAGTCACGCCACAACACAGCTGATGAAAGTCAAGGGGACCGGTACAGCGGGTTTCATAAAAAATATCGGCGTCTCAGATCGGTACAAACGATCGTGGCGTCTAATACACATAGAAAAAAATGGACTATTTTTGAAAACACACGTGACGCAAGTTTTGTACTAGGAAACTATACTCTTCGTCGTGTGAATGTAGGGATATTAAAAAGTTTTTTCCTTCCTTTGCAAATAACTTGGTCCAATTTTCTTGCACTATAACCAAGCCGAATCGGATTAACGGCACTCCTGAAAGTTTGAAGTATCTTTTTTCATGTGCAGAAACATGGTTAAAATTTTGAGTGAGTCGGGGCATGCATATTTCTTATGAAACATGTTGTATTGGTTCCCTTAACCTCGTAATTTCTGACTGATCGTGAGGGGAATACAAACTGAGAGAAATTCAATGATAGTTAAGGTACTGTGGCAAGTCATTACCTACGTCTAGTACGTCGAAGGGGATTATAGTAGTTACACTTGTATTAATACTATAATCCAAATAACCTCCTACTGTTTAGTTTGTAGAAATGACTGTATCATACTATTCCGATTATCCACGAATCTTTCAAATTCTATTACAATCGCTATTATTGTTACCAAATTTCTCTCAATGCAGTGTCATAAAGTGGATTGATCTTCACATTTTTTTTTACTCTACTTCTATTGAAATTGCTGCTACTGATGGTCAATCACTGCTGGTTAGTGGCTCGACCACTTTGTTTAACTGATGGCTTGACCAACACATTGTCAGAAATTGTGTATTTCGATACATGGCACAGCGTATTTGAAATAGAACTAGACTGGAAATAAAGGAAGGATCGTATCTAGGAGTTCACTTCACCTGAACCAGTGAAAATACGAGGAGAACTTACGAAGATCTTGAACCAGCACTTTTTTCCGTCTAATCAGTGTGACTTATGATTAGAAAATAACCTACGTTACAGCAGTTAGAACGTATGTCGCAGACAAATCACGCACAGAGTGAACGAATGTTGTACTTTTCGCTGAATTTATACCGATTCTCTCTATTGAAATCTTAGTGCTGTATTGAACAGATTATATTCTGAATTTGGGCCTCATTGACACATTCCTGAACAGACTCATTGTTGGACTGGAGAAGTCATTCGAAAACAAAAACCGAAGAATTCTATCAATGGTAATACATGCAAAGGTAACATTTTTCAGTCACATCGGAATAGACTCGAGTTTGGAGCACTTTTGTCTTATTGTGCATCCCGTTTTGGGGTGAACAAATCGATGGAAATAAGTTCATAAATTCCGCAGGAATTTCAGCGTCATTTTTAAAACTCATATCCAACTTCCGGCTCGAATGACAACCGAGGGACTGCAGGCGAAGGAATTGCAGTCATTTCAGACTCGTCATAGCTGACCACTCGGCCAACGCGGTTCAACGGCGATGACTGCGTGGTGATCGTTATCCGCTTCACAAGATCATCGCCTGTGCTATTAATTTCAATCGGATTATCTGGTGACTGTGACAATTCGTTCATAATCAAAAGCACGGTTCTTCGTTAAATTCCCAAACTTGTTTTTTGTGAGATTTAGAGCGTAATTCGTTTCCAATTGTAGTGTAGAGAAATTATTCGTCGCCGTAACAATTTTGCGGTCTCTCCCTCCCTGAACTCCAGTGTTATCAGAACTCTTCGTAATCAGCTATTTTATCGCGGGTACTACATCGCTACTCTCAGATCCGCCACCGACGAACAGTTGCTTGGTGAGTCTTTGATCGGAAGAAACAATGCGGTTCTCCAGCTGCCTCAGATCAACGGTAGCGGTTCTGCTCCTGATCGGGGTCGTACAGGCAAACCCTACGTCGGCCAATTTTGGCTCTCGCGTTGACGATGGCGGTGTACACTTTACGATTGTTCACAACAACGATATGCACGCGAGGTAAGCGATCAATCGACAGTATAAGGTTTGAAAGAAGCGCTCAAAACCTCGGCCTCCAATCTACATTTGTTTGAAGGGCCTCAGACCTGATCATACACGCTCTCGTCTAACCGGTTACAATTTGCAATTCATTGACTCAACTGTAATGCTGCAAACTTTGACTTTTCTTTTCAATTATGTGACCAACTTGATACAAGAGAATCGTAAAATCGATGATGGTTTAACTCAAGTTGAAAAGCATCACCTTCGAAACTTTCCATGTACAACTTTGGTTATCGACGACCATTTAATATCTCTTTTTTTATTACCTCTCCTTATACAGATTCGAACAGATTTCTAAACTTTCTGGAACGTGCAGCGATTCGGAAGCAGAGAGCAACAATTGCTACGGAGGATTCGCTCGAGTAGCCACAGTAGTAAGAAGTGCTAGGAATGGAAGCATCCCAGCACTTTTCCTAAACGCAGGAGACACTTACCAGGGCACAGTCTGGTTTACCGTATACAAATGGAAAATCGTTTCGAAATTCTTGAGCATCTTGGAACCAGACGCAATCGTGAGTTCCATGAGATCATTTCGCTCTAATTAAAAGTTACGAATTAATCTATTTCTTGAGGTTATTCTCATTCAGTCATTGAGGCAACATTTTTATGTCAGTCTTATGAAAACATGAGCAAGGTATGATTGTATCAAACGTATGGTGAAATTTTAATGTTCAAACTTTGGTAATTTGAATGGTTGTATCTGCTGACAAAAATCTGCTAGTCCCATGTATACTTTATTGTTGAGATTGTCAAGGCGATTTAAATAGCAACCACCACACGTATCTATCGTGTCAACCAATCGTCGAAATCTCTGTTAAAATTAGATTTTCGAATCGAATTACAACAAATCCGAGATCGGTATTTTTACATTTTCTAGTTGCTCGAGAAGCGGTAGGGCTCCATTAAATTTACTTGACAGAATTCATTATCGAATCGCGTACTGATAATAAAAAATATGTTTTTTACTACGTGAACTAGTACAGTAACGATACATGTCGCAACGACTTGTCTCTCAACTATCCAAGCATCAACTGGACAGCTCAGGAGCGTAAAAATTATTGTCGCTCCCACAACGCGTTACGCGAATATTAAACTATAGGTTAAGTCTTTATTGTCTTCGCTTCGAAGCAAGTTTATTACCACAGACAACTCAATGCCATCAGAATATACACACAATACAATTTTTAGTGACACATGGTCAGATTCTTATATAATACCAGGCGTGGTGTCATCGTATTTTTCTCCAGCAATCCCAGCTGGTAAGATTTGTCAGATCAGCTTGACGGATGAATAATTTGAGCCACGCGTCAAGCCCGCGTCCCGATTGCCTAAATTCATAAAAAATGTTGCGAAATACTCTAACAGCCTTGACATCTGAATTGACAGTCGTTGGGAAACCACGAGTTTGACGATGGGGTAACCGGGCTGACACCTTTCCTCAACAACGTCACATTCCCCGTACTCGCCGCCAATCTGAATCTCACAGATGAGCCGGATCTGGATGCCACCCCGCTCGCCAAGAGCACGGTACTTAACGTGAACGGAACCAGTGTTGGAATCATCGGATACCTCACACCGGATACCAAATCACTCGCCAGCACAGGGAACGTCACCTTCGAGGACGAGGTAGAGGCGATATCCGCAGAAGCGAAGAGGCTCAAGGAAACCGGTGTCAACATACTGATAGCCCTTGGACATTCTGGCTACACAACGGATCAAAAAATTGCAGCGGAAGTCGAGGACATCGACCTCGTCATCGGGGGGCACACCAACACATTTTTATACACCGGTAAGGAAGCAAAGGCTTTGACGGTGTTCTTTTATCGGTCGACGGTCTACGGATATGGAATCGTCACATGCGTGTCTACTGCTTTCAGGAAATCAGCCAGATTCTGAAATACCAGTAGGATTGTATCCCCTGGCAGTCACCCAGAGCAGTGGGCGAATAGTTTATGTGGTTCAAGCCTTTGCGTACACCAAGTACCTCGGAAATCTGTCACTGAGGTTCGACTCCGAAGGTGAGCTGACCCACATCGAGGGAAATCCTATTCTTCTGGACTCTAGTGTCGTACAGGTATGTAATCGAAGGTTCAGGACTGAGCGAAGCTGAATCCAATGCTACGTCGACCCTGGGATCTAACTAGCTTCTAAATTCAACTTTTTTATGTTCTTTCAAGGCCACCGACGTACTAGCAGAGCTGGAGAACTGGAGAGAGGCGATAGCCAATCTGACATCCACTGTCGTCGGTTCGACTCGGGTCCTTCTCAACGGAGACAGCACAAGTTGTCGTCGCGTAGAATGTAACTTGGGAAATTTGATAGCTGATGCTCTCATCGATTACGTAAGTTTATCAAATCGATCTAAATCTCGATCGTCTTCCCTTTGAATAACACCGGATTTTCCTTGTGCACAGAACTCACAGCAATACACCGGCAGTGATGGATGGACCGATGCAGCTATCGCTGTCCTGAATAGTGGAACAATCAGAACTTCTATTTCCACGAAGAACGATCATCAGGTGAGGAATGACGATATACGTAATGAAGACTCGGTATAAAAGAGAAATCAACGGAATAAATCATACTTACTCCGACACAGATCACCATGGCCGATGTACTCGCCGTACTCCCATTCGGGAACACGGCTATAACCGTTCTCTTGACTGGCGCGGAACTCCGGTCAGTTCTTGAATGGAGCGTTTATTACATGACTGGAGATGCGACCGAGGATTTGAGAGGTGCTTTCCTACAATACTCTGGAATCCAGGTAAGAATTCGATTGAATTCGTCCCAGAAATTTCAATCACATATCACGTTATTCTTGCTCAGGTGACTTACGATCTCAGCCAGCCCGCCAACTCCAAAGTTGTATCCGTTCAAGTTCGCTGTGCCAATTGCAGCGTGCCTACGTTTAGCGACCTGGTTGAAACAGAAACGTACTCGGTCATACTGACCGACTACATGTACTTGGGTGGTGACGGTTACGACATGCTGTCCAGTTTGCGATACACGACACTCGGTGGGTACTCAAGTGATTATTTATCAAATTGTTCAGGTGCCTTGCTTCGTGCAGGAAGTGAACATATTTGTTGTCAAATTCTTACCTGTGACTGAATAATCATATCATTAAATGGTTGAAATTATTCTTGCAGATGAACCTCTGGATGCGATAGTTGTTAACTATCTGGGAAAACGTAGTCCTGTTTATCCTGCGGTTGAATGGAGGATCAACTTCGTCGGGGACGATGAAAGCACTTCAACTGATAACGATAGCGGTGCATCCAACGTCACGTACGATTGTATTTCTGCGATTGTTTTATCTATATTAATGAGAATTTTGACGTAGTGACAAACTTAAAATGACAATGTAGAATAAAATTCTACTATTAATTTACGTAATTTAACAAATGTCCGTGACTCATTTATTCTACTCACATTTGCAGATAATTTTGTTTCTCATCTTGATCTTACAATTAGCTTCGGAAGAAAAATTCATTTGCCTTCCATACATTTTTTTTTTTTTTTTTAATTAGCTGAACATGATAACTCTCGCTTTACGGAGAGTCATTCTGTAACATCCGTTGGACAGAGGACCGATGTTGAGCAAAAATGTTCAAAGTTGACATTTTTATTTCTACTATCCCTATCATGAAATACTACCCCAAATTTTTTACGGTAACAATATAATTAGTAGACTAGCTGAACTTCGGAGAGGGTCCCGGGTAAAACGGGATGTGAGTGTTTGAGGCCCTATAAATCAATTTTCATGATCAATGAAAAATTGTCCATTCGTATTATTTAGCATCTGTGAACATTTTCCTAATGTCTTGATGAATCACTAATTATACGATTATTTATCCAATAATCGCAATTTTCATCATTACTGTCGTTATGAATACCGAATACGCCTCGTGGGTTCAGAAATAGCGCTAAATACCTGAAATCTCATCTTCTATGGTTGTCAAATGGGAACCAAAATCAGTTTTGTAAACAAAAATACCCCAATCATTACGTCTTGTACTTACGTATCAATTTTGAAGCCATTATGTTTACACTTGTAGAATCTAGAAACTGAAATGTAAAAGGTGGTATGATTTTGACAACCTTACTTTATATCAGGAATGGTGAATTCCCTATCACAGACAATGCTATTTGTCGGAGATTTCTGAACCGTCTGTAATAGAAAAAAAAACGTGTCCACTATCAAGAAGTTTCGATGTATCAAATTTAATTCGCAGAATATACGTTCGGATATAAAGTCACTCCTGCAGCAGTTGATAAGAAGAAAAAATTACGTCGAAGGACTACAATCACATTTTGAAAAAAAAAAACAAAAATGAAAAACTGACTGAAAGAAAATTATACGGAGACTTTATCATTCTGCATTAAAAATGTATATCACTATACAAAAATGTACATCTATAGTTTATAACTTTATATCATATAGAAAAGTTTTGTTATTCAAGGGATTTCTTCATGAACTGATCTTTCCTTGGAACACCTGGCGATTCTCGATGTCCACATTAATGGGACTAATCTTCTTTGCGTACGTCACGAAATGATCAATGTCCAACGTTCCCACTCTGCGATTACGATTTTCATTGCGGAAAGTCGAGAAACCATCACCTCTATCGATCAAAAAACTCAACGTCACGATGCGATACCATGCGTCCAGGTTGACATCTTCGTAAACCGGTACGGTACAGGCGCGGCACCTTATAATAACAATAAATACAAATTTGTGGTTAATTTTTACTTCGGAAATTATGTACTCATTCGGCAATTTATTTGGTAATGTGATTTGCAAATATATATTTTTCAAAGAATCCCAGATACGGCGTTATTTTTTTATGGGCGCGTAATGAGGTGTTTTTGAACATGTGGACGAAATACTGTTTCAATCCTTATTTGACTACTCTGTGTCTCTGTAGCAAAATTGGAAAAAATTACCTAATTTTCAAGCTAACCACTCTCGAATATGCTGGATTCGTCAAGTTGTATATGACCTTGATTCCCGACCACTGGAGAAAATGACGACTATCAAAGTGATCATTGCTCGTCGAGTCGGCGACACTCCTCTCCAGAATTTGTTACCAGAATGAAAAAATAAATGAAGCAACAATTTGCTTTTGGAAATTTCTGATGAATAGTGTGGATGATTATTTTCAAGATATAGTCAAATTTTTGTACACTGCTCCACTAGCTCGCACCTCAAGAATTGCAGAGCCTCGCAGCTCTATAACATCCCAAGTATTTTCGAAGGGTTGATTCATCACGAGATCACCTTAGGTGATCATCCCAGAAGTGTTTTCGATGGTGGTGCGAACCCCTCCGGAATTTATCACCCCTACGGCTGCGTAGGTCCAATAAGTACTGTTTTCGGCATACTCTACCCACTGCGATAACTCACAAGAATTAGATACCAAGTATACTTCCAAGACGACGTATTTTTAACTCACAGCATGCACCATGGCGTCTGTAATCAGGTTTCCAATGTTACATTCTCCTTTGGTACAATTGTTGTAAAGCCTGACCATCGTCGATCCGACCACTTTTTTGCTCTGTGCATGGACTACTGCTTGGCATGGAGCCATTGCAGCTAGTATGTCAGGATCTATAGCCACCAACAAAACGGAGTTAATCAATATGCTCGATATCCTACCAGTAATTGAGAATAAGGTATCGATCAAGTCAGCAGACTAGTGTTCATGTTTCAAAGGCGAATCGCCAATTTCTTTAACTTATTCAGTAAAATGACGGAAAGTAACCACATCTGATAAGAACAAGAATGCAAAAGTTAATTTCTCGGGAGGGGCGAGTATTGACGCAACTTGATCGACACCTTCTCCGTAATTAATGACTCTCCTTGATGAATCATCCGTCCAATATCCATGTTATTTGAGGTTAAATAAACTCACCCTGCTCCCAGGTGGAGTTGAGAAGAATTGGACCCCCTTGCCAATCTATGACTTCGCCTTTTGTGTCAAACCAAACGGTGAGATTACCCAGGTACCTGAACGAAAATATGAGTAAGACAAGTATTCGGTGAAAAAACCGTGACCATCTCGGCCTGGATTGAAATCTGACAAGATTCAAACATACTTGGTAAAAGTATATGCTTGGACGATGAGCACCGTTCTTTCAGTTTCATTCTGAGTCACCACCACAACAGGATACTCGTCCACCGCGGTGTCGTTGGAATCCGGCGGAGTCCCTGAATTCGTAAGGATCCAAAATTACAGGATTATAGTGTTTCGATTACACTTTCGATAAATTTCTTCTGTTTTTTCTTATTATTCTTCAAGTGACAGTTTAGTTTGACACTTTTCATCCGTAACTCACCCGTGTAGAGAAAACTGTGCGTATGACCACCAACGATGACATCCACGTTTGGGCAGTTAGCGGCCATGACTCTGTCCACATCCAGGCCGCTGTGACTTAGAACAATGATTATTTCCACCCCCTGTGCTTTCAGTCTCTCAGCCTCGTCGTTGACCGTCTCAACTTCGTCCAAGAATATCAGGTTGTCTGTGCTCGCCTTTGTCTTGGGATTTTTGATCGTTAGTGTTTAAGTAAAGGTAATTTGATTATCAATCAATACTAATTGATGATTGAAATTTGTCTAATTACATTCGTCGTCGAGAGTATTACTCCGATGATTCCAATCCGTGTTCCATTTCTTTCGATGATCGTACTATTCTGACACAAGCCTTCAAAATCCGGTTCTAGGCTGGCGTCAATGTTTGTCACGACTATCGGAGCGTTCATCGTTTGAATAAATGGAACTACCCCAGCAACTCGATTGTCAAATTCGTGATTACCTAGAGTCTGGAAGATGAGAAATACGATTCATTCAATTCGGTTGATATGGAAGCTATTGATCTAACGTGGAATGAATAATATTTCAATGTATCTATTTCTTGGTCCATCACATTACGATTACGATCATGTCAATATAATCCATTAAAATCGTCATCCATCATTCACGGAAGAGATGCACTAAATTTCCGCGGATGGTCTATTCACTCTTACAACAAATGAAGGGCGATTGCAGTGATTCCAAATGAGTCGAAGCGATTCCAATGCGGTTGTTTCCGATTTCAACAAATGAATAGCCCTTCGATTTCCGCGTCCTCTGGTGAGACGGAATCGAGCGAAAGACAGAAAAGGGGAAATAATTAAAACGTGACAATTACCGATGCATTCCACATTAACTATCCTTCAAAACGACCTAAATTTGTGTTCATTATGATCGTTTGTATCCGCTGATAAAGAAATAGGATTGAAGCATCATTTAGTGGATACGATTCTTCAAATGTGGATAAAATAAATGATGACTCAAGTTTATGATCGCATACGCATATCTAATCACGCTGTTTACCATTAATGTACGTCTTTCGATAAATTTTGAATTTTGAATACATGGAGTACGTCCTATTCGTCAGGCGGCAAATCTATAGTAATTATTGGAATCTTAGATAAACAATATAAAAATTTACAATTGCGTCATGAGGCAGCATGTTCATAAAATATGCGGTGACATTCCAACGGTAAATGTTGTACCAAAGGGTTCCTTGAAAATTGTCACCCGCATTGAGAAGAATTGAGTTTGGTCTTTCGTTCACAAGCTCATTGACGGCGGTGTACACCCTTGGAAAGCCGCCAACGCACGTCTCCTCGTATCCCACCTTACAAGGGCCAGGGGCACTTTGTGTTCCAGTTTGTTCAGTTTGATCAAACCTGTGCAAAATTAATACACATTATTCATTTACTTGTTTCTTGATTTATTCAGTTCTTATTCTTCGCTTTTAATCAATGACAAACAATAAGATTCGTACTTTTACACCACTGGTTTCGTGATCGAAGCGGAAGGACCGCCGTACATATTTGCACAATATTTTAAGAATTTTACTCTCTTATATCCCCGACGACGTGCGAATATACAGAATCTACTGTGTATTCAGTTTTTTATTGTAGATTTTCGTTACGTGAGCAAAAACACTCTGAAAATCACGTTATCGAGCGACGAACGCCCTATCATACTGGCCTTCCTCCTGATGGCGCGAGCGTCAGTTTCAATCTCGCAAGTCAGTTTACACCGAGCACAGTAATGGATCCGCCGGCTACGCTAGGAATTCGTCTTCAGTAGGAGTCATTACTGATCCACTGTAGCAGATGATGAAATTGGGATATGATCTATGATTAATCCGCACTCATTATCGGTCTACTATCGCAAGACCGGTATTGATGATCTGATGCTACCTGAAGACAGCGCACATTGGCCACATTGTACCGGGTGTCCCATTTTAATCTTCCACCTGATTTATGTCGGAAAGTACTGCTCGGATCGAGTAATAAGAAATATTAAACTTTTAGGGTTCGGAGGGGAACGTTAAAAAAAAAAAATTCAATTTTTTCTAATAACAAATGGTAGCGTAAAAATGACAAGCATTTTTTTTTTTAATGGGAACATGACTTATTTTGTTCAGCAAAAAATTTGTTAGGTCAAAACTAACATCTTTTAACATCTAGAAAACATTTTTTAATTGTTACTAACAATTGTCCATGTTTGGCACACACGCACGCATACATCCACACACACGCCAAACATGGACAATTGTTAATAACAATTGAAAAATGTTTCCTACAAATGATGTTATTTTTGACCTAACGAATTTATTGTTGAACAAAATAAGTCATGTTCCCTTTTTAAAAAAAAAACATGTTTGTCATTTTTACGCTACCATTTGTTATTAGAAAAAATTGAATTTTTTTTGAACGTCCCCCTCCGAACCCTCAAAGGTTAATATTACTTATTACTCGATCCGAGCAGTACTTTCCGAGATAAATCAGGTGGAAGATTAAAATGGGACACCCGGTATATTTCACTCGAAACTAAAAATATGTTTCCTCTTGCGGGATTAATCCGTATTACTTGACAAGATATTTTCGATCAAAACTAGGCATGAGCATTGAAAGAAAAGAACCATGAACTATGGTTTGGACGTGGTTATAGAATCAATAAATAAAAGGAAGAAAAATATTATTCAATCTTTCAACAATGACAAATTATTATTATTACTAAAAAATGTTTTTTATTAATAATAATATTTTCAACAAAAGTAAAACCGTATCACATCAATAATCAGGCCTGATAAACTCGCAAATTTGCTAACATTTTCATATCGATATCCAAAGTCTCATATCCATATATTCGATGCTCATCCCTAATTCAAAGACTTCGCGGTTCAGATTCCGCTGACTGATTTCGTCGGTAAACCCTCTAATGACTCGAAACCACGGGTGAATTAGCACCGTTACTATTCTTTCACGCAGGGGGTAGCGTTACGTAACCATTGACTAAATATTGTTTTCTGACAAATAACTTTATTAACTCGCAATAAACACAGTTCGACAATGAAACACCAACAATTACTGTCGAAAAAGTAATAAATGGTCCGAAAACAGTTTCGAATAAGACATTGTGGGATTCAAAAATTCTAAGTTCAAATCACCTTTATCTTCCTCTTAAGACATACCTACATCTGTTTTTTTTTTTTTTTTTTTTTTATTTTTTCTTTTCTCACGTTGCATGAAAGTCGTTGAGATGAATTACAGACAAATCGAACAAATCAGTTCGTCCAGAGCCAACAAGACCTAGACTATGCGTGAGGTTCACCGCTAAAGACGACGGTAGCGTTATCGTCAGCAACAACGCCGAGCTGACGAGCCAGAAAGCACCCTTGAAGATCATCACGCTGAAAAATGATCGATTTCATGCAACCCTAAGTCTAATATCGATTGTGAGTCTGGATACGACACATTCTTTAATTCCCTATCCTATGTTCTCGCGTGCCGACCCAGGAAAAAATCCGAGTAGATCTAGGTATGTAGATCTAAATGCTTTAGATCTACGTAGATCTAAATTTTGGAATAGATCTAATGAGATCTACGTAGATCTTATGAGATCTCAAGAGATCTACGTAGATCTAATTTTTACGTCATTGTCAATTCCGGAAATGAATTGAAAAAACATTGATTAATTGCATAACTATAATGAAAAAATACTCACTATATCGTCATAAAATAAGAAATCGTGAATACGAGTAAGGAAAAAAAATTGAAAAAAAAAATTGTGAAAATCGAACAAATCGGAATCGAACCCTGGAACTTCGGATTACCAAACCTGTACCGTACTAGATGAGCTAAGGCGCCTTCTGAAAGTACGTGCGTTTCTGGCATACTTATGGTCCAATCAGTCCAGACAGACTTGAAATATTTCCAAATACGGTACCAGAACTACTCAGATCCGAGTAGATCTACTTGGCTTCAATGAGCAACAACGTTTTGCTGCAATTATTCCATCTACTCATCTCAGATCTACCTAGATCGAAAGTAGATCTACCTAGATCTAAAGTAGATCTAACGATATCTGGGTGGATATACATAGATCTAAGAAGCATGGGCATTCGAACATGACAGTAGATCAATTCGAAGCTACGTAGATCTACGAAAATCTTTGGAGATCTAGGTAGATCTATGTAGATCTACGATTTCCCAAAATTTAGATCTACTTAGATCTACTTAGATCTAAATTCGATCTCCAGAGATGCGAATTAGATCTAAACCATTTTTTCCCGGGGAGTATCAATTTTAGGCTTCTATTATACATTTTCTTATCTGAACTCCCCTCCTTTGGCCATTACACCATCCTTCGCGTATGTAACATAGATAGTCAATGGCGATAGCGATGATTGTAACCTCGACCACTCTTGTTAAGGTCATCAAGTTAGCTGGTCTGATCGTAAAAATCGTAATAATTACCAATCGTCTGTATAAGAGGGAGTGAGTTAAATTATAGACAAATGGAAAGATTATGGCCAACTGAACTGAATTACGTGTTTGCGGGTGAGCAATCACCTGTGGTCCCGGGAAAAAATGGTTTAGATCCAATTTGCATCTCCGGAGATCTAATTTAGATCTACGTAGATCTAAATTTTGGAAAATTGTAGATCTACCTGGACCTCCGGACGTCTCGGTAGATCTACGTAGCTTCAGGTGTAACTTATAAGTACCACGGTCTTATGCAATATTAGATCTACGCAGATCTAAGATGAATTTCACGAGATCTAAGTGGGCCTACTCAAATCTAAAGTAGATCTCACGAAACCTAGATGGATATACAGAAATCTAACAGAAATGAGCAATCTATAATATATGTATAAAGGAAGCAAGTGTTATCAACTCCCAGCCCAAACCCCTTGACCTAGAAACGTGAAATTTGGGCAACATGTTCCCTGCCCTTCGTAAACATCCACTAAGAAGCGATTTTCCGAAATTCGCCCCACAATTAGAAGAATAAATGGGGTAAAACATGTTTTCGCGGATTCATGGATATCTCCTCGGCCCGATGAGATATTGACTTCGTTTTGGCTTCAAATTATTGCTCATTCAAATACCTAGAAAGTAGTTTGAGCGTTTTTTGAAATTTGACTCCTAAGGGAATGAAAAGGTGTGAAACCAATTTTTGAGGCGCAAAGCGCCGACCGGGGTGGGCGCGCGCGAGGCCCCTAATCCAACATATTTCGATACAAGAGGCCAAACGAGCGTTTTGCGCACTGCGAGTCTGAAGGCCGAAGCCAAGGCGTAGCCGAGGCTTCATGCGGCCTTCAGACGAGCAGTACTACGCAGGAAACGAGTTTGGCCTCGCGTATCGAACACTGTTTTTCTTTATGAATGTAATGCAAGATCCGAGATCTTGCCCACCGTTTACGGACGTCCGAAATGGCTGA
>JAEUYN010001264.1:0-60006 GCA_018257835.1 Euura lappo
GTGCCATAGTTCCCGGCGTCCAGGTCTATCGCGTCATAGTTCCCGGCGCCCAGGTATCGCGCCATAGTTCCCGGCGTCCAGGTCTATCGCGTCATGTGGCGTCCAGGTCTATCGCGCCATAGTTCCCGGCGGCCAGGTCTATTCCCGGCGTCCAGGTCTGTCGCGGCGTCGTCCAGGTCTATCGCGCCATAGTTACCGGCGTCCAGGTCTATCGCGCCATAGTTCCCGGCGGCCAGGTCTATTCCCGGCGTCCAGGTCTGTCGCGGCGTGGTTCCCGGCGTCCAGGTCTATCGCGCCAACGTCAGGTCTCGCGCGCCATAGTTTCCAGCGTCCAGGTCTGTCGCGGCGTGGTTCAGCGTCCGGTCTCGCGCCGGCGTCCAGGTCTATCGCGCCGCGGTTCCTGGCGTCCAGGTCTATCATAAAGTTCCCCGGCGACGTCCAGGTCATCGCCGCAGTTCTGGATGTCCAGGTCTACCGCGCCATAGTTCCTGGCGGCCAGGTCTACCACGCTATAGTTTTTGGTCTCCAGGTCTATCGCGCCATAGTTCTGGGTCCCCAGGTCTATCGCGCCATAGTTTTTGGTCTCCAGGTCTATCGCGCCATAGTTCTGGGTCCCCAGGTCTATCGCGCCATAGTTTTTGGTCTCCAGGTCTATCGCGCCATAGTTCTGGGTGTCCAGGTCTACCGCGCCATAGTTCCGGACGTCCAGGTCTACCGCGCCATAGTTTTCGGTCTCCAGGTCTATCGCGCCCTGGGTGTCCAGGCCAGGGCATACAGGTCTTTTAACAATAATTCGTCTGTTTTTGCAAGAAGGGTTAGAAATGGTTAGAATAGCCACTGACGGCTAGAAAAAGTTAGGCCAGCCATTCCTAGGAAAAGTGAGGCGCGGAGCGCCGAACAGCGAGGCGCGTAGCGCCGAGCGGGGTTGCCGCGCGAAGCGCGGAGGGGCGGAGCCCCTAGTTATCAATAAAAATACGCAATACTTGTGTTCGTTATCTTTACGCCCGGATGATGATAACCAATTTATTGCGTTATTGTACTACATAGATCGTATATTGTGAACTTTATTATACCTATGACGGTATATAATTATGCGTATTTATACCTAATATATATATGAACACTTTACAAAGCCTTTGAATACATGTATAGCGGTATAACATATAAATCTTTCGCGAGATGAAAGGAAGAAAAAAAACAAAAATAGAATGTATAGTATCAACCGTTTTTGGGTGAGGTTATGTTTTCCGTACGAGGCGTTGGCGTCGTTCTTCTTCTTTATCCTCACTGGCTTCGTCCGTGAAGCTGAAGCTAGAAGCTGAACGTTTTAGACTTCTCCTGATCACGGAATCACGCAGTAAAGATTCATGTCTACACTTTTAGAATATATCCCTTTTCATAATATTTCATAAAATTCAAATTCTATGGCCTCATTGTCTGATTTCAATTGACTTCAGCACTTTTGGCTGCTAGCTTCACGGCTTCCGCTTTGTCCCCTCAAGACGTTGGCGTTGCCTGCAGGCTCGTGCCATCCAAACATAATAACTCTTGTTGGCGAGTACGCCCCATACAATACTTTTTCCGTGAAACTATTGAAAGTCACATTTACGTCAGTTGAAATCCGCAGTAAGCAAGCTGCATTGTAAAGTCTTTGTAGGGCAGTTCTGAAGTTGGCTGCGTGTGAAAAAGTGACTTTTCGATGGTTATGCCAAAAAAACCGAATAACACGTAACGTGTTGTCGCTTGTGTGGAAAACCATGAGGTTTTCTACATTCTGTCTTATTTTCTCATTGAAATAACTGCGCATATGAATATCTAGGTATAGTTGAAGCGTGCATAACCTATAAATGCAGCATATAATCAGATTCAGTCGATGCACATTACGATCACATATACATTACTTCTCTAATACTTTATTACGTTGATTGTGCGATAGCTTGAAAAGTATTCATTCTCATGTTTGTTCATATCCGTATTTGTCTAAAAAAACAGGCATTTAGAAAATCTGACGTCAAATCTAGGAACCGTATAGTTGCTTCTTCTTTTTTTCATTCTCGTATAACAAAACTAGATGATTGTTAATTCTTACACCATAGCGTAGTAAAAGGGGTTCAAGTTTTTCCTACAGCACGATACACGTATCACGTATAATAGCTATTTGTGTGGCATGTGCGTAAAGTGACTGTTTATTCGGCAACGTTATCTTTTTCCGTACGAGCCGCTGTTTTGCCTGGCGAGCCTGCGAGGCAAAGCCAGCGGAGAGTACGAAAAACATAATCCTTGCTGAACAGTCACTTTACGCGCGCGTCCTATACAACATTTTTTACGGAAAAGGCATAGAACGTCACTTTGACGCCAGTTGAGATCGGCACGAGCTGCGTATGATGACTTCGTGGATGACTTGATGCCGCAACTGCGACTGCGCACTTGGAACTGCGCATCAAAGTTGCGGTAAAAAGACTTTATACCGCAACTTGAAACTCAGCGGTAGGCGAAAACAGGCGTCAAAAGGTGACTTTTCAATGCCTCTGCCGTATAATTATATTGTCTCATTGTAATCCAATCGATATACGATATCCATAGAATCGAACAATAAACTCCGCGTTACAGCCTGGTAACCTCGGAGTTATTGACGGCCGATCTTAGTTTGGCCTCCGAATGACTAGCCCTCCGGTGTCTGGCCTGAGCCGAGTGGCTAACGGCCCCAGAATTGCCAACATGAGCGACCTGATCCTCTTGCCGCTTATGTTTCTCGAGCAGAACCTGAACGAATCTCGGGCTCGGTCCATCGAGACACTCGCAGCTATGACTTCCTTCGAGATCGTCCTGAAGATACGCCGTTGGCGGGAGCAGCAGACTCTCCGTCGACTTGGTCGGCTGGAACTGCCTGATTCCACCGGCAGTGTGCACCGCGTGACCCGCGGAACCGTGGGGGTGATGCGAGACGTATACCGTGGTGCCCTGAACGTTCCTCGACCTCTGCCCCGAACTGGTAGAAGTCGGGGTCTTCGACCTCCCGTGGGACCCTCCGCTCTTCGGCGGTCTCTCGGCACTGTGCGTCTTTATCGTCCCGGTGTCGAGGTAGCCGTAGCCGAAACCGTAGCCCCCGAACGCCTTGGTGGTCAGGTTGTCCCACGATTTCGGCTTCGCGTATTGGAGACAGGCTGGGGGACGCTGGTGCGCGGTCGGATCCCAATAGAGCGTGTCAGTGCTGAGGGAGGTTGAACAGGAAGCAGCGCTATCCGCGGCCGTCGAGACCTCGCTGCTCGTTATCGAGTGAAGACTGTGTCCCGAGGCCCTCGGACAGACGTGGACAACGTGCTGCTGCTGCTCCCTCTGCTGCTGCTGCTGCTGCTGCTGCTGCTGCTGCTGCTGTTGTTGTTGTTGCTGCTGCTGCTCATTCCTCGCCCTCCGCTGCTTCTCCCGTCTCCTTCGGCTCGGAACGCAGTTCGGGTCGCAGCAAGGGCTGGCCAGGTCGTAGGCATCGAGGCTTCCGCCTTCGGAAGGTTCCCTGCGACCCCCGGACCCGGGGATGCAAGCTACACAGAGTCCGTTGTTCGAGATTGTCTGGGACTCACTCGAGCCAGAGCATTGCTGCTGGGGGGATGACTTGCTGTGCTGCTGGACCTGCCCGCTCTTCGCGCAGCCACCACCGGAGGCGGTGACGATGCCGTTGGCCTGGTGGTAGCTGTACCGCGATGACACTCCGATCTGTATCTCGTTCGCGCCCCCGCCCTTCGAGGACTGGAGGAAGTGGTGATGGTCGCTTCGCGACCTCGGGGGACCGATGGTCACCAGACAGGCTGCGCTGCGGGGAACGAGACAAGGTCTTCCATCCGCATACTGAAAGAGTACATCAGAGGAGGATGAAGATTTGAGAACTACGTATGGAGGGGCTGTGCAATATGGATCGTTACCACACTGTACAGAAGAAGGTGCTCCGTGGAGGCTGCTGGCCTGCAGCATGGGGTTGCCGAGGATGCGAAGCTCGACGAGGGAGAGGGCTGGTTCTGGCTGCTGGTCGTGGCAGTCGTGCTCGGGGTCCGTTTTCTTGCCGGAAGTGAGTGCGTCTTCCATCTGCCCATCAGGATGGACCTCTCTCGTTCGCACAGTCGTTCCAATTCTCCCAAACGGGATTGGAGAGCTCGTTGAAGCTCGATGTAGCGCATGTGCAGTTCGACCTGAGTGGATGAGAAAGCAGCGCTGTATTCTGGCTTTGAATTCTGATCCAGCGTTCAGCGATACCTTTTTCACACAGTCCTCGAAGAGGACGACCATCCGCATCCGCGCGTCACAGTTCTTGATGAAACTGACCAGAGTTTTATGGTCAGCACGGTCCATCTCGTGACCGTTTATCGAGAGGATCACGTCACCCTCGCGCATTCCGGCCTTGAACGCTGGACCATCGTACTCGATGTAGTCGACGTAGGTGACCATTTCGATCTCCTGCTCGCGTTTGTAGTGGATACCGTAGCTCTGCGAATGAGGGAATCAAAATACTGTAGAATCTGAAAAACATTGAGAATTCGAGGAAGTTCTTATTGTCTCTACCTGTAGGGTGAAACCGTAGGTTCCATTCTTCTTCTCTACAATGATCGTTCTTCGTCGTCTATCCTCGTCCGCACGAGGTACTCGGTCTGACTTTGACCTCTCAACGACCGCCTGTAATTTATTTATTAATTGATTCATTTTATTTATTGAATTGAATTGAATTGAATTATAAACGGGGTAAAAACCCTGTTACTTATATTGAAAGTAATACAGTTTGGCGACATAGGTGTAAACGACAATGAGTGAACAAGAAGGAAAAAATGAAAAAAAGAATTAAGTATACAAATTATTTTCACCGGGAAATTCCTTGCGATACGAAATTGGTCTCTTAAGGCTACATCAATTTCATCCACTCACACAACCAACGCTATGCAATATTATTCGTTCGACTATGGTGATAACTAACACTGTGAAAATGAGGCGGTCACCTTGTAGAACCGGTATTATAACATATGACAACTAGTGGTTAACAATTTCCGTATGCAATCATAGAATGATAAGAAAATTGATAGCGGTATAACGATAAAAATTCGATTGCGATGAAAATTGCTAAAAAAAATGCATCTGCAATAAAAAATAGCAATTTCATCAAAGTGTTATGTCCGTGACCGTGCGCCAGATTCTAGCGCTTCATTAAAAACCAGGTTCCCCCCAAATTTCGACCTCTTATCTCTAGTACTACTCTTGGCACTCGAGGAACCGTAATTTTTCAGTTTCTTCGCGATTTTTTGGTTATTTTTATTTTACTCTAACGATTCTGAAGAAATTCTGCAAGATGTGTGTTAATGTCCGCCAGATTTAGAATTTTGATTCAGATTTTGAAGATGTGGGAGTCGGAGTGAAAAGGGGAAGAGTAAAAATGACATTTGGGAAAAATAATTTTGTTCGGAGGTACCGAGCGACCTTTGTGAATCAATATTTTTCAGTGAAATTGAGATCATCTTCACGTACTGGGACCATTCAGGAATTGAGGGGGTGAGAGCCGCCAATTATACTAGATGAAGATAAAATCGATTTTTTCGACGTCTTCATTGAACGACATATAAAAATGAAAATTCTCCAATCACCTTCGTCTTTGTAGGGTTTATTGGAATGGTCAAAACTGCCGGTAATTAAATGGGCGTACCACCTTAGTAGGTGTGTACGTGACAATTTCAGTCAACTAGTGCGTGCTTGGAGTAATTTCGGACGCCGTTATCAATTACTTGTAATCGAGCACTTGGTGGGGTCCGTTTCGTGGGTATAAATACGGAGGCCCGTCGACGTTCGCCACAAGAAGTAAATTTTGCTTGCAAAGTACTACTACATCGAGTATCCACCATGAACCGAGTCGCCTGTCTGCTCTTCGCCGTGCTGGCCTTCTCCCAGCTCCTGAACACCATTGTTATGGCTGACGATGACTCCGAACCGTAAGTGACATGCAGTGACACTAATCATGTGCCAATGCCAATATTGATCAAATAAATGATCTACCTACTGACTTTTTCCAGCGACGGTAGCGATGATAGGGGTTTGAGACGTTGAGTAAGTATAAGAATTAGGACGTGTACTTCTTTATCATATTCATCATCATCCATTCTCGCATGCACGACGGGAAACAATCGGGATTCTCGCAGTTACATCAACGTTTTGATGACTGTTTACCACTATCATTGACATCTACCCGTATTCCAGTCGATCTTTATCCGCGAACCCAGACCACCACCAACTTGGAAAAACGGCGATGATGTGGCTGTGACACCGATTACCGAATCGTCGCGATGGGTCAATCGAATAATTCAAACAGAATGGAATATCATCTTTTCAAAATTATGCTTTATATTGTATTCCAATTGTAATCATGCGGTTATCAAAATTGAATCTAACAAATATTTCGTTTGAAAAATAACACGGTCTCAGTTTCTGTGGATCCGAAGATGTGAAGAAAATAAGTATGTCATCATCCTGACGGTGATAATATCAGAGCTGCGTTGACAATTTCCCTTAGGTCTAGAAGTCTAGAAAAGCCGAAACTGACCGGTTTGGAGCGCAATTGCCTTGTTTCCACGCCACGCAATTCGAATTAATATCGGTCCCTGGGACTCTTTTTACCGGTTACTGGTTTCTCTATCCAAAATAACATGGTCATAACGTAGTTTCGACAGAAGACGTTCCTCCCAAGGCTTCATGATCGGTCAAAAGATGTCGAATCGCGACAACAATTTCGAAATGTAAGGAATATAACATAAATTTCTGTTGATGAATGACCTAAAACCTACTCTCCAATAGTGATATAGTGTAAATAAGAAAACACAATGGATCACATTTTAGGAAACTTCCAAAATTTCGTCCCCTGCCTGTTTACAAGATGAGTAAAAATATACTGGTGGAATAAGTCAAGCAAGTTGGCGGTTATCCAAAATACTCAGTCGATATATAAGAGATGATCACTTTATTATTGAAGGTACCATTAAGTGGTGTACGTAATGAAGAGAAATTTAATTGCCTCCGCATGCTATATTCAATGATCCTACAATTTCGTGATAATCTCTGATGTATTTAATGATTTATCCGCAACGAAGAAGCCCCCGGCTTAATTTTTTCCCCCGCTGCAGCATGACAGCGACCGAATGCGAATAAGAGGCTCAAAATCGCATAATGTCTGTATTCAATATCACCCCTCATCTATCACGCATCGGGATCATATGTTTCCTAGTCACGATGACGCTACAGGGAAAGGGGCGACGAACCGGATGAAGGGAGACTAGAGTGCGGGCCTTGAAATCAATTAATCAGACTCTAAAAAAATCGATCGTCTTCTCCAGACCAAAAGACGGACAATCTAGTCTGTGATTTGTCGAATAAATCACAAATTCTAAGAATAAAATGAATTCGAAGATAGCCACAAGGGTTCAGTGTGTTTTTTTTTTACCCCGCTCCATTCCTCCTCGTCGCTGCTGTCTAGCCCGGGCCGATGGGTCACCACGAGTTCCTTATTTTGGGGTGAATTATTCATTCTGGTTCACAGAACGGTAAACATGCGATCTTTTTTTGAGTCACTATCACGTTTCAGGCACCCCTGTGATGCGGAATATCATTCCTACCGTATTCCTAACGTGAACAAAATTATCACTGATATCCGCAAGGTAAACGTACGAGAGTTTCTGTCATGCCTTTCGCAATATCAGCGTACGCAGGCGCAATATTACCGACTACGAGGTTTATCCACCCCCGCAATCAGCCCCTGCGCGCGGTTCGCCTTCTCGTAGGCAACTCTAGTCGCGTGTAGCGCCGGTTGCAGACCAGCAGGCGTTCGCTAATCGCGGTAATTATTCAAATTCGTTGAACACACTGTCAATATTGTTTGTTCATGATTCGCATGTCGGTTTCTTCCAAGGACAATATCCTTACTTTAACCGTGCGCTCACTCGCGTCAGTAGAAATCCAAACGCGTCATTCGCTATCGTTTGAGGTCGAACAGACAACAGAACTTCATTATTTGTCTACTGGGAATTACACGTATTAGCCACATACCGAAATACATTCTTCGGATAGACGTACGAAATCTTGCAAATGATTAGAGCAAATAATGACTTGGTTGAATTTTTGCCAAACATAACAAAATTTACTGTAGATACTAAATACACATGAATAGATGTAATATGGTTGTAGATACATTCATTGATTCATTTTACCGCAAAAACTATCTGGAATGATTGGAAGAAAGTTTTTTTTGATCGATATTTAAGAAATTTTCGACGCCCAACGCAGGCAGATGTTCGGTTGTTTCGTCAATTTCATGTTGATACGTTTTATTTCGAGGCCTCCGTACATCTTCTATCGTTTAATCTGCGCTGCCGTAAGATTTGCTGGTATGAAGATTGTACGCTGTTTGAACAAACTTGTTAATTTAATAAGCGAATAAGGGATTTGAAATAACGACTTCGCGAGCTAACGCCAATTATTGCGCAAATTCTACTGAAATAAAGGCCGCGATTGGTATACTATAGCTGAAATCACAGATTTTCAAGTAAAGAAAGTTCTTTTTTCTTCTTCTTCTTTATATACCTGTAACACAACAAGTGTATGAATACAGAAGAAAAAATATCAATAACACGCCTAGCGACACAAAAATTCTAAAATTTATTCATCTTTTCCTAGCTCAACCACAAAGTAACGTTTAATGATTTTCAAAATCCCGTTACTCGGCAGATTTTGTATTTACACAAGAGATATAAAGAATAACTTGTTTCATGGAGACACAAAAATAAAAAAAAGACCTCAACAATTTGAACAGATACTTTCTCTCTGCATCGAAGGTTCAAAGTTTGAATTGAGAAATTTTCACGTGTCTGAAAAAAAAAACGGTAAATGTCAGGAAATTCGGGCTCATATCGTGGAATTTTTCAATTTTTCGCCTACAGCTGATACAATTTTCTAAAATATCTAGCCTACTTTGAATAAGAATTTTTTTTGTTTAATACAACTTTTGTTAAATAAAAACTTGAAAAATTGTAATTCTTGAGTAAATTAGGTTCCAAAATTCTGTGAAATGTCTCTAAAAGGTGATTCACGAAATTGAACCAATACTGAGTGACGCAAAATCAATCAATGATTCGCTGTTATTTCGTAGGTGTTCTGATAACTGCGTAGAGGAATCGTAATTAGACACGTTTATGATACACTAACGAGACTAATAACGCGGATAATAGCGAAGAGAGAGAGAGAGTAGAGAGACGTGACGAGGAAGAAGCGATCCAGTGCATCTGGTATTCGGAAGAGGGTGCGAATATGGTGGGAGAAGTGTGATAACGAGATGTGTTGACAGGTATAAGTAGAGAGGATAGTGGGGTGCTGGATGTCACACAGTGTCTCATTGCGATGTCGCGTTCTTGGCATCGACAGGTTTCCCCGAGCCCTCGGTTCGCCAGGGCGATTTCCGATCCTCGTGTAATATGTGCCGTCGTATGCATCTTCGTCGTCGCCTCTTCGGTCGCTAGTCCACTTCCGGCGGACGCCGCGGTACCTGCGTCAGGATTAAACCCCACCGATACCACCGTCGACTCTCTCCTGTCCAACGAAACGGCCAACACCACCGCGAATGATTTGTAAGTCTATAGAATTCGGGGAAAAGAGAGACATTTTTCGTCTTGTTTTTGATACCTTTTCCAGGTATGTGATCAAAGCCGTTGTCTACGAAATTGGGATATTGACGGACGCCAACAATTCGACAAATGATACAACGGAAAGGTACGCATAAAGATCAATTTTTACATAACGGAAGGAAAATACTGTGATAAATGTGAGAAGATTGACAAAATTTAAAAAAAAAAAGTCATTTATATTCTGTAGTTTTTATATTTTCCTTCTTTTTTTTTTTTTTGATTCCACCGGATTGAAACGTTAGAATAATTTCTGTGAATTTTCTGGTCTATTCTTCAGTCACGAGCAGGTGAATCTCTCTTTCTTTGATCCTCCGCATAAGGACAACGGTCTTCTAGATCTGAGTGGTATTCCGGTCCCGCAGATAGTGGCTCCATCGAATTGATTAAACTATTTCAATAACATCTATAATGCGGAACGTTAAATTTCGTTAATAATAATTGTAATAAGTTTCTTCTTTTCTTCGTTTCTTCTATAAGCGTGAACTGTATAATGTAAATAATTATTATATATATACAACATATACATAGGACATAAATATGTACGTGTACAAAAACCAAATTATATCAAAGCCTTTACGTTACGTTTAAGTATACATAAAACAGTTATTATTATTATTATATATTATACATTATATGTATGCATAATTAATTGATTAATTACCTCTTTGACATATTATACCTATACCTTCGTGGTAAATGCAATTGTACTTCTATATTGTAAACTGCACGATATATAGGTACCTTTATTTTTAATGTTTAATAAAATGGTTGTTATATTTTAAATTTTCAGTGTCTGATTCTAATCCTCGATACCTTCTATGCCTTTATTGCAAGAAATTTGTGTCAATTTTTGCACTTTGTTTACTCGGAATTGAATAAATTTCGTCACTTAAACTCTGAAACCTCAAACATGTATTCAATTATCATTAATTCTCACGGATTCATGCTTTTTAATTTTGCGAATACAGTTTTACAATTCTGAAGCCTTCTGACAGTACAATTTCATTCCAAGTTGCATTCAAGTTTTTTTATCCGCAGCAAAAGCTCGCAGAAGGGTAAAGTACGAATACGAACTGCTGAGCATCTGAAAAGGTGAAAATACACAGAGTATAAAAAATCGACACCCTCTAATTGAAGAGCATAAAAATAGAAGAAAAAAACTGACATTTTTATAAATTTCCAAAGACATGACGTAGAAGTTCCCAGCAGTTATTTTGAGCGGGGCCTGAGACCGGAGTAAGATCATCAGCAAATATCGCGAGATTTTAGAATGTAGGTGTCGATGACGTTCGTGGTTTTTCAAATCCAGGCTCATCAGATTCCCATACGCCTCGTAGGCTGACCGCCCCACCGTGGTTGTCTGTATCATAACTTGTGTATTGTACCGTGTACACATAGATACACCAAGCTTGTGTAAACAACATCAGACGTGTGAAGCACACGAGAAGATTCTTCCCAATTAACACGCAATCGAAGCCGTTACAGCTACAAGACTCACTTCAGTTTGCAGATGATCCGCTGCCCAGCAGAATACGAAGAGCTGATAAAGAGCCCCGAACCAGTACAAAGCGTGCTTGAAGACTTCTTTGTTGTTCTGTATATCCTGCGATCATAACGAAGAATTCAATATATCATAATAAATCGGTGAACCTTCTTCTTGGTCTTTTACTCACCCTACTCATCAGAAAACTTGTCAGACAAATAACGAAAGTGCTGGTAACTGACTGGGCCAGTAGAAAGAGGCTCAAGATATCCTCAAGCTCTTGAGTGTACCTGAGGAGTCATTCGAACAGTAATAACGAATGTTTGGAATATAAGGAGTCACGGTCATGGCTCAGGGGCTACAGGCGTGGGACTTGAAATCCGAAGTTCGCGTGTTCGAACCCCGGCAGATATACCTCTGGATTTTTTTCAACGATTTATACCGTGACTCCTGGTGGTTCGGAACCCAGATGGTAAAAATTTAGGTTCAGTCGAGATTTCCACATGTGAATAAGTGAATAAGAATCCGTAGAAGAGTACCAAAAAAAAAAACTACACAGACTGGGAAGAAGGTCGATTGGCCCAAAGGGCATGAATACAAGGTCACTTACTCTATGAGACCTCGCAAGCTCCGACCACAACGCGTAACCGCATCCTCCACGTCCCCATCCTCTTCTAGAAACGTTAATCTCGTCAAGCTAGAAGCGATCGCTCGTAGATTAGCACAGACGTGGAGGATCAGCACGACGAAGAAGCAGTCATAACCGATGGAGGCTACGGAAGCCAGAGTCCCGGCGATAACGTGGCCCGTGAAGACGAGGGCGATTGGAGTCTCGGACTGTGAACTGTTCATAGTCAGATGTTCCCACCCTTTGAATGGCAGACTGTTGATGATCCTCGAGGAATCATTCTGACCATTGGAAAGAATCGAGTTAAGGAAAGGTTGAACGCTGAATGACGCTGAGGCGGAAAAACCGAAGACCGCGTAGAGCCTGGTGACGGTTTTGCCAAGTTTTGCAAAACTTGTCATGGCTTTGACATCGTCGTCCGAAGCCTGCAGCCAGATATCGGACATCCTTTCGAGCAGAGTGCGGATCTTGTTTCTTCTGAAGTAGATGTTGAGGATCTTGTACAGAATTACGGTCGCGGTTATCACGAAGGCCAGGGTCTCCACGCTCCGGGGAACGTCTAAACGACGCAAGTAACCCCCTGCGGCCATTCCGCCTGGTATTATAATGAAGAGGAGTGACGCTACGGTCATCAGACGCAGGAGAGGTGACAGCCTCATCTCAAAATGTGAATTACTCTGTGGGTGCCAAGCCCCGATCACACGGAATGACCACAGATTCAAAGAAACGTATTTTTCCATAGTTGATTGTCACGAATTGCTGGCGAATAATTTTGTTATCTTCAGTTTTTCGGTCGATCTGTATTTAAGCTGAAATTCGCAGCGTCGGAAGTGACGAAGAACTGAAGAACGAAGTGTGTAAATTGTCTTAATGTCGACGATTAGGGTGATGAGGGATTGTTTAATTATTGAAATAAACGGGGTTGGGAATTTTTCTGAATTTAAGCACCTGCGTCGTCAGTTTTTACGATAATGAACTCCATAATCGTCGATTCAGATGGAAACGATTATAATTAAATGAAACGAAGAGTTTATCGTTATACCAGCTACACGAAGAATTATGTCAGTGCATTATTTAATCACGTCATTATATGATTTATATGGTTGAATAATCCTGTAATCGATTCCATCAAAAACAGAATGAAGAAAAAAGAAATTGATATCCAGGTATCGCAGATCAATCAGCAAATTATACACGTGATGATAGTCACTCAATTTTGTATCTACTGTAATGATCGAACTAATGACATACTTTGACAGCTTAATCTGTATGCGATTGCATATTAATCGATATATTTTACAATAGTTGTCGTGATGCTAATCATGTTCACTTATATTTATTCTTAATCTACTAGCTAATTATTACATGGTATCGGTATAATAGCTTGTTACTTGATAATTATAATTTGCGACCATTTTTTGATCGCAGTCCAGTATCGCGTAGAGTCCTATTCTCAGTATTCTGTGAAAATAATCAACGAAGATAATCAATATAAAAATTAGTTTTTAAATCAAAGATATATATATATTTTTTTTAAGAGGGAATATAAACCTAGAAACGAAAATGAAAAAAGGATAAATCCTGGTACTCAATTTTTTATCGAAGAAACTGTTTAAATTACGATCGGATCAGGTCTTTTTTTTTAGACAAATAACAAAAACGTCGAGCAGAGTGTTCCCAACTAACATAAGTGAGAAAAGCGAGTTTTTTATTACAAAATGTGACTATAAAAAGTGAGTTGGAAAAATCAATTATTGCTCACTGACGACATCAACAGAAGTTACAATTGGTTTGTATTTCTATAATTGGAGGAGAATACAATATTAATTTAAAACAATCATTCGATCAATTCTATATTATTTCTAATAAAATATAGTTTTGTGATATCATACACAAAATCAATTATCTCAATTCCAGATCACAGTAGGACATAGAGAAAAAAAAACAGATTTGAGTGAACGAAAAAATGATATCTATGCAGTGCAAAGCTAAATTGTCACCAGAAAAGTGACTTGAGAGATCAAATCTTGTAAAAAATTGGAAAAAGTGACTATAATAATGAGAAAAGGACTCGCTAACAGCCCTGTCAGTATATTTTTAACTAGAAAAAAAAAAAAACGATCCGATAATCTTAATAGTTTACCGTGGAAAAAATCTCCGAAATTTACCGTTCTTTCTATTCCCCCTTGATATACATAGCAAAGTTTCCTCAGATTGAAAAGTTTCAAATATCCATGATAAATGTGTGCGTGATGGGTTGAATACAATTTTTCGAAACTATTTGAGAATTCAAAGAATCAATTCCTGGCGACTGTGAACCGCAATTGAAAATTATCCACGTTCAAACGCCACATGACGTCACACAGTACCTCGGCCACCGCATGTTGATCACGGTAGACCGTAGCGCCATCTGCGCAGTCTGACGTCACAGGCGACCGCGAAATTCAAACACTGCATAATTGAAATACTCTATTCACGTGAAAAGGAAATATAAAAACTCAGGCGTAACAAGTTTTTCGTCAATCCTGATCACCATGAAACTATATCGGAGAAGAGAATGAAGAAAAAAATCATGAATGGGACTCACTCTTGGACGAATCGTCGCCTTCAGCTGATCCGGGACCCTCGTAATCGGGTGCCGGTATCGGTACCGCGGAACTTCCGGCCTTGAACGAATTCAAGTTACCCTGGTTTTCAGCCTGGGGTGTTGAGAACGGCCACACCCCTCTGTGATCGAAAAAAAAACTTATGTTAGCCCTACTGCGATCCAGAAATGATCGTTGCTGAGGAAAAAAATTCTGTGTAATCTTCAGACGTAATTAAAATCACTTGACCGTAATTATCGCGTAATATACATACACACACATACGTGGTTGGATCAGCTCGTACCGCAGGAGTCGGTGGTTCCGAGACGATATCATCCAGGTAGTTTAGTCCGGAAGAATTTTTCGCGTAGAACATGTACTGCTGATAGTCAGACTGTTTCCTCTTCCGTTCGTTCGGAGGCGACGGATTCTCCAGGGGTTTTAGAACCGGTAACTCTGACCTTTTTCGCTGATAAGGATCCCACTTGACGTCGGGAACGGGACCGATCGTTGATAACTTGTGTAAATATTGTTGATACGGTTCTCGGGGTTCAGGTCCTGCGGCTAAAGGCTCCGATGACTTGATTGAGAATAGAAATATACGAAATCAACGATGAAACAGGTTTTTTAAATTCTAATTTAGTTTGATTTTTTTTTTTTAATTTCTAAACGAACCTCGCCGTTCCTCGCGTCCTGAGCGACGTTCACAAGCAGGGTAAGATTGAGGGCCCAGCCAAGAAGTAGTCTCGAAAAAACTGTGAGGACTAAAATTGACGGGGCCATCGTGAGGGCCCCGAATATCGAAGAAGTCGACGATGAATTTATCTCAATATCCGGATCAACCGACACGCCAACGAATTCTAGAAGGTTCTCCAAATTCTAGATGATATAATGATTCAATTAATTATGAACATTAATTCGTGTCGTTTCTTATTTAATTGTGAAAGGATTTACGTACTATTGTATGAGAGATATCGATCGCGAATAAAACTGACGCAATCACGTCAAGGATGACAAAGAGACTGGTGAATACCAACCACGGTGACCTCAGCATGACTCCTCTGGATCCCCTGACTTCGGAAAATGTAGCAACTAGGGGGAAATAGCGATGATTACGCAATTATAATTTCAAATTGTTGTCTAATCCCACGTTGAATAATGATAAGTGCAGTTGGACACTCACTCATCAGAAGCAGGGCTGCTACGACCCAGGCCAAACTGCAGGTGAAGTAGACCAAGATCCAGGAATGAAACATCCCCGAAGCGACGACCCCATCCGTGGGCCAGGTGACGACGACGGTTCCGTTATGAACAGTGAGGACCTCGATTTCCTCAGATCCGCATTTCCCACCAGCGGAAATAATTAGAGCGATTCAATTAATTTGGGATTTTTTTATCGTTGTTGAAATTTGAACGATATTTTCGCTCTCGTCGTCGCGTTGTGTAAATCATAACGGATCAGACATTTGACAAATGATTCATTTTCGTGCTAAGCTCATAATCCGGTCAATTCACGTATTTCTTTGTACCGAGGAGATAAAGTCAGTTTGGATATACGATGTTTAAACGTCGATTTTGACGCGATTATGATGCCTCGTGTGATAAGACGACAGAATTTATCTAAGAATTACGGCCGTACCGTGAGGTAAATTATTGCTCGGTAATTGATTAAAAATTACATCCGCAATATCGCACTGATGGCGATAACGTCACACACATTGCACACAAGTCAAAATTCGCAGTACGAACTTGTTATTCGAGTGGATATTTTATTTCCCTCTAGGCAAATTTTTTCTCCTGGAAAAAACTAATCATACATCAAACTTACTGTACAAATAGACCAAGTAGAGTCTGTAGAACTGCGGGGTGGCATCCGAGATGTTGATCGAACATGAATATATGAGGAGTGCGAGGATCCCAATGACGCACCAGAACAAACCCTGAAACTGTATTAAAAATTGTTTCCAAACTATAAGATAATCACGTGATTTCCTTCGGATTATTCAACGTGAATGAAGAAAAAAATTGTATAGATTATGAAAAATTCAATCCTGTAAGTGAACTAATGATAATGACAATCGTACAGTTGTAGTGTAATTGTGTTTATATTCTGCACAGCCGGCATATCGCTACCAGTTTGTAATTACCCGAAGGCACTTCGTTGCAAATTGATACCCGATAATGAATAATCAAGCTAAAGATAATTCTGAGTCATGAATATTTATGAACGAAGAATTTAATGAGAAATAGAATTAAGAATCGTTAATAATTATCAGAATTTTAGCAATTTTTGGAAACTGTGTTATTTCAATTATCAAAAACAAGTTCAAGCATTACGATTGCCATTAATACGATTACTTTTTTACAACTACTTGGAAAATCAAAGACAACAGAAGAAAAAAAATGACTGATATAATTACCAGTGTGAAAAGTCCGGCGATGATCGCGGTCGACTTGGACGATAAGCCACACAAGCCCATCCTGAATGGGATGTTGATGATAAATTCACAACAAACGGGTTTTCCGTATTTGACAACAATATGAAACAATTATGAACAGCGAGTCTTTTCGGTCTGATTAAGAGACGAGACTGTTGAATCGACGCGATGTAAGGCGAGGCTTGTTGAGGCAGATCTCATACGATAAGATATCCGTACATCCATATACATACACATCAATATCTACTTTTATCAACGAGTTTGATCGATTATTGAATGGTAGGTATTCCAACAGATATGAAACTGCTACGTAAAAAATTAAACTTTGTCTCTGTGATAGTGTGTCTCGAAGATACGTACATGGAATTTATTTTCACTCGCGTGCAGCGATATTTCCGGTACTCGATAGATAAATAAACGTTTAAAATTTCACTCTTATTGTGTCTCTTCGTGGTGGTAAAATAAAAAAAAAAAAAAAAACAATTCCTCCCTTTTCCTGATCAAATTCGGCCTAATTACCGGTTATTCAAGTATCTAATAAATGATTTTTGAGAATACTTTTTCATTCATAATTTAGACAAATTTTGCTCCTATTTCCATTGATCAAGATTTCCGCGTGAGGAAGACAAAAAAATCGCTGGGGATCTTTTATTCCGTTTTTTTTTTTTTTTTTTTCATCATCATAAAATTTCTTGACTTTTTCCTGACCATTTTTCTGACCAGTGGCTATTCTTTCCTCTATAAAAAAAAAAAAAAATAGAAAATCAATCTTTAATCATTCATGTTGAGGTAATTTTATTAATTCTTGAACTCTAAACTGTCGTTTGAATTTTTTCCAAGTCCCAAAAATTACTTCTCTCAATAAAAAACGTCGAAGGGTTGAAACATTTTTGTCAATAGACAAATAAGATTCGGTCTTAGAGTTCTGAAAACTCGATTTATACGATTATTTAATAATTTCTGAAGAATTAAGTATATTGATTATTAATTTGTAAAAATAATAATTGAAACACTGTTGCAATATTAGATGAAAAATTGTGTAAAAAAATTGGAATTTATTAAGTCAAACATGAACTGTTATTACATCATAGAATTTACATACATTTATTATCGTTTAAACTTGATGAAAAATCGTTTGTGTATTACTTTTTAAATTAATATTTCAAATTTTTTTTCTATAATCTCAAGACGTATACCGTTCGCATACGTCATGAGATTATTGGCTGACCTAAGCCGACAAAATGAAACCGAAAAACGAAACTGAATTACTTTTATCTTCTCTCATTAATAAATCGATAAATTTCCTCTATCAACGATCTTTTTTTTTCTTCTTTCCAATTAATTTTATCCATATTTCCTTCAGTTATTATTTATTTTCTGCTTTTTTAAAAATTCCATATTATTTCAATTGTGTAATGTTTACTTATTCTCCTAATTTTTTAATCTTTTTTCTTAATCCTGTTTAATCATTAAATAATTATATACGTGGCGTTCGATCGATACGATATTATCGTTCCTTAATGGTTTAAAAAACGTTCTAATATAATCATGTGTGAGTGACGATACATAATCAAGCCCGCCGCCACTGCAAAATGAAAAATCTGATATCCGTAGATCCATTTCTCGATGAAAAAAAATAATAAAAATAAAAACAGAAACATATAATCTTAAAGTAGCTTATATTAGCGTCGCTGAATCAACACCAGCCACCCGTTTGCTGCTGGTAAACTTCTATGGTGTCTCCTTCCTCCATTTCCAAAGACGTCGGCGTATCGAATTCGTTTATCGGTTGACCGTCGAATCTGAATCTTACCGCCGCTATTGCGAGGCCCTGGGAATATAGAATGACGTATATAAACAAGAAACAAGAATAGTTTGAATCGCATGGGACCCAAAAAAAAAAAAAAATGTGCATTCCTTCTTCACATTTGGAGGTTAGGTATCGAATTATAGGGGAATTGAATTTTTTCTCACCACACGATCGCAGTACGCGTTCATCAGCTTCCGCAACGGTGTATGTTTCTTGATTTTGAACTGTACTACCGCACTGTCTTGTCCCAATACTTTGAGATTTATGTGCTCGGATTCGGTCTTATTGGCATCCTGTAACGAAAAATTGTTTGAAAATCGTTTGAAACCTTCCGTGCCAGGGTCTCGTCCGGTTTAAATAATGAACATGCCGAATGAAGCAAGGTAACGTCACGCATAAAGCCGCATTTGAGGTTATGATAACAGTTCTTAGGTGTCCGAAGATATTCATCACACGTACCTTTTTCTCGTCGGACATCTTTAGCGCGTTATTATTGTAACAATGAGGTTATTAAACTCGATAAATAGGACCTCGTGATATTCGAAGGTATCCAATAAACACCGGTGTGCGGTATTTCACCTCTTTTTTATCAACTAAAAATCTGGCTAAAAATTATTGCTGTATAAATCCCGCTCTTTGATTGATATTATGGCAGCTAACACGCTATCCACGGACGCGTCTCATTCTAGGTTATACTCCAGATGTCAGCACTAATTTCAAACGTTTTTGAACGCGGCATCTGACGGGAAACAGACGAAACAACACAACACGTACTTAGTTAGGGTCACGGTCTTGTACACAGACCGTGGTTAGGGTGAAATGAATCACGTGACCTCGATATGATTTACACTTGGAATTTTCAAACGCTATTTTCTCAGCCAAAACACATTCGATTGATGTGAAATTGATATCAGTGACGTAGAAAAACTCAATGAAGGGCCTGCCAATCGTGGATTTTCGAAAATCGAGACGTAATAACACTTTTTTTTAACAATATTGTTCTGTAATCCAAGGAAGTGCTGCCTCTCTCCACGAGAGGCAGCACTTCCTTGGATTACAGAACAATATTGTTACACAAAATTTATTATGTCTTTCGATATTCGAAAATCCACGATTGGCAGGCCCTTCATTAAGTTTTTCTACGTCACTGATATCAATTTCACATCAATCGAATGTGTTTTGGCTGAGAAAATAGCGTTTGAAAATTCCAAGTGTAAATCATATCGAGGTCACGTGACTTTTATTTCACCTTAAGAGCGTGTTATAGTCAATCTTTACCAACCAAGCAGCCGCGTCACTTATTTCCGCTGATATCAGAGCCTAAGCGTAACAGCGGAATTCTTTCCGCAAAATATCTTTGTTCCACGCAACAACAACGACAAAATCTTTGTTTCTCACTAAAATGAACGCGGCCATTACCATTTTAATAAGGAACAAGGATTTTGTCGTTATTGTTGCGTGATATCAGCCTTTAAAAATTCCATTGTCCGATATCTACGATATTATTACTCGACTGCGTGTTCCGAAAGCTAATTTAAAAGTACGCGAAATCCTCGGGTCCAGAACTTAATTTTTTTGTATTACTATACGAAATCATGGAGGCAATTCCGTAGATTTCATGCCATTTATTAATTTTCAGCGTGAAACTGAAATATAGAATTCTGTTGAGAACCTATTTCTTTGAGTATCCAGATCCGTGGGCTGAGATATTTGGAGATATCCATCGGTATTTTGGTACATAGGAGTCGGAGACCCCTAAATCCAAAAAGGAAGGAAGAAGAATCCATCGGTATCGGTAAAAATCGTACAGCACGCCCCTTAATTATCTACAGATCTAGCCTTTTACCGACTGAGCTCACTTCTTTACCGACGATCGGTATTACAGACGTCGAAGTTATAGACGATTTTTCATTCGAAACTAAAACCTTTTTATTATTATTATTATTCTAAAAAAAAGTAGTAAAATGATTTATGTTTCAGAAGAATGAAATGAATCCAGCGTTTAAATTTGCTGAAAAAAAGAGAATTGAGGCAGAAAGCTCTTTTTTTCAAGTAGTTTGTTTGTCTATTTGTGATTTTTGTACTCACAGGTACAAGAATTGCAGAAATTTATATCGTCTGCTTGTTTCCTTATCATAAATCGGATATGACAATAATCTCAACAGTATCCGATGTACATATTGATCCATCTGACCAAACATAAAATTATATCCTCATCTATATTGTAAGTTTGTTATAAATTATATATAATTGGGTAAGCGAAAAATCGTAATAGTATATAGTAGATTTTTTTTGTGTCTTTTTTGTTGTATCGTCGGCACATGTTGGGTTCATCGATGCATACCTATATCTCATCGATAAAAGAAATAAAACAGAGAGAGGAAAAAATCTCTTATTACGTCACAGATCTTGAATGATTTTAATTATTATAGTCAATTGTTTCGGCAGCTACTTCGTTGCATCCAATATAATAAATTGAAATGATTTAAAAACTAGTCTTACTACAATTTAGCAACCCCGTCGCGCGGATCGATCGTCTACATTCGTCGGAATAAATAATTCTGTTTTATTTTTTCTGCTATCTCCGCTTTCGCTAACCTGGCGTAATTAATTGTTGATGATTGATGACAGTGCAGATATCGTATTCACGAAGTCGTAGACAGTTTAATACATTCCGAAATCCAAGGTCTGTGTTTTTATTCTAACCTGAAAGAACGGTTCATAATAACATGTTATAATCCCGACAGATCAGGGTTACGCAAGTGTCGCGTGTATGACGATCCCAACAAACGACGATCGACGCCGAAATGATTGACCAAGTCAACAAGGATTTACTACCGATAAAGGGACACTACTTTTTATACAATGCGGGTACGTACTTTTACCGGTTTTTATAAAATATCGATTAATTTATTCGTTTTCTTCACCCTCAGCCACCGCGCCTATGGTATCGTTTCTACCGACGATCGCGAAGCAGTTGGGATTCTCGGGCATTCTCGTAGGCTCGATATACACGATACTCCCGATATCGGGTCTGGTGGCGAAGCCGCTGTTCGGAGCCCTCGCGGACAAGTTCAAACTGCACAAGACGTTCTTTATCGCGTTTCAAGCCGTTTTGGCGATCGCATTTTTTGGCATCAATTTTATACCGGACATAGAGACCTCGGCGGAGGTCGTTCTCACCTGCTACAGCAACGATGTTTTCCTGGAGATCACTATGCCCGACGGAGTCCACACCCGGATTTCTAACTATACGACGCAGACTGGAACCTACTGTGACGTAAGTGGAATGTTCTACTGTTCTCTCTCGATTCCTGCAAGTTTTGGTCACGCCGCCGCTTTCAGGTCTCCTGCGAAGCTTCTAACGAGTTCTACACAGAATTGTGCCACTGGAACGCGGTGCAGTACTGCAGTCTGGTGAACACGACCGATAAACTGAGCGAGAGAATAAACTTCGTTGCCGGGCTTGACGTGACTACGTTTGAACAGGTCTGTAAGTCCAAAGCCGCCGACGTTTCGTCGCAGGACGCGAATGATAAAACTTGTTTTCTTCACAGCTGAACAACGAGGCCCTGATTCGCGTGAGGAACGCCACGTTTTCAGACAACGTTCCGCACTTGCCCCTGTGCCTCTCCAAGGTGAGACAAACCTGCGTAGCTTCGTGCTCGAACACAGTGAGCCTGAGCCGAGTGCTCGGAAGGTCTGTCAAGAGTCTGGAAGAATCGACGTACCAGTTTCACATCTTCCTATGGCTCGCGATCGTCAGCTGGATCGGAATGGCCGTCGTCGTGAGCATAGGAGACGCGATATGCATCGGTCTACTGGGGGAGGACAACGGGAAGAGATACGGAAAGCAGAAGATGTGGGGAAGCATAGGTTTCGGTATATTTGGTATCAGCGCCGGGTACATCGTAGATTTGGCGAGCGTTGGTAAATCGCAGAAGGACTACACCTTCGTTTTCTATCTGATGCTGATCGCGATGGCCTTCGACATGCTGGTTTCCTCGACGCTGAAAAAGGTGCTGAAACCCGACCCAAACGAGCACTCGATAACTAACCAGCGCTCTGAACGTTTCAGACGGACCAGAGAGACCGCGAACCCTCCGTCATATGGGAGCTGCTGGAGGTCGCGAAGGAGCGACGAGTCATGGCCTTTGTCTGGTGGTGCATAGGCGCTGGAATGTGCACCGGAGTAGTTTGGAACTTCCTGTTCTGGTACACGGAGGAACTGGCGGAGGGAGACCAAGTGGACTGGATAAAAACGGTCCAGGGGCTGCTGACCGGGGTCCAATGCTTCGCGGGCGAGATGCCTTTCAATTTTCTGTCCGGTGCTATCCTGCGGAAGCTCGGACACGTCAATGTCATGAGTGTGGTGCTCCTAGTATACTCGATCAGGTACTAGATCAGAGCCTGACATAGAAGACTCTGGCTAATCTACGATCCGGTTTCCCCATCTTCCACAGATTCATGGCGTACAGTCTGACGAGCAACGTCTGGCTGTTCCTGCCTTTGGAAATATTGCACGGGCCCTCGCTAGGCCTTTGCTGGCCAACGATGGTCGCCTACGGGGACAAGGTGTCTCCGTCGGGAACCCAGGCCACGATACAGGGACTGGTCGGTGCCGTGTTCGAAGGGATAGGTACACAGGGGATCTTGAGACTTGTTCCTTGGATTTTTATTCTTTTACAGACGATTAATCTTGATTTGTATTGGATCCACAGGTGTGGCGCTGGGTAGTTTTATTTGCGGTGTGTTAATGGATAACTACGGAGGAGTAATAACGTTCCGAGTATTTTCCGTAGGCGCGTTGGTCTGGCTCTCCATTCACTGGCTGATACAGCTCTTGTTAATGAGATCAAAGTCCAATCCCATTCATCACGGTCACCATCGTGAGTACTGAAAAAAAAAAAAAAAAAAAATGGGAACGATGGGTAAATAAAGTTCATCCGTGCCTGTCTAGGTTTAAATAACAATAAATAATAGCCGTCTGACTCTATTTTGAAGCATGTACAATTATTTTAACCCCGTGTGAAAGATGAGATCCAGAAAACTAACATTCCCACTATTCTGAAGACTCGTCGTAAGGGATTTTCTATACTATCATCCTAGGGTGGTGTAGGATATGAAAAAAAAATAAAAAATGGATTATAAAAGATCAGGGAAATTTCTAGGAACTATCATTGTAACGGAATCACTTAAAAATTATTCGATTCCAATTTAATTCATTGATTAAACAAGCTTTGTGGTATCAAAGTAGGTGAAATTCTGTTCCACTTTTTGATCCTCCTTATTTTTCCAGATCTTGCCTCTTACGCAGCCCCGGAGGATGCGATCTACATGACGACGAGCCAGGAACTGCACCGCTATTGAACAAAATAAGCAAAAACAAATTTCAAATACACTCCAAAATGGGTTCTAAAAAGAGTGAGAATTTAGACGCATTTGTACCATAGGATTTTGTATACTTAAAAATAAGTATTATGTGCATACAACTTACCTGAGCAGCTTCATACAACGACTGATGAAGGTATAAAAGAAGTCTAGAAGCGTTGTGAACGCTATCGAGTTACTATCTTATCTGGTACAGTCAATCCATCTTTATTGGATGGTACAATAAAACTTTGTAACAATCTTCGGTAAAGATGTTATCACAGATGTTTTCTATACGTCTGTGTCTGTGTCCATTAGATTGAAAATGCAACTGCGATATGGCTACTATGTTATATAATATTCAAAGCTTAGTTTTGTTGAACTATATATTTTTTTATTTTAATAATAATGTATGTATGTATATTTACAATGAATTTTATGTAGAAGTGAAAGCAAACGGTTTCAGTATTATTTAATAATAATATTTCTTTACTTTTACACTCTGTCTTTAGAGCCTCTATTTTATTTAAACCCTGTTTCTTTTTTTTAGAAACTAATTACAAGGCAATTCGACTCGAGAAATTTTCTAAGCTGCAAGATACCTGAGAGATTATACAGTCAATAATTCATAATTAAGATATGTTACAATCGCTTAATCCCAGAGATAAAGGAATTATCGTTGAAGTGTCTTTTTGAGTAGTTTTACGAATAGATAAGGAAAAGTTGGCAGGGTGTTTTTTTTTTTTTTTTTGTATCAAGAGAATATTAATCGTTGTCACAAAATATTTCATTTCTTTTTATTCAGAGACTGAATTCGACAATAAGAACCTTTTCGTTTTTAATGTTATTTATTATAGAGACTTTATCTTACGCCGTCGTAATAATGTATTCAACAACTCTGGTGTGATTAATTAATTCGCACATAATATTTTTTTTTTCTTTGCAAATCACTTCAAAATTTCTATTTTATTTATTTTTTTTCTCCTTTTTCGAGTGCTCTACGTGATAATTATTATTTATACAACACTGACTGTTTTCATGAATCATGATTAAATTGTTATACAAGCTATAAAAAGATATCCTCTTAGATTTTCAAACGCTTCGTCGTATTCTATCACACATCTACCCCTTTTCGAACGTCTCAACGATATCAGGTTTCTCCCTGCTGCTGCTCGTCTTGCTGAGTTTGACCAGAGTGCGACGGACTCGGTCCGGGGTCGACGATGGCCTGAAGATTGGTAATTTCCCCCGCAGGGTCGCAGCAATCGCTCATCATGATGCCGGTGCCTCCCCCGGAGTGAATGAAGGCGAGGCTTCCCTCGCTGGAAGCGAGACTAACAGACAAAGGCGGAGATCTTTCCTTGGGAGAAGCCGAAGATACTGTATTCGTGGTGCAAGTATTATTGGAGGAGCATTTATCCTCCAGAGTACCGAGCAGCTCCAGGACACGCTCTTCCAGATGTAGATTTATCGCCCTCTGCGCTTTGTACTTCGATTCTAAGGCCTCGAGTTCCGCTTCGTGCCGCTCTTTCGCTTCCTGTAGAAGCTGGTGCTGCTCCGCTAACAAACTCTCTCTCTGCGCCTCCCCGCTCTCGTGCTCCATCAGTCGCGCCCTCAACGCCTCGACCGTGGAAGTTCTGCTCTCGAGTTGACGTCGCAAACCTGGATGGAATAGATTTGAATCAGTTGCACGATCTTCCCAATGTGGATCTGAAATAATTACTTACTGCACAACTCTTCCGCGTAAGATCTCTGAATCTGCGCAGCCTCCTGCCTCGCCATTGGAGTCGGGCCGACGGTTCTCTCTTGGAGTTTCAACTGGACCTGAAACGATCAAGGGAAGATGAGTAAAGGAGAATCGACGCTCGCACGTGAGGCAAATACCTCTCCGAGCAGGAGGAATCGTTTTTGCAGCGTGTCGTAGGCGCATTTTAACAATTTTCCCCGATTAGCAGCTTTCAGCGCGCCCTTCAGCTGGTGAGCGGCGTCGAAAAGCGCAGCTTCTGCGGCACGAATTTCCCGTAGCCCTTGAGCCACCTTCGCTCGGTCCTCTTCCAACTCGAGTTTAAGGACTTCGGTCAGTCTGTCCAGCTCTCGAGATCGCTGCTGCTCCTCCGCACACTGTAACTGAAGGTAGCCGTGGGTTTCCGTGTGTCTCTTCTCCGCCTGTCGAGCTTCTTTCTTCGTGCGTTCCAGTTCCGCTCTCAGCCCCTCAGCCTCATTCTCGATAAACCTGAGGCGATCTCGCTGTGAATACACAATAAATTCTATGTTTAGAGACACTTATAAAATCAGGAACGGAGATACAGCGATGAGTGGACAATCACCAGGGCAGAGTTGTGCTCCTCCAGAGCCTGCGAGTCTCTCAACTTTCCTAGCAGTCTTCGATTTCTTTCGGCGTGCACCTCCCTCCGTTGCCTTTCGAACTGCAGCTGCATCTGAGTTAGCTGCAACAGGTGATTTCCACTGTCGAGATTCACGTGGATTACGTGGTCGACGCCGTCGTCGTCGACCAGGTCGATCGACGCCTCGTCCTCGGGTCCCCTCTTCTTCGGTCTCTGCTGCTGCTTGTGTTTAGCCACTCCCGTTGCTGTGAGTATCGATTAACAATGTTTAATTAGATGTGACCAGGAGTCGAAAGATTGAGGGAACCAGTACAGTGTGACCAAAAATCATCAATATCTTATCCAAAGTCCAAGTTCTAAAAAATCTCTTGTCGTAAGGTTTCAGACACACGATTGCTTCGATTATGTCTTACGACGTCTTATTTTCTTCGAAGAGCAATTCTCCACCGTGTGAATGAGAGAAACTGAGAAGAAAAAATCCTGTGATAAGTTATGGCCGGTTATCGAAATTTAGCGACAATCTAGTCACTCTTTTGCCGATAACTGGGTCCAAAAAATTTTTCTTCAATTTCCCTCGTTCACACGATGAAGGATTGCCCTCCGAAGAAAATGAGACGTCGAGGGACATAATCGGATCAACGGTGTGCCGGAAACCTTGCGACAAGAGATTTTTTTATGTGTAATGAACTTTGGATGAGATATTAATGATTTTTCGAGTATGGAGAATGTGTTGAATCTCGCTGTGCTGATCCCCTTAAAGAATCGGGGACTGACTCGGTTTGCTGTGATCGCCGTGATGGTTGATCCTGGCGCAGGCCTGGATGTACCGCTCCAACATGTAGTCCGGAGAGAGGCAAGATTCTGAGCTCGATTTGGTGGGATTATCCGAACCGGGTATTCCGCTTGAAATAATCCCCAGTAAAAGGTGTTCGTAGGGAACTAGATCCTGCGTTTGGGTACTGGCCTCTTCGGTGCTTCTCTTATTCCTGTCTTCGCCCATAGCTTTTCCAATACCCGCTATTTCGTCGTTGCTCGTCTTCATTTCAGGACACGAGTTCGACCTCCGCACCTTGATATGAGGTTTATTTGAGTCGTTTGAAAGCATAAAGGGACAATTTAGAGACTACCTTGATCGAGTTGTGTGAAATTTGTAGAGATTGCGGCGCCTGGCACTGAGAGTGAAAACGAAGACGGTGAACTTTTCTCGAAAGATCTGCCAAAGCGCTTTTCGAAAATGAACAATTGAGTTCTTTATCTTCTGTAATTGATACGGTGCTTCCGGTACCTCGGTTAATATTTTTCTGCGAGTTCCCGGCAATCTCGAGAATCTATTGACAAAACGAACTTCAATTAAATCGATCATCTTCGTGAAATTATTTTGTAGACTGGGATGCGATGACTGATTATCGAACCTCATGATCGTCTTGCCAAGAATCGCTGCTCCCATTCTGGCTCAAATATACGTCGAGATCTTTGAGATTATCGTTATTCGCTTCGAAATCCTGAGGCGTTGAAGAACTCTGAGAATATCCAAGCTGACTCGTTTGTCTCTCGGCGAATAATTTGTTGATTTTTTGTGATAAAATAGCGTGCGAGTTCCTATTGTTTGAATTACTCTCTACAGTCTCGCCCGGACTGCTCAATCTCGCCGCCGCGGATAAATTAAACGTCGTAGGAGTAGACGGACGCGATTCGCCCGATATCCCGTTGCCAAAAGAACCCAACGCCCTCACTGCGGCTGAACCTGTGGGAGCCAGACGAGCCGGTAGCTGCCGCAGATCCTAAAAACACAGAATCATTTATTCTGATCATAAAAACGCTATAAATCTTCAAGAACTCGTCGTTATACCTTAACCGGAGTCGTCTCGGGTGTAGCTTCGACGGCTGCCTCAGGTGGCGACGCTCCGATTCTAATATTATTTGGCGTCGAGGGTGTGGATCGAGTCTCGTGAGGCGGAGGGCTGTTGGGAGGCATGGCCATGCTGGGAGACCAGAACGGCTCGTTGTCGAGTGTTTTTATCCCAGAATTTCCACCACTGCCTATCATCAGTCCGTGGGAGTGAGTGGTAGATTCTGCGAATCGAAGTAATTCTGAAGTAAACTCAAAATTCTCAACAAAAAAGTACCGAAATGTTGTTTTGCACGTTTTTGTCCAGCAAGCATTCGGCAAAACTCTTATTTCGTTACTTTTTATTCGGAATTTTGGGCGTCCGAATCCAATCATTGCTTCGACAAGTACCTATGGAAGTTAACGCAGGACGTGTTTGATGCACGGTACTGATTGGCACATCTTCTCTAGATCTGTCGAGCGCGAATCGACCGCATTCGGCGACTACGTCGTGGTGCTCCATTTTTTTCCATCTAGAATCCAGGTGATAGATCAGTGATTGAACGGAGTGAATCGAGGCAGATTGGACGATTACCTGCTCGCCGAAATCTCCATTTCTTTGGACGCGGTAACGAGCAGAGGATGCATCCTGACAGAATCCAGCATCGGTCTAACGGTGTGGGAAAATGTAGCCAATAAATCACGCTGGGTGTAATTGAGCCTCAAGAAAGAGACAAAGTTGCACGGATACATCGCGTAGAGTCTGTGAAACAAACTGTCCAACCCGACCTGGAAATTTTTGCACCGTTAATGATCATAGTCTTGTGAGATAGCGGCGAACAGTTTCACCTGTAGATGTAGAAGATAAAGTCTTTCTCTCTCCTGGTCAGCGGAAGATGAAGCCGAAGTTGCCAAAGAAGCCAAAGAACTTGATTGTTGATGATGGTACGAAGCGAGTCTAGCAAAGACTTCAAAGATATCGTTGAGGAATGGATTTAGGTACACCGGCAGCATCGGGATCAGAGTAACGAGCAGGAGCAGGGCGCTCATGAGGGCCAGGATCTCTCCGTCCACCTGTAGGAAAAAACGTTGCGTTACGAGCCTCTGGAAACGGTTCGACGTCCCGCACCCTGACCTTGAGAAGCTTGAGTAATCTTTCGAACAGAGTGTGATTCGGGAGCTTGTAAAGCCACGTGGGATGTCGTCTGACCACGTGACCGAGTAGCGTCAGCGCCTGGACGCGTTGGCTCTGGCCGTTTCCCCCGTGTTTGGTCAACGCCTCGGCCAGACGGTCCAGAAGATGTTTGTCATGAGGTTCCCGAACCCCTACCAAGACCTCGACGGCCCGTAGAGAATTTGTGCAGAGGTAATAGTCAAAGAGTCCATTCACGATCCAGTTCTCTTTTGCTGAGGGATCAAAAATTGTTATTGGATTAGTCGAGGAACTTTACAATCGTCCGAGTAACGAGAGAATCGGGTATATATATTTACTAGACAGGAAAAGGTTGTGAAAAACTTTCTTCCTCTCCTCGACGGCCCCGAGTTTGTTAGACTCGAGTAGATCAAAGAGTTCGGTGACGCCTTTCCCGCCGGATCCCATTTTCTTGATGCGATATACGTTGTGTATAATTCTACGATCGACAAAGGCGCATGGATCGGGGGAAGTGGGGTACGGCCGGTATTTTATCGGAGGTGAAGAAAGCGAGTCAGTCTTCTGGTTCGCACTTCAGCTTCTCCCACAGCCATCTGTCAGCCATCATACGACACACGACCATCTGAATAATACGTAGGAGCTAAATTACCGACGACTCCCAGCAGATTCTCGCCTCGAGTCTATCGACGACGATCGACGAGTAAATAGAAACCGATTGTGTGTCAACCAAGGGAATTGGATTAGACGTTAATTAGTTGGTTTAACCTCGGTTTGGGACGTTCCGAAATAATCATAACCCTAGGATCTTGGTTATTTTCAAAGCTATTTTATCCACCGAATATCGACGCGAGGCAATAAAAGTGCATAATAATTCGATCTGTCAGAAACTGCGAAATATAAAATGTGAAATTATAAATAGTTGGAAGGGGGGGGGGGGGGGGGCAACAGGCGTAAAGGATCGCGACGGTTGTTTGTAAATGATTAAATGTCGTTGCATCTAGTCGTATGCGTTGGTGATAACGATTTCATTCGAAATATCGGTTATTAGTAATTTTGAAAGAAAAAAATTTAAAAAAACTCACCCGAGTCTTTATCAACTCTTTTTGGGGCTATGGCGGCTTCATCTCTCTGTGCAAACGTGCGAGTGCGCTCCGTCTGTGTGATACGCGCTTTCGACGATCACCGCTCATCCCAGAGTGGCGCTGCTGACGCCGCGAAATTTGAATATTCAAAATTTGAATCACCGATCGACGTTATGCAAATATTCAATTTTTCAAAGTCTCTGCGGATCCACAGAATAAAAATCAGCATCGTGAACGACATGAGATGTTTAATTATTTATTTCTAGGTCCTTGCTTCCTGTTTTTAATTGAATTGTTTGAATATTGCCTCAGTTTAAGATTTGAATAATTTCTCGTTTCTCTATTTTTTATTTATTCATTCGTATTGTTGTTGGACTGACGAGACGAAAAAAAAAGAGGAAACAAAATTTTGAAACAAAAACAACTCATTTTATGTTTCTGCCTTTCGAGAAATTGGACATTTTTTTAGGTAAAAGAATAAATAATGAATATACTTTGATTCGCGAGGAGATGTAAATTCAATGTCGCGAAAACTCTGTAATGCAGTTTATAATATTTGTTTCCCACAGACTTTGGAACTTGTTAAACACCTCAAAAAGCTTATTATTCAAAAAGCACCTAAAATTGCCCATCGCAATTTCAAACCAACACCTTCCTTGACGAATCCTTATCGAAGTTGAGGACAGTGTTGTTTCGAAGGTAAAAACATGAAGGTAAAATAATGAGTAATGAGAATATTTCAATGTTCTATGGATTAAAAAACGTTTTAACAAGCTAACGAAATGTTTCTGTTTCCTTGTTTTCAAACAGAAACGAAGGCCGTGTACGTGGAGTCAGACCCGATCGTCGCCGAGGAGCTTAGCGAGTGGCTCATCCGGCAATTCTAGAACAGTAGATAATTCAGGAGCAGGTGGAAAAAGCAAGAGTTTCCACGACCTAAAGAAGCGTCGGATACAGAGAAATGCGGCAAAATTACAACAGACAAGGAGCAGCGAGTCGAAGGATGATGCCGAACTAAGCAAGGAACTATTTGGCTCGTTGGAGTCTTTGTTCGACGTCAAGAAACCTCTGAGATTACAGGAGATCAACGTTAGAGCACAGAACTATCCGGAACGAGGAGACAGCCCGGATTCTACCCCCAGATCAAAGAGCCCGAGGCTTTCGGAGAATCTTTCATTTTACTCTTGCGAGAAGAGCTTAGAGTCTCATGTGATTCTTGCGCAGGTATATTTAACGAGAAAACTATTCGTTGAGCACCAATTGACCTCCGGTTCAAATATCTTGCAGGATCTTGAAGCCGGGGATTCAAAGGACTTTGAATATCTTCTGGAAGAAATTGTAGAAGAGAATCTCACCGTCACCCAGGATTCCCAAGAGCCTTCGGTGTCTCTGAGGTGCGGAACTCCCGTCGGTCTATGTCCTAGAATCCTCGCTATGAAATCATCGATACATTGAATCTACCTTGTTTTTATGACAGCGCGATGGCCGACGAGGAAGAAAACGGGGCTCCGAACGAAGGAGAGACCGGAGACGAAGGAATGGAGACCCGGGACGAAGGAGAAGCTGCGACTCAGAATGAAGGAACCACTGGTGACGGGGGGAGAGGAAGTGCTGGGAACGGACCTCCTCCGTATCGCATGCCTTCTGGACTTGGCGAAGGTAAAAAAGCGATTGAATCGACTTCAGATTGCCTCGTGACTCCCTTTCGTGACTTGTTTTCAGGAGTTCCGATCAAGCCTGGGGGTCACAGAGAGTCTACGATGAGTTCTTTGCCTCTGACGGACACTGCGGTGATGAAGGAGATGAAAGAGGCTGATCAGCGGTGCACGGCTATAGCCGCGGAGATAGAACAGCTGAAGAAGGAGCTGACGGAGCTTACGAACGTAATTTGACGATGCTCAGCGAGCAAATGGGATCTGAAAAAGTTATCTTTCATCTTTTTGTCACTCCAGAAAGAAGACCTGACGCAAGAAGACACCCTGAAGATCAAGGAGAAGCAGGAGAGCGTGATGGCCAAGCTGGGAGAGTTTGAAAAAATCACAAGGAAACTGCAGCGATTATTGGGCCTGTCCGATCCGTCTAGTCAAACGTTCGCCAAGATGTTCGGAATGCTTCCGTACCCCCATGGAAAACGTGCCTCGGTACTCTTTAACGGAGTCGTGAAATTACCGATTATATGCTCACGCATTCGCGTCTATTGATGTTTAGGAGAAGCCGAACGAGAAGATGAAGGAAAAGGTCGGGACGGAGCAGTTCGATGTCCCTCAGATGGAATATCCGGAGGATAAGTAAGAAGTTCTCCATAGTATAGAGTTCTCTAGTTCTGTTTGTAACGCCTCGATGAACTTGCAGGCTCCCAAGAGTGATCGTTTGCGGTAACACCGAGGACAACATACCGAAGATAGTGGTAGGAGACAGCGAGAGAAAAGGGAAGAAGAAGTGCTTCGAAAATCTGACCGGAAAGTTGAGCGACTCTCTTAATATGCAGGAGAAACTAGTCAAAGAAAATGCTCAGCTTGAGGGCGGCAGGTGAAGATGCGATTTTAACTTTATGCGCGTAGGCTTTGCCGATTGTTGCAAAAAAATCGTCGAAAATGGACAAAAAAATGAGCAAAAAGCAAAAGATAGTCATGTAAAAAAAAAAAAAGAAACGGTGATACGTGTTAGACTTTTGTCACTCATGGAGACCGATTGATTTTAAATAGGTATAATCGTCTAAATTCTCCTAAGAAACAGAATTTAAAGTCGCGATGGTTTGATATTCGATCAGGTATAAGTTGGAGGAGGCTTTGTTGGAGAAGGACAACGCGGTGGACAGTCTGCAGCGAAAGGTGTGCGGACTGCAGGCTGAGATGAGAATAGTAGTCAAAGAGAATTCCGAATTGAGTAGACAACTTGCTTGTCTAAATCAGCGAATTTGTTCACCTCGTCAGTCTCCGCCACCTCCGCCTCCCCTTCCGCCATCGGCTCGCGCCTACACCCAGAACTCGGGGGGCGAGGATAATTCATGCGCCTGCAAGTGCTGCCTGCAACAAGAAGGCGGAGATACGTATGCCACGACAAACAGAACAGTCTGCGGTGAGTTTCTCCGATTCTTCGTCTAAAACTTTGTATTTATTTTCCGGTTTTCTCTTCGCTCGCAGTAAACGACGCGTCGAGGGTCTCCGGAGGCTACAGCAGCAACGGTAAGAGACAGCGATGGTAACAAAATGCTTCAGCTCCTGCTTCCTTCTTGTATCTTTTTAGCAGAGTGTATAATTCTGCACACAGGTTTGCCGTGAAAGTTGCAGGTTCCCCCAGACTGGCCGGCGGAGCTTGCTGCGGAAACTCTGGACCCGGAAGCATCGACATGTGCTGCAGGAGTCCAGCGGCCAACCAGGTCCCCCCGCCCACCAGAGGCGCGTGTCCTGCGGAGCTGGAGAACAAGCTCGCGGTCTATGGGAACAACACGAAGCAGCTAGTGAGTGTCTCGTCTCTCTTTTCTCAGTTTATGATCCGTCGATCTCCGTCCCGTTTCTCTCAACTTAAAGGAACAGCAATTGGGCAGCATGGAATCGGAGGTCCGCAACATGCAGATGGAGCTGGCCAACGTTCAGCGGGAAAGACAGCAGCTCGAGCAGCAACGGAAGCTTCTGAAGTGCACCGGGCCCTGCGCACCCTGCTCCTGTTCTCCAGGATCGCAGCAGCAGGTTCCCCAGCTGAAGAACCTCGCCCCGGCGATGTCTCTGGCCAAGGTACCGGTAGAATTGTTGGACGTGAATGACTATACGTCGACAGCACGTTGTGTCAAAGACTGTGATTATTTTACTGATCAATCGTACGAGAGTCGGTACTGCGACTCGTTTCGGTACGATCGTTCGTGATGTTTGAACAAAAACCGGCGAAGATATTGGTAATGATCTTTCGCAAGTGTAAGCGATGAATGTTAGCGGTGGTAGAGATGATTGCTTTTGATGAAGATTAGAAAGAAAGAAAAAATGGTAAAACGATAAAGAAATGTGATTTCCACCTGCACCGTCGCTAATTTTGTATGAAATAAACATATTTTAACAAAAAGAATAAACTTTTTTCTCCGTTTGGATAGTTTGTATTGAAAAAATGCTATCACATTATTCTGTACGTAACTTTCAGAGCTAAAAATTTATAAATATGATTATTTCATATAAATGGATGGCAAATATATCCGCGGTTCACCTCGAAATTATGTACAGTATAGTGTGAGCATGTGTATTCACTCGATCATAAATATCTAGTTTATAATATCTTCCAAGGCATGATAAAATAAATAAGAAACCGAAAACCAACAGTATTTTTGGTAATACGCAGATGAATCCTCAACAAGGTCCTCCGCCCTGTACCGGACCCTGTACTAACGCACCTATGGTGAGCGTCTTCATTTTCTACCGATTGATGTAAAAAGTGCGAAGAAGGAAACTTGAGATATGCTTTCTGCACAATTTGTCTGTCATCTGAATTTCAAGGAAAACAAATTAATTTAGGGGGGAAGTAACTGCCCGCAACAACAGCTCCGCGACTTGAGAGAACAGTACGCTAGACTGCAAGACGATTACAAGAGCAAACTCTGCGAAGTATCAGTACTGAGAACCGAGTCTGAGAAGACGAAGCAGGAAGCTAGAGACGCAAAGGAGGATAAGGAAAGAGCGGAGAACAAGCTCATCGACCTGGAGGAACGCTTGAAGGCCTGCGAGGCGGAGAAGAACAAGCTACTGGGTAACGTTTCTGCTGAAAAGTTCAGTTTTTGCTCCAGAATGAAAGAATTTCCTCCAAAACAGAATAAAATCACAAATATTGTCTGTGGAATCAAACAGGAAGCAAGGAGCAGCTGGTGGAACAGGAACAAGCTCTGTTGGTGGCCAAGCAACGGTTCAGAGAGGCGCAAGACGAGCTAGAAGAATTGCGATCTGTCATTCAAGACCAGGCTAGCCAGCTTGAAGACTATCGTAACAAGTACTTGCAGGTACTGAGATCACTTCGTGATTTTGTGTGTGAGAAATAGAATGAAAAATAAGCGTTTGCGTTGTGTGAAAAAAACAGGCGCAGCAACAAGTCGAGGAACAGCGTCGCCAGTTGGATCTGATGGAAATGGACAACGCTCGCATGAACGAAAACGTGACGTTGGAAATTGGGCGCGTCAAGGTGACTAGATTTGATTCATGGAATTTTTTCATCGATTGAAAATGTGGTCTGATTTCCTTGTTCGCAGAATCAATTCCAAGAGAAACTAGCGGAGCTCGCACCCTTGCCGGATATCTTGAAACAGACTCAAGTCAAGTTGCAAGAGGCTCAGCAAATGAGACTCCTAGCTGAGAGAAACTGCGAGGATCTATCGCGCGAGCTTTTGGTCTACAAAGACAAAGTCGGCACGGTGCAAAATCAAATGGACATACTGCGGGCCGAGAATCAGACCCTACAGGTGATCCGGTGTTTGAATGCGATCGTGGGAATCCTTCAGAGCTCTTAATTATTTCTTAATTGAAACAGGACGAGAAGGCATCGATGTCTGCTCGATGGGACGAGCTGGAAAGACGGAACGCAGAGATGAGGAACGAGAACGAAAGGATGAAGAACGCGACGGCGAGATTCGAGGAGCACGTAGCCCAGATGCAAAAGAGAATCGATGAAAAAATGCACGAAGTTACGCAGCTGACTGCGATGCTTGACCAAGTGATTATGAGGGATAAAATCAACTCCGGGAACATTGATTAATCGTCGAATTTCCACAGGTACGCGAAGACTCCGCTCGCCAAGTCGCTAGGACTAAAGAAAGATGCGAAACCGTCAGACGCTCGATGCAGGGACAAATTGCAGAGATGGAGAGGCAGCTGGCGCAGTGCAGAGCGACGGCTAGAGCGGCCCAAAAGGATCGTGACGAGGTGAGAACGTCTGAATTTTTCTTCCGAACTGCAACATTGATTAATAAAATGATTAATAAATCAACAGATTCGTCAAAAGATGCAAGGGCAGATAAATAATCTGAACGAGGCGTTCGAACACGCTCAGGGTCGCATCAGGTCGCTGCAGGGACACGTGAATTACTTGAAGAATTCGTACAGCAATATATTCGGAGGTACCGGTCAGGGTCAGGGTCAGGGAGAGACGCCTCCGTTATTGGGGGGTGAGTCGGGCCCGAGTGGTCAAGGATATGACTCCTGTGACTGCAATTATTAATTACTGATATCATTTTCGCGAATAATTATTAGAAAATAATAATTGCAGTAAGTAAAGGGACAGAGATAGAAGTTTCTTGACGTCGAACAAAATTTCAACGAGCCAAATATCTATTAATTTTTTGTGTATTTTTTTTGTTCTTTCTTTTGTATAATTCTATTTTGGTTCTTATTTTTGTGATCAAAGGCACCACACGAGTTAAAGACAGAAAAAAAATCGGACAATTTTAGCGTCAATGTGATAAAAAAAAAAAGAAAAAGATTCAATTGATAAACGTATGAAAAAAAGAATAATAGAATTAAACCTTTTAGAATTTAGAGCAAAAAAATTAAAAAAAAATAAAATAAACTCGTGTATGACACTAAAATTTGTGATACAGATACGTATGTAATTTATATTATATTTAATAAATCAATCATGTACTTTATAATCTAAAGTTGTTCTCGGTGTCTTTTCATGTAATAATGAAACGACACTTTTTATAATTATGATAATAACGTTTTTCTTTTTTATTTATCAATATTTATAAACAAGCTTACTTTTTTTTTGTTTGTTTGTTTGTTTGTTTAAAACGAACGAAATTACAGCTATAATAATAATTAGGTACATCAGAATTATGATCCTTTAGAGAGTGATAAAGATAAAGGAAAAGAGACGAGAATTTGAAATCAACGCAGCTCTCTACATATAATGATAAACATAAAGTCTATAAATCGCCTGCCTTTTCGTCACCGTTATTACCGTAATAGTTTATGGAATGTTTTATTCTTTTTTATTTATTTATTTTATTATTTTATATTACCCCTTATAAAATAGTAGTCAAAGTAAATTTGAATTGAAAAACAAAAGTGAAAATGTCAAAAAGAAAGAAAAAACAAAAAAAAAAAAACGAAACAAGTAAGTAGTACGGTACTCTATATTATCATGTCCGTTTTATTTTTTAAATAAAATTTGTATCTGTAAACCGACCGACTCAAATAACGTGTGTGTCTGTATGAATAATTATTTAACAAATAAACTTTCAAGATAACGACAGAGCAGGTGATTAAAAGCACGATTCAGGATTATCCCAATTTCGTTCAGTTTGTATCCGCTGAATGTAACGTATTCAACATCCCAAGTACTGCTTGAGATCTTGAACGTAGCCTGTCCATCTCCGCGCCGAATATCTCCAACTGGGTCTCAATCTCCGCAGCCATCTCAATTTTTCGGGAACACGTCGCACAGCATTCCGTATGAGCGCACCTGTGCAATATAAAATTTGTTTTACTCATTTACATCTTTTACTCAAATTTCCCGATTCTTCGGTTGAACGTTTTAATTTTACTACGAATTTTCAGCCTAATTTGATCAAGCAACACTATTTTTGAATGCGGATTCTTCGTAACTTGAAGAAAAGAGAAATAAAATAAACTCAATTAATTGATGATTTTGAAGATTCGCTATTTTTAATTCAAATCAAATTAACAAAGATTAAGATTTTTTAAAGTCTCTTAGTGATACTGGAAAACTATAATAATTTTTTAGCTTATTGTGAAATGGGTCCTAAGTTAGGAGCTGGATCCACATATTTGTGGAAATTGATCACCGAATAGCGATACTATCTCAGATCTCATCTCCCACACACCTAATAATCGTAGATCCATAATTAGTTTGTTGCCTGGTCTGGCTGAGCAGAGTAGGAGGCGGAGTGCTGGATCTGATTCGAATTTGCGGTATCAGACCGGGCGAGACTTTGTTGTCTGGACCGTTGGCGAGTCTGCAGTCCCCGCAGCCTCGCAGAAAATCCATCAGAATACCTCGCACTCGTTTTCCGCTGGATCGTCGACGTCTCGTCTGCGAAATTATGATAAAACAAATAAAAAATCTATCGTTCTCAATCCAAACGCTCATGAAAAAAAGTTTCTCCACCTCTGGCGGTTCGTGAGGATGATGAGAGAGCAGAGGATCGGCAGATCGGTTGAGCGGAGGGGTGCAAGATCTGCAATTATCGATTCTACAGCATCCGTCTCTCTGATCAGAAGTCGATGGTCTCTTGAATACGTCGTCGTCCTCGAGATCGCTGTTCTTTCTCACGCCGTGACGGCAAGTAACGTTATCGTCGTCGCAGTGATTTGCGTTAAATCGCAGGGATTGATTCCTGCAAAATATATCTTCAGTCTTGGATTGCTCGCCGTCGACTCTCGAGCATCCCCCCGCCCCTCTTGTATTCGGGGTGCAGTCATGGTCTCCGTGGCAATGTCTGGAGACCCTGGCGCACGGAGTGGCGTAATCACAGTTATCGTGTTCCCGATTATTGCAGCGGCAATTACTCTTGGGTACGAGGAGCCTGGAGTGATCTTCTTCCCCCGGGTTCGCAAATCTTCTGCATTTATTGTGACTACGAGAATTGCCGCAGTGACAATTCCCCTCGTTTGTCTCTGTGCTCCGAATATTTTCACGCTCTTTAAAATTGTTCAGACTCGACGTCGACGGGGAGTAATAATTCTTCAAGCACCCCGAGTCGCTCAATCTCAGCGCCGGTATCTTTGGCTTCTTGTTAGTCGAACAAGACATCGGACCGCAACCCGTGCCTCTGGTGTTGGGCGTCTTGTGCCAGTCGTAAGCCCTTTCCTCCTCGACGTCGGCATCCTCGGGCTCGTCTTCGGCCACGTTCGACTCCTGGCTGACCTCTTTTCCCCAGATATTTATGGTCCCGTTGATCTCGGTCATCCTGACCTCGACATTGCCGAGTAAATAGGGTCCGCACTCTCTGACGACTCCCAGAGGCGCCCGCTCTCCGTCCTTCAAGCTCTCCTGGTACTTCGCTTCGTCCTCGGCCTGGATAAGGAAGCTTCTCTCCAGACTGTTCTCGTCGTCGCGATAAGTGAAGCATTTTACTCCAGAGTCCAGTTCCTCCGTGGGATTCTCGTCTACGGTTTCTGGATTTCTGTTGTCGTTGACCTTCACGTAGTCCCCCGGGTACTTGAACTCGGATTTTCCCCTGTGCAGTCTTCGAGAGCCGCTCGCGGTGTGGGGAATCTTCGGGGGCTGAAGACTGCTCGCGTTGTCCGGCATCTCCGAGGCTTTCCTCTTGTTCGAGCCCCTGGGAGTATTCAACGGTACTCCGGGCGTCGGGTTCTCTTCTCCGTTTATCGCGCTTATCATATTCTCCCCCTTGGACTTTCTCTGCGTCAAGTTGGACAGCATCTTGATTATCCTGGAAGAAGTCTGAAAGGCGTGCGACGGCTGCTTCGGAGCCTTCTCCGGCGAGTTTGGAACCCCGATAAAACTGTCCTCGGCGTTTGAGAGTGGCGTTAGATTGGGCAGTGGTCTGATCGACCCGTTGGACGTCGGCAAGCTTCCGACACTTTCTGTCCATGGGGCGATGGTGCTAATCGCCGAGCCCATACTGCTGGTCGAGAGTTTGGGATTGACGAAATTCTCCTTGGCTTGAACGATCTGATCTTTAGGTTCGACCGAAGCTTGTGTCTCGAGGGGCAGAGGGTCGGTCTGAATGGCGACAGCGACGAGTTGCGGGGCTTGTTTTTTAGCCGTTAATTTGGCCAGAGTCTTTTTGAGGTCTTCCAATTCCTGTTTGAGCTCGAAATTCTCAGACAAAGTTTTCGTGTAGGCATCTCTGATCTCTTTGCACTGCGTCGTTTTCTGGTTGAGCTGAGTCTGCATCATCGCTATTTCCGCCAATGCTTCCTCGGGCATTTTGTCGTTTGTTTCCGGTGCTGAGACAGTCTCAACTTTTTCAGAGTCTTCTTCGACCTCCATGGGACTCTCTTCGACGGTTTGAACCTCGTTTATCTCTATATCAGGGACTGCCTCGCAGGCTTTTTCCGCAACAGCCGGCCTCAGCGGATCCTCCTCGTCGCGAGGGAGATTCTTTTTAGTCTCCGTCATCTTGTCTACGCTAAAATTTGAGCTGCCTCTCATGTACTCGTCGTAGCATATCGATCTGACGTCGAGAATACTCTGCTCCTGAGTCTGCCCGTTGGGGGTAAAGTTGACGGTAATCCCCTTGGGTATTTTGAGGTTTCTGCGTCCGTCGTGGCCCAGCTGGCCGTTCATGAGGGGTTTTTTGGACCTGTGGATCTCATTTTGCTGACTAACAGGGTTTTCAGTCTTTATTTCGACGCTATCAACGGCGCAGCGGTCGTCCTCCTCTTCCGTCAGCTCGTCTTCGTCTTGACTGAGCTCTTCTCTAATTTCTAGATCCTTTAACGCCTGCTCGGCATAATTTTTCAGACTCCTCCGCCCCCCTCGAGGCTTCGCTGGATACTCCGTCGCCCCTTCCTCTTCAGTTTCTTCCCCCTCTTCTTCGCGGGCTGTAAAATAAACGTGGTTAAAGCGTCTAAAAGCCAGTGGACAAAATTCTATCCACCTTTAGCCTCGAGTTCCTCGTTTCTTCTCGCCTCTTCTAGAGCCCTCAGACGATTCTCCGCCGACCTTCGGCTCTTCTCTTTCAGATCTTGTATGTAACGCTTGACTTTGCTCTGGACCCGATCGAACCTGTTCCCTCCGGTAACGGAGGCGCGGTGTCTCAAGGTTCCGAAACTGGTGGTCAAATCCTGCAGCGACAGACTCCGCTTCTGCCCGGCTAAGACCGGTGGGCCTCTTCTGAGCGCCGTGTCGTCGGACATGACGTCGACCTTCTCGATCTCGTCCTCGGAGAAGTCGCCCAGTAATTGACCGTCCTCGATATCGGCCACCTCCTCTTCTTCGGCCTCGATTTCGTCCATATCTGAGGGTTCGACGAACGGTAAGATGAAATTGAACGAGGTTGGGTTGAAAAGATCGAAATAATAATCGGGGTTCAGTTTGATAGGAGAAATAAAGAAGGTAAAAAAATGGATAAACACCAGAGTCGGCATAGTAAGAAATCTGAAAGATTTCACCGTCAATGTCCTCGTCGTCCTCGTCGTCGACGTCCTCGTCGTCGTCGTCGACTTCCTCGTCGTCGGAATGCGAGGATGGATCGTTGTCGTCGCCGGAGGAAAGGACGTAGACGCTACCCTCCTCGTTTTGTTCCTCTTCCCGTTCCTCGGATTCGGGACTGCGAGTGCTTTGCGCCTCGTATTCGTTGGGTGTCGGGTGATCGGCGTTGTCGATCGGCAGGAGTTCGAGGTTCGCTTCGGTACCGTACGGAAGACTTATGTCTTTGCCAGTGCTCGACAGACTTATGAACGTCGGCATCTCCTCGTCCTCCAGCATCTCGCCTTTCTGATCCTCGCCGAATCCCTCGCCGTTGTCGGACATACCGTCAGCGTTTGTTGTACGCCAGATATTTATTATTTATTATCAACCCCGCGCGGCAACACGCTGATATGCAGAGAAAATACAAGCATACATCGACTATTCGACTCACAAACCACGAGACATCGAGCTCGGAGTACGTTTGCCGCACTATCTTCCGTCTGTCTGTCTCCGTGCAGTGTCGTGGTGTGGTGAGTGCGCCGCCGGAGGCCGGAGCCAGTTGCCCCGGATGCCGACGCGCGCGATTTTTACCTCTCTCGACCATCTTGATTATTACTGCGTCACTTTTGCGCGCCAATTTCGAATCGAGATCGCGGTAAAATACTTTTTCTATTCGTCAATCGGATTTTTTGAGAAACTGTACGATCCGAGATTAAAGTTTCTCATCGAAACCCAGGTTTTATTCATCCCTCCCAGTTTCTACCTGCGTTGTATGCATACATACAGGGTGAATTTGTAACGATGGTACAGTCTGAAGTTGGCTAGAATCGAGAAATGAGCTTCCAGACTACTGATATATGCAGACATTTTTTACTGTTTATCAGAGTACATAAAATTCTTATCGGAACGTAGTTGCATGGTCAGAGTAATGTTGGAGAAATGAAATATTCTTTTCAGTACATGTGCAGTTCGAATTCCACATCGCTCGTCACAAATGATATTCGAATTTTGCCGCTCGCCGGAATTCTACGGTTCTCGGCTGTTCGCAGCGCCCCCTATAACGTGGGATTTTAGGACCACTTTTAGACGCCTAGTGGGGACTGGGGAGATAATATGTCCCTTCTACCCACGGTCGTATACACAGGTCTGGCAACGGGGTACCCACGTGACTACACGGTTTTCGCTAGCGACATAATAACACCACGTAATAAAGCTGAAATTGTTCAGCTTTTTGTGTGGTCGCTCAAGAGCACGGCAATTCAAAATGAGTGATCAAAATTTTAGTTCATACAGGGTGTCCTTCAAATATATCTATTTTTCGATTGAAGAGAGTAATGTTATCGGTTATGTATTGTAAAATTTCAATAGCGTAAACCTCTGTTATAATGAATACCAGGCTCTACGATGTTTTTCTAATATATTTATTTCAGATTGAAGAGTAATGTTATCGGCTATGTATTGTATAATTTTTAATTTCTAATTTTCAATCTTAATTACTATAACGGTACCAGTTGCTCGACCGTACGCTAAATGTACGGTCCTGGACAAATTCTAAAAATTTAAGTCTTCTTCTGACTAATCTCTCACATTTCAAACTACTTTCTGATTATTCATCAAAACATAAATAAAATAATGTTTTCTCCAAGTCCCCAGCAACTGCTTTGCGTAATTGAAAAATTCAAAATCTTTAGAATTTATTTCGAAGAATTCTTGATCGTAAAAATGTCAATAATTTGATGAAAAACTCGTCTAGTCCTTGAGAAAAATGCAAAATAGTGGCAAATATACGACCATAAGATACGAAGATAAAAAATGTGCTCCGCGAAATCATTGTACGGTCCTGACATTTTTAAATACGGTCCATTTTCACTTTGAGTACGGCCGGTTGCCATCAGAGGGTTGGCAACACTGGTCTCCATACTGTTGGCCACGCTGTTGGCCTGGAGTATGTACGTATCTCCCAGGAAGTAAGAGGGAAGGAGACGACACTCAAGCCTGCGTGCCAGCAAAAAGTGGGACCGCTTTTCGGGTAGGGTTCGTAGTACCGATTCCCGCCAATCGCCGCGTACGTGTTCTCCGGTCGTTCGAAATACGTAAGACGTAAACGACGTAAACAAACAACTGTCAACTAGTAACCCGGTAACCTCAAATCTAAGATCGGTTCCCTAGAATTTCTGAATCAAAAAATCAAATCCACATGGTAAAAAAAAGCGTGGTCATGTCGTGTTTCATACCGGGATGTAAATCGTGATACATATGTGACAGCGGACAACAACTTTCACATATAGCAGACGATGCGCAGTCGGCCATTTCGTTAGGCATCAGCTGTCATACTCAATAATCATAATATCTGAACGACCGAACATCAACTGCGCTCAGAGCGGCAAAACGTTGTACTAACGAACTCTGCGCTGAAATCTGGCCCACTTTGGTTCTTCGGAGTGTCGTCTCCTTCCCTCTTACTTCCTGCGTATCTCTTTTTAATACCTGATCATCATAGGAATACCCTTTTTTACTCGATTTGACCCCAGCGCAACGGCAATAAATCATTTTTTATCAACGATAAAATTAACGAATTATCAACAAAATCATAATTATATTTCGTAAATTAAAGTCGTTATACAAAATCTTGCACGTGCCTCGAGAAAAGCTCGGGATCTTGTTTCGAATTCATTTGTTTCTTCGCTCTTATATTATTTCTCAAGTCTCCGTGATTTCTCATCTAAAATAACATTCATTTGTTTCTTAATGCTGATATGCTATTTTTTTTCCTGGCTATTCGAGATAAAAAAAATAAATAATTGAACCACGGTTATGGTCTCATCATCGTTTCTCTCTCTCTCTCTCTCTCTTACATAGTGTTCAACAAACAGTGATGGAATCATTAATTCAGACATTAATAAACAGTCGTAATGTTAGTTATTTGTTTTATTCTCAACTAGGGGCTCCGCCCCTCCGCGCTTCGCGCGGCAACCCCGCTCGGCGCTACGCGCCTCGGGCACTCGGCGCTTCGCGCCTCGCTGTTCGGCGCTCCGCGCCTCACTTTTCCTAGGAATGGCTGGCCTAACTTTTTCTAACCGTCAGTGGCTGTTCTACCCATTTCTAACCCTTCTTGGGACACTCATTTTTCCTAGGAATGACTGGCCTAACTTTTTCTAGCCGTCAGTGGCTATTCTAACCATTTCTAACCCTTCTTGCAAAAACAGACGAATTATTGTTAAAAGACCTGTATGCCCTGGCCTGGACACCCAGAACTATAGCGCGATAGACCTGGACACCCAGGGCGCGATGAACCTGGAGACCGAAAACTATGGCGCGGTAGACCTGGACGTCCGGAACTATGGCGCGATAGACCTGGAGACCGAAAACTATGGCGCGGTAGACCTGGACGTCCGGAACTATGGCGCGATAGACCTGGAGACCAAAAACTATGGCGCGATAGACCTGGGGACCAAAAACTATGGCGCGGTAGACCTGGACACCCAGAACTATGGCGCGATAGACCTGGACATCCAGAACTATGGCGCGATAGACCTGGACACCCAGAACTATGGCGCGATAGACCTGGAGACCAAAAACTTGGCGCGGTAGACCTGGACATCCAGAACTATGGCGCGCGCGATAGACCTGGAGACCAAAAACTATGGCGCGGTAGACCTGGACATCCAGAACGATGGCGCGATAGACCTGGACCCCAGAACTATGGCGGGATAGACCTGGACACCCAGAACTGAGACCGGACACCCAGAACTGTGACCTGGACATCCAGAACTATGGCGCGATAAACCTGGGGACCAAAAACTATGGCGCGGTAGACCTGGACATCCAGAACTAAGACCTGGACATCCAGAACAGACCTGGACATCCAGAACTATGGCGCGATAGACCTGGACACCCGGAACTGAGACGCAGGATAGACCTGGACACCCAGAACTGAGACCTGAACATCCAGAACTATGGCGCGGTAGACCTGGACATCCAGAACTATGGCGCGATAGACCTGGGGACCAAAAACTATGGCGCGGTAGACCTGGACATCCAGAACGATGGCGCGATAGACCTGGACCCCAGAACTATGGCGGGATAGACCTGGACACCCAGAACTGAGACCTGGACATCCAGAACTATGGCGCGGTAGACCTGGACATCCAGAACTATGGCGCGATAGACCTGGGGACCAAAAACTATGGCGCGGTAGACCTGGACATCCAGAACGATGGCGCGATAGACCTGGACCCCAGAAACTATGGCGGGATAGACCTGGACACCCAGTACTGAGACCTGGACATCCAGAACTATGGCGCGGTAGACCTGGACATCCAGAACTATGGCGCGATAGACCTGGGGACCAAAAACTATGGCGCGGTAGACCTGGACATCCAGAACGATGGCGCGATAGACCTGGACCCCAGAACTATGGCGGGATAGACCTGGACACCCAGAACTGAGACCGGACACCCAGAACTGTGACCTGGACATCCAGAACTATGGCGCGATAAACCTGGGGACCAAAAACTATGGCGCGGTAGACCTGGACATCCAGAACTAAGACCTGGACATCCAGAACAGACCTGGACATCCAGAACTATGGCGCGATAGACCTGGACACCCGGAACTGAGACGCGGGATAGACCTGGACACCCAGAACTGAGACCTGGACATCCAGAACTATGGCGCGATAGACCTGGACCCCAGAACTATGGCGGGATAGACCTGGACACCCAGAACTGAGACCGGACACCCAGAACTGTGACCTGGACATCCAGAACTATGGCGCGATAAACCTGGGGACCAAAAACTATGGCGCGGTAGACCTGGACATCCAGAACTAAGACCTGGACATCCAGAACAGACCTGGACATCCAGAACTATGGCGCGATAGACCTGGACACCCGGAACTGAGACGCGGGATAGACCTGGACACCCAGAACTGAGACCTGGACATCCAGAACTATGGCGCGGTAGACCTGGACATCCAGAACTATGGCGCGATAGACCTGGGGACCAAAAACTATGGCGCGGTAGACCTGGACATCCAGAACGATGGCGCGATAGACCTGGACACCAGAACTATGGCGGGATAGACCTGGACACCCAGTACTGAGACCTGGACATCCAGAACTATGGCGCGGTAGACCTGGACATCCAGAACTATGGCGCGATAGACCTGGGGACCAAAAACTAGGGCGCGGTAGACCTGGACATCCAGAACGATGGCGCGATAGACCTGGACCCCAGAACTATGGCGGGATAGACCTGGACATCCAGAACTATGGCGCGGTAGACCTGGACATCCAGAACTATGGCGCGATAGACCTGGGGACCAAAAACTATGGCGCGGTAGACCTGGACATCCAGAACGATGGCGCGATAGACCTGGACCCCAGAACTATGGCGGGATAGACCTGGACATCCAGAACTATGGCGCGGTAGACCTGGACATCCAGAACTATGGCGCGATAGACCTGGACATCCAGAACTATGGCGCGATAGACCTGGAGACCAAAAACTATGGCGCGGTAGACCTGGACACCCAGAACTATGGCGCGATAGACCTGGACACCAGGAACTATGGCGCCGTATACCTGGACATCCAGAACTAAGACCTGGACATCCAGAACAGACCTGGACATCCAGAACTATGGCGCGATAGACCTGGACACCCGGAACTGAGACCTGGACACCCGGAACTGAGACCTGGACATCCAGAACTATGGCCGATGGTCCTGCACATATATGTATACACACACACACACAGACAGATCAACAAGTGTCAGTGTCAGATAAAATCAACAACCGTCCATAGTTACCCATAGTTACGTGGCGAACGACGACGAAGGATTTTTTTATATATAAAGAGATTATTTAACGTTCGAATTAACGAAAGTAAAATTTGACGCGATTTAGAATAAAATTCGCCGACTCTCGTTTGTTCCACCGGCAATATTTGACCTTGTTTACGCAGGACTGTACAAGACTCGCGCGATCTCTTGTTTTGATTCCATTGTTTCCATGCGTACCCTTTTGTTCCTCGATCTACTCAACAGACAACGCGGTTTTTGCCTATTGTGTAGTTATAAGAGTGTATTCGAATTTTCACTCATATATATGTTAACTATAAGATAGAAATACAAATATCGCGAAATCATAGTGCACGATGGGAGTAGCGGTATGCGTATGTGTGAATGGTTTCCTGTATGTTTGCGTATGTACGAATACCAGTATGTCTTGTGTATGTGTATGACCGAGGACGAAGTCCAACCGGACAGAGTCCTACCGTCCGAAAAGGGTTTACCTAGGATGAGCAGTCCAGTCCGTACCCAACGTTCGTAATAGACACACGTCCGAATTGAGTTTATTAATTGTGAAACGCCCGTGTCCGTTAACCGTTTAATATAATAATTCGTTATAATCCTAATACTAGATCTTTGATCTCTTCACAACGGGCCATTGAGCCTACAATCGTGGTTTCTGTCGTCTTTCGTCTCCTTATATTTGCATTATTCAATAAACAATACTATATTTTGCCGGCACTCAACGAACAATTCATTTCAACCTCCTGCAATTTCCCCGCTACCATCCTTACCCTATATACCGTTAACATATATATCAATAATATATTTCAATAATACATAAATGATTTAGGTTTGAATATCAGATCGTAGTATCGAAGACTTATTTATATCGTCCAAAATAATTGAGTTCAGGCTTCGATCCAAAAAAGTTCGTCATATCATTTATTCTTATTGCATGAATATTGAAAAATGGAAAAAAAAATTCGCTTAGATTCACTTGCAATCGACTGAAATTTCGTTGAAAATAAAAAACGCTTTTTTTTTACAATTTTCGCAATTATTACAGAAAATATTATAAAATTTTGCCTTCTCATGACTTCTAAATTGTTGAAAATTGTTTCTGATTTGTTTTATCACTTTTTTAAAGTGAAAATAGGAAAACCTGGACGTGTCGAAAAATTCCTTTATCAGTCTTTGAGGAGTTTTGTCTGTCAAATTGGTTCTCAATTTCTATCTTTTCTCAGTTTCGATTGAAAGAAAAAAATGTATTCCTTTAAAGTCATTCGAATCATGACTATCTACAATTTTTTCTCGTTTTTTTATCATCACTACGAGCACTATAAGTTCAGGTTTTCCTTTTATTTCTCTCTTTATTCAATTTATCAGGGTTGTTACAGACCTGGGAAACCGGGCAGTCGGTAAATTTGATACGAATTGTAGAAATTCCACATTTTTGTCAGAACGAAGCCTCAAACATGCCGAATCGGAACCGTCGGGTACCCGAGGTGAGGAGGCTATTCAGCCAGAGTCAACGCTCGAAGAATAATCACGCGACGCTCATCAACAAGATGAACAAATTGCACCAAACGGTGAGTACTCTTCGATCCACATTCACAACGAACTCAAGACAAACACCGTCTCCGTTTCAGATGGACGTTGAGACGTTCGCCACAGCGTTCACCAGGGCGCTCTTCATCCCCTTGAGCATCGGCGGGTTCAACCCGAACGTGAACAACATCCTGTCTTTCGCGTGCTCTTTCGTGGTCCGCCTCCACTCGGCCAGCGGAAACAACGTGGACGAGGAGATGTGTCCCTTCGTGAAGAAGCTCTTCGAGATCCTGCTCTCCAACAGCGACACGGCGAACACCTCCCTGCGCTTCAGGTTCGTCCACTTCCTGAACATGCTGCTCACATCCATGGGGGGCGAAGCCATCGACGACGACGTGTTCGACGATATCACGAGCAGGATGGTAACCAGGATGCTCGACCCGGTCCCCAGGATCAGGGCTCAGGCCGTCATCCCTACTGAAAAAGATCCTGTAAAATATTACATGAAAAAGTACATAATAAATTACATGATAAATTTTATAAAGTTATGATTGGATTCACGATACGAATTATTATGTACTTTATCATAAGATTTTTGTTCTAAACATCATTTTGTACAAATACACATAATTTATTACCTAATTTATCGTAGGATGTTTTACGTCATGGTCAGATTTTATGATAGAAAAAGAAAAAAAACGGATCCCTGAGTCGGGATCGAACCGCCGTCCTTTGAATTCGCAAGCAGTGACGCTACCGTCTGAGCTACGGTACTTCACAGTAGTATAGCGAGGTTTCAGCTTCATAAGCTTTGATATAATTGTGATTGATTTCCAGTTTCTTCGGAGAAGTTGGAACTCGTAAATCCCCCGGTCTAAATTTTACTTTTTTTCTTTTCTATCGTAAAATCTGATCATGTAAAACATCACAATATAAATTAGATAATAAATTATGTGTATTTGTACAACAATGGTCAGAATAAAAATCATGTGATAAAGTACATAATAATCTACAACATTCTCAATTTACATGATAATTCATATCATGAATCCAATCATAACTTTATGTAATTCATTATGTAATTTTTCGTGTAATATTTTACAATATCTTTTTCAGTAGGGATGGCCCTCCGCCGCCTCCAGGACCCGACGAACAAGGACTGTCCCATAATCAAGGCCTATATATTCCACATGAAATGCGACCCGCAGCCCAGTGTGCGCCAGGCGACCCTCGCGAACGTCGGGAAGAACAAGGAGACCCTGCTCGCCGGCCTGACCAGGACCAGGGATGTGAGCAACGCCGTCAGGCTGCAGGCGTTCAGATTCGTCAGCGGATTCGCAGTCAAGCCGCTCACCATTGAGGCGAGGCTCAAGCTCCTGCGGGACGGGCTTCGCGACCGGTCCAAGGAGGTCAGGGACACGGTCGAACGCGACCTCCTTCCTGGCTGGCTGGAGCAGTGCGACGGAGAATTCGTCAAGCTTCTGTCCGCCCTGGACGCCGAGGTCGCGGTGGAGACTTGCGATCTCGTGTTACGAGCACTCTTCAAGAGCACAAATCTCCGGACCATACTCAAGCAGGTTCCGATCGATGAGGACACCAAGCTGATCCCCGTGGACGAGCTGACGGCCGAAAACGCCTTGTACTGGCGATGCGTCGTGGAGCATCTGCAGAGAGAGAAGCTCGCGGACGACGTGGAGTCGCTGCTGCCGGACCTGATGTACTTATGCCGCTACGTCAGAGCCTTCCTGGCGAAGGTGGAGCAGGGGTCGTGGGAGCCGTGGGAAAAGGACGTCCACGCGATGATATTGTCGCAGTTGTTTAAACTCGCGGAGAGCTACGACCTGGGGGACGAGGTCGGGCGCCAGGAGCTCAGGGAGCTGGTACTCCACACGCTCAAATGGGAGGGGGAGTCCGAAGAGCTCGTTTTCAACAACGTCACGCTGTTGGCGAAGGTCGTGGCGGATAACGACGACAGGTTCGACATGCTCGCCGCGGAGATAAACGAGCTGCGGACCCCGTCTTTGGAGAAAGAGAAACTGGACAGAGCCGCAAAGGTGGGTATTCTGCCCGCGATATCTGAACGAAATTCGATCAATCGTCTTTGATCCTTTCAGGAATCGAAGATAAGGGATCGTCTCAACACCGCCGAGCACGAGATAGATCAGGCGTTCAGAGGAAAAGAATTTGTCAGGGCGCACCAACTCTGTGAGGAAGTGAACGCTCTCAACAGGCAGCTGAACGAACTCGAGCTAGTTCCTCCGCGGGTTAAAAACGACGTGTGGACGCTCACCAGGTGCCTGGAGATCCTCTACGCCATGATGCAGGGGATCGAAAAGACGCACGAGGTGTTCAAGCACCTGTTCGAAGAAATCGTCCAGCCCGCTATAGGCGTAGGTTCCGATGGAACGGCAGTTTTTTCCTCTGCATCGCTAATTTCGATGATTTTACAGCACGAAAACTCCAGGGTGATGGAATTGGCGATTAAATGCACGACCAATTACTGCATGAAGAACAGGGAGGCTGCCAAGCAATGCATGCCGATGTTCCTGCTGGAATTCGCCTTTGAGAACGAAACCGGCTGGCTCTTTACCCTCAAAGGGGTCTTCGACCTCCTCCAAACCTTCGGCCTACAGACTTTCGGCATGGCGCCCGAAGCTGAGGACGATTCGGACGCCTCCAACAAGAATTTCATCAACGTTCTGACCGGGTTGTTGGACAACGCCGTCAGTATTCAGAGCTCGCCAATTTTGTCTTGTATTGTTAATTCTTATTGATTTTATCTCTCGCAGGACCAGGATCTGAGAACGACAGCGACGGATGGACTCTGCAAGCTCGTACTGAACGAGAAGATAGCGAGTTCTCCCCTGATCACGACGCTGCTGATCCTGTGGAACAATCCATTCACGCTCGAGGACTGTCAACTGCGTCAGACCCTGACGTATTTCTTCAACAATTACCCGACCGTGGTGGAGGACGGGAGGAGAACTCTCTGCACGTCGCTCTTTCAGGCTCTGAGAATACTGGCAAACGCCCCGGCAGACAGTCCTCTGGCGGATATAAAACCCACCAAAGTCATCCAGCTGATCGCGTACTACGTCAGACCAAAACCTGACGACGATCCCCTGGAGTACTCCACCCATGAACGATTGGCCGTCGACATGATCGAGGAGATGCTGAAAGCGGACAGCGAGATAGATCCCAGAGCCCTGATCACCGGACTCAAGTTCCTCGTTATAGACACGAGAAAGGAACCTTTGGTCAAAAAACTGAGGGACGCTGTGGAGAAAGTTTTGGAAAAGGTCGATAGAAATATCATTTTTTGTTTCACAATATTTATTAACAATTTTTTTCCTTCTTTTTTTACAGATCCATCCGAGGGAGAAGCTCGCGATAAAATCAGTCTTGGCTTTCCAAAGGAGGCTGTACCCGGATCTGAGGGCGGGTCGAGGCGACGGAGAGTCCGACGACGATGAGGACGGAGACGCGTCCGATTTGGAAGACGAAGCCGAGATCGAGGACGAAGCCGAGATCGAGGACGCCTTTTCCGACGGTTAATTAATTAACTTTGAAATAATAATATATAAACTGTGATACCATTTTTTTTTTACTGCCTAGTTCGTAAGAATTTCAATTATGAAATGAAAGAAAGGAGACTGTATTTTTTTTCCAGTGGAAATATTCGAATTTTTGATTAATATTTGATGAAAAATGATCGATGAAACATGTATTTTTGCTATATTTCTCTTATCTTCTATCGTTTAATCATTGTGCCATGAATATAATAATAATAATAATAATAGATTTTTGAGAGATTAAACTTGTGCGATTTTCTTTAATTTATACTTTTTTCCTTCTCTTCTATCTTCTTTTCTTAGTCAATTATTTTATTCCTCCCGATTATACATACAATCAAGTAACAATTCTATACCGTGAGTTTCTCGCTATGCGGGCCACTCGGTATACAGGGTGAATTCGCGATGATGATGACAGTCTGAAGTTGGCTAGAATCTGATAACAAGCTTTTAGACAATTCTGGACCGCGATCCAACTGTCTGAAAGATCATTTCTCGATTTTAGCCAACTTCAGACTGTATCGTCGTTACAAATTCACCCTGTATAGTTGTAATCACGAATGTTATTTGAATCTCATGTGACATGCGCAGTGAGACGTCTCGCGGTCGAAGCGGGTTTCCCGCCATTTCTAACTCTCATGCATCGCGTGCCCTCCGCGCAGCGGCGCAGCAGCATGTGACGCGCGGCCACAATACTGCCGTAACCTCATTGGTCGTTGATCACGTGGTTCGTCGGAGCAGCAGACGACACGCCTCAGCTACTAGATCAACGACCAATGAGCGAGCCTACAGCGGTAAGTTACCAGCGTCAACAACAAACCGACATAACCTCAATTCACTCAACGACAACGACCGCGGTAAAATCCGGTATCTGGATCCCGCGAAGCACGCGAAGAGTATTCAAAACGAGTGAACAACGCGCAATGGTGCACAAGACCGAAGACACGGGGGACTCGTCGTCGTCCCTGCTGTCGAAACCGAGCGACGAGAAGCCGGCTGTCTACGAGCGGAAGGCGGTCGAGTACAAGGACCTCGCGTCGAGGCTCAAACACCAGTCGAAAGACTTCAGCCGACAGTTTTCCCACGTCTATTCCATCAGGCTTCAGGCCCTCACGGAACCACTGGCTAAGAAATCCGCCGAAAAATGGGGTTAGAATACGATCTCCAGTCCCTGCATGATCCCATTTTCATTTTTTTTTTGTCGATATTTCAGGTGACGTCAATATCCACAAGCTTGCGGACCTCGAGGAGGCGCAGGGGCGGCGGTCCGTCGTGATCGGAACCCTGTACAAGCACCAGGAGCTCAAGCCGTCGATATTAAGGGAGCTTAGCGAGGAGCAGCAGCTGGCGCCTCCGGCTCCGAGGGAGAATTACTGCTCTCCTAAGGACCAGCTTTTTCTCGAGGACGAAATGCTGAGGATCAAGCTCGTCGGGAACCATCCTAGCATCAAGGACATGGTCACTGGGATAGTTTGCGCGGTTCTCGGACAGGAGAAGGAAGACGGAACGTTCGATGTCAGCGATTTTCATTGATTTTATCCTGTTTTTTTACTTTTTTAACGTTTTTTCCAACTTTTAGAACGTTTTTTGAACGTTAATCGTAATTCAAATCGTTTTTTTATCCCCTTTTTCACTCTTCGATCAATTATTCACTCTTTAGATTGTTTTTTGAATCAATTTTTCCCAAAAATTCTACATTCGTTATAATTTCGTCTTCGATCTCAGGTTCAAGACTGGTGCTTTCCCGGCTGCGTTCCGAAGCCTCTGGCTCCGAATTCGCCCAACGATTGCAACGGGAAGATTCTCCTCTTATCGGGACTCGATTTAGCCAATAACGCCGAAAGTCTGGCTCTTAATCTGCTGGTAGAATGGATCGACGGAATGATCGGGGATCCCGAAGCCCAAAAAGAAGAGGCTTCGATCGTCAGAGTCATCATAGCCGGTGATTGGACAGAGAAAAGATGGAATCTGAATTATTCATCGATTTTTCGTCCTTTTTGGATTCAATTTCGATCTTTTCGGTGCCGATTGTCGAGAGGAGACGAAAAAAGCTTCAAATAAGCGATAAAAAGATAAATTTGATTAACGAAAATCGATTTTGGATCGTTTATTGACTTCGATTCATTAAATTTCGACTGAAATTTTGAATTTTTGTGACGAAACTCGGGGAAAAGTATCTAAAAATTTCAATCTAAGCTCTTTGTTGAATAAAATCGATCGTTTTCTTCGATTTTGAGGCCCAAATTTATCGGAAAATGAAAACAAAGAAGCTAAAGGCTTCAAGGTTCCCAAAAAAACTAGAAAAAGACAAATATTCGAATTTAAACTAATTAAAAATTAGGAAGATATATTTTTTTGGATCCTTTAGACCCCAAAAATCGATCAATTTTCTTCATTTGAACCCAAATTATTGAAATTAATTCTTCAAAACTGAAAAAACAAACTTTTCTTTCTTTATATCGAAGAATAATTAATTTTCTTTTATGAAAATTTGCTACAAAAAATGAAAAGTAACTAAAATCTGGATTTGTCAATAATTATTTATTCATCGAAACAGGAAACAGCGTCAGAGGAAACGCGGAGATCCACACTAGCAAAGGCCACTCGGGTGGCAAGGCGCAGGACACGGCGGCGGCGAAAGAAACCGCGATGGCTGCGCAGAGGTTCGACACGTTTTTGAGCCAGATCGTAGAATCCTGCTGCGTTACGCTGATGCCTGGACAGTTCGATCCGACTAATCACATGATTCCACAGCAGCCGTTGCATCCTTGCATTCTGCCGAAGTCTGCAAGGTGGTTTTTAATGGTTTTTGTTTTATTGCGGCTCCAAAAAACTTCGAGAGTTCGAAAATTTCGAAATTTACTGATTCAAGAACACTAAAAGGTCCTAAATTTCAAAATTTGTTGATTAACAAACTTCAAAATCTTCTAAAGTTTAAAAAATTTCAATATTCACTGATTCAAAGCTCCAAAAACTCAGTAATATCGAATTTTGTTAATTCAAAAACTCTAAAAGCTCGAAAATTTTCAAATTTACTGATTCAAAAACACTAAAAGGTCCTAAATTTCAAAATTTGTTGATTAAAATACTTCAAAATCTTCTAAAGTTTAAAAAATTTCAATATTCACTGATTCAAAATCTCAAAAAACTCAGTAATATTGAATTTTGTTAATTCAAAAACTCCAAAAGCTCGAAAATTCTCAAATTTACTGATTAAAAAACTACAAACATTCCAAAAACTCGAAAATTTCACTACTCATCGATTAAAAATCTCCAAAAGCTTTTAAAAATGTGAAAATTCACTCGTTAAAAACCTTCGGAAGCTCCAAAATTCCGAAATTCGATGATAAAAAAGTTCTAAAAGCTTCAAAATTCAAGAATTCGCTCATCAAAGCCCCCAGAAGTCTGAGCAATCTCAATACTCACTTATTCAAAGCTCTAAAAATGTCTCTCGCTTCCAGATTCAAGAGCTTGCAAGGGTCTACGAATCCTCTAATCGCCTCGTTCGGCTCCCGCATAGTCTGCGGATCGAGCGGCCAGCCCATAGAAGACATAATGAAGGTTTGCGACATCTCCGACGTCTCGCCCCTCGTCTGGCTAGAAAGGACCCTCAACTGGCGTCACTACTGTCCCACCGCTCCCGACACCCTCTCCTCCTATCCCTACTACGAAAAAGACCCTCTGATCATCGAAGAATGCCCGGACGTCTATTTCGTAGGCAACGTCGACGCATATGAGACGAATCTGTGGAAAGGCGAGGACGGACAGACCGTCAGACTCGTTTGCGTTCCTAGATTCTCTACCACGGGAACCGCAGTGATCGTCGATTTGAATACTCTCGACGCTCACGCGGTTTCTTTCGGCACGAGTTGATTTTTTGTTTTGTTTCGTTTCGTTTGTTAGCTTCTCGTTTTCAGTTTTTTTTTTGAGAGAGATTCTAGAAATGGAATAGAAGATATTCAAAATTGAGAAATTGTGGCGCGAAAAAAATCGATAATTCTAAGATTTTGTAGAAAAACAAATTGAAATAAAGTAAATAAAGATTTTAAAAACTTGAAAAAGGTATTCCGAAAATTCAAGAATTTTTGTAAATCAACGAAAAGGTTGACAGTTTTAAAAATTCAAAAATATAAGAACTCAAAAATCCAGAGATTCATAAATTTGAAATTTTTGAGTCTACGGGACCGAAGATAATTTTCCAAAACTGTGAAAATCTGAAGAAGATTCTGAAACGAAAAATTGGAGTCGAATTCAATAAGATCGTAATTAAATTTGAATTGTAAATAATTTTATTCTTGTTTTTCATTTTCATCATCTTTGGATTACTTTAATAATAGGTAATTATTATTTTTAGTCTATTTTTCGATCAGATTAATCAATATACATATATTTATTTATTTATTTATTTATTTATTTATTTATTTACGGGACAAGTCCCTTAACGGTACATAAATTAGATACAAAAAAAGACACGCAAGGTCTAAATATAAAATATGAAAGAAAGAATGCAACAGTAACAAAACGTAAAAATATAAAACGAAGGGAGAAGTACGGATTTAAAATAGTAATAACAATATATATATGTACAAGTATACAAGTAGCGAGACAAATCAAAATCACTTCTAGCCCCAACGCGAATGCGCCTCACTGTCGTCATTCAACTTACTTTCCGCCAATCGAAACAAAATCGTGGGTCGTGCTTTCTTTGGGTGGCTAACGAAGAATGGAAGCAGTATTCACGTAGAAAAAGTGATTTTAGTGTATCGATACTACGATCTTTAGTTTCGATTGCGGAAAGTAAGTTGAATGACGACAGTGAGGCGCATTCGCGTTGGGGCTAGAAGTGATTTTAGTGTATCGATACTACGATCTTTAGTTTCGATTGGCGGGAAAGTAAGTTGAATGACGACAGTGAGGCGCATTCGCGTTGGGGCTAGAAGTGATTTTTATCATAATGATGAACCAATCCAGCCAATCAGATCATAGCGCCTAACTTCAGAGCGGTGCTATTCGACATCTGATTGGCACATCATTATGATGAAAATCACTTTGATTCCAACGCGAATATGACGATCGTCTCGAAGTTGAAATGTTCGAATCGCCAGACACGCAACTCGCAACAATGTGACATTCTAATCTTGCATTACTACAATGTTACTAAACATTTCTAGCGCGTGTAGTTCTTTTTGTCCATTAGCATGGTTACTATTAGTGACCAACTATTATATTTTACGATAGACATGACTCGTGTCATTAATCGAGTAGTTAGAATCAGACTTTCAGTAGGAGAGGACAGAATAAAAGCTGGCCGTAATTGGCAGGATTATTCGAGTCTTTTGATGCTGTCCAATCAGTGTGCTGGATTTCTCCTACTGGAAGTCTCTTTTTTTGCCACCCCGAGCGCGTACGTCGAACTCAGCTTGCGTTCAAGGACATGCACATAGCGAATAAGATGAGACGGAGCTTTCAATCATTGTTGCCGCCAGTACAGAAAAAAAAAAATGATTTCCGAGTTTCACAGCCCATATTCGGTACCTGAAGCACCTGCTTTACCGACGGTTGGATGATTCTGCTATGGTGCACATGCGCAGAGTACGAATAAAGTGACTTTTAGCTCCTAGGCGTCATAAAAATTTATATCTCTGTCCATAATAGTTCGATTACTGACATTTCAAAACAAAAAAAGTACAGAGCAGGAGTAAAAGTAAAGAAAAGAAAAGAAAAAAATAAGGAGAGAAAAAAAAAACGAAAAATGAGAAAACAGGAAAATAGCATGTCAGAAAAAGGAAATAGGAATAATAATAGGAAAAAAAACCGACTATTTCGTAACGAATACGAAAAAAAGTTACCATTAATTTAAAAAAATATATGTAGGTATGTATACATAGTTATTGTATTCTAGTTGAAGAACATAACAATGAGCCACGGGCCCACGGAGTCTGTAAATGCGAGCTTGACGTTACCGAAGACCACGTCAATACGGCCGGACACTTTTCATCTGGGTTTGACGACGACGTTGGTGGACGTGACTGCGAGCTACGCCTTGTGTGCGCATGGAAATGGACATTCTGCAGTATCGACAAACATCCATGTATCGTGAGTTGCCTATCTGTTGATATGTTGTTTTGTAATTGTATAGTGCAGATTATTACCAAAGTAATGTGTAATGGATGCAAATTGCATTAGTCATTATCAAAATAATGGGCAACTGATTCACTTTTTTGCCCGGCAATCGACTTTTCTTCCCTCTGGTCCAAAATTGACGACTTTCGACCCGCGGTTCAGGGGCGAAATACGGTTATTTTATCGTAGTCGGGTGAAAAATGCTTTGCTGCAGCTATAATTACTAAAGTGATGCGTAATGGGGAAAAATCACATCAATTATCGAAAATGTAATTGCAGATAGTGCATGAGCCAATGCCCATTATTTATTACCAAAATAATGCGCAATGGGGAAAAATTGCATTACTCGTTGAAAATATAATGGATAATGCAGCAAATTCCCATTATTAATTACCAAAGTATTGCTTAATGGCAAAAACTTGCATTACTCATTAAAAATGTAATGAATAATGGAGCGAATATCCATTATTATAATGACCAAAAAATACATAATGAAATGAAAATGCATTAGTCATTAAAAATGTAATGGATAATGCAGCAAATTTCCCATCAATGATTAGCATAGTATTGCGTAATGGAAAAAAATTCCATTACTTATTGAAAATTTAATGAGTGATCAATTTGAATAATGCATTAGCAAAATAATGCCTTTCTCTGACTCGTCGAGTATTATACCTATAAGAGAGGAACGCGCGGACACTTCGGTCAGGTTCACTTAGGATTTTCTAGGAAAGACTTCATAGAAGTTTATGGTCGGAGTGTGCTTTGCTTCCGGTCCTTCATTTTCGCTTTTTTTTGCATTTGCTCAACGTTTACTATATGACGCGTAGTCTATTAACTGTGAATTCAATTTGATTGTACTTCATTTTATCAAAGTAAACCTTTTGTATATAATGAAGTAAACCAATTGTAGAGGCCTTTGAAAATGTCTCGCGGTGTTAACTGGCACAGAGTAGTACGTAATTATTTGGACAATACCAGAAAGTTTGACAGAAATCTGAAAGACGTGAGCATTTTTTCTAATTATACTACATTTGCGTTCGAAGAAGATTCTATAATATCTTCGTCTTCATTTTTATCCTCAAACTCTTATTTTTACCACATCATCTTCCCCACGAAGTAACACATATTTCTAGGTAAAGAACATATCGCTTGGCGACGGATTTTGTAGCTGCGAGCTTAACGTTACCAAAGATCATCTCAATGTCGACGGAAACTTGCACGTGGGTCTGACGACGACGCTAGTGGACTGCATGTCAAACTGCGCCTTACTAGCGCATGGAACTGGATACTCAGGAGTATCGACTAACATTCACGTATCGTGAGTTGACTAGTTATCCGTTAATAATTTGACTCTATATTTATCTAATGATTGGTTCTGTTCCATATTTCAGATGTGTGAAGCCGGCGCTGCCTGGAGACGTGTTATCGATGTACGCAAAAGTGATCGCGATGGA
>JAEUYN010001265.1:0-42959 GCA_018257835.1 Euura lappo
TGTAGAACGGACAGAGTGTACAAGCTCTGTCAAGAGTTCTTAACCGACGGCATAATATAACCATCGGGTTTTACTCTGCGCTGCGGTCGAAACTTTTGGCTGATACGTGTACCTCCAGAACTACCTTAAGGTTGTTCACGTCGTAGTTTCCGTCGTCCAGGTTGTTAGCGTCGTGGTTTCCGTCGTCCAGGTTATTCGCGTTGTAGTTTGTGGTGTTCAGGTCTACCGCGTCGTAGTTTCCGTCGTCCAGGTTGATCGCGTCGTAGTTTCCGTCGTCCAGGTTGATCGCACCGTAGTTCCCGGCATCTCGGTCTACCGCGTCGTAGTTTCCGTCATCCAGGTTGTTCGTTTCGTAGTTTCCGTCGTCCAGGTTATTCGCGTTGTAGTTTGTAGTGTCCAGGTCAACCACGTTGTAGTTTCCGTCATTAAGGTTGTTTGCATCGTAGTTTCCATCGTCCAGGTTATTCGCGTTGTAGTTTGTGGTGTCCAGATCTACCGCGTCGTAGTTTTCGTCGTCCAGGTTGTTCGCGTCGTAGTTTCCGTCATTCAAGTTGTTCGCGTCGTACAGGTTATTCGTCGCGCCTCTAATGCCCAGGAACTACGGCGCGATAGACCTGGAGACCAGGACCTATAGCGTGACATATAGCGTGACAGACCTGGACGCCAGGAACTATGGCGCGAATCGTAATAGCGTGACAGCCAGAACCTATTCGATAGACCTGGAGACCAGGAACTGCCCAGAAACTACGGCGCGACAGACCTGGAGACGTCCAGGTCTACCGCGCCATAGTTTTTGTTTCCGGCGTTCTATCGCGCCATAGTTCCCGGCGTCCAGGTCTATCGCGCCATAGTTCATGGCGTCGAGGTCTATCGCGCCATAGTTTCCGGCATCCAGGTCTATCGCGCCATAGTTCCCGGCGTCCAGGTCTATCGCGCCATAGTTTCCGGCGTCCAGGTCTATCGCGCCATAGTTCGTGGCGTCGAGGTCTATCGCGCCATAGTTTCCTGGCGTCCAGGTCTATCACGCCATAGTTCCCGGCGTCCAGGTCTATCGCGCCATAGTCTTTCTATCTATACAAAATTTTTTCGTACGTTCGTTCGTCACGTAATCAAGGAAGCGCGAAGCGCCGGCTCACCACGGCCCACTGATATACATATACAATCTATCCCCCAGTGACTTAGGTAAAGTGAGGCGCTTTTGTAAGCAGAAAAAAAGAAATAAGTGAGTGTTCCAAAAAGGGTTAGAAAAGATTAGAACAGCCACTGAAGGTTAGAAAAAGTTAGGTCAGCCATTCCTAGGAAAAGTGAGGCGCGCAGCGCCGAACAGCGAGAGCGAGGCGCGAAGCGCCGAGCGTGGTCGCCGCACGAAGCGCGGAGGGGCGGTGCCCCTAGTCGTACTATATTATAAAGATATATCGCTGCTGCCGCCGCTGTTTCAGGAATTGAGAACCCCTAGGGATTTCCCAGAATTCTGGGTTTTCCCAGAATTCCGGGGATCCCCCAGAATTCCGGGGATTCCCCACAATTCCTGGGTTTTCACAGAATCCCTGGGTTTTCCCAGACGTCCTGGGTTTTCCCAGAATTCCTGGGATTTCCGAGAATCCACGGGAATTTCCCGGAGTTTTCAGGAATCCAACCCCATAAAAACCCCGTGAAAAACCCATAGAACCCCATGAAAACCCCATGAAAACCCCGTGAAAACCCCATAGAACCCCATCGAAACCCCATAAAAACCCCGTGAAAACCCCATAGAACCCCATGACAACCCTATGAAAACCCCATAAAAAATACCTATGAGACCTAATGAAAAACCCATCAACCCCCATGAAAACCCCATAGAAACCCCATGAAAATACCCATAGAACCCCATAAAAACTCCATAGAATTCTCACGGATTACCCAGAATTCCCAAGGATTTCTCAGAATTCTCATGGATTACCCAGAATCCCTTACCCCTCCTCCGTCCCCACTTTTCGGAATATCCGAGGTCTTCCGGAAATACCCGAAGTCTTCCGGAAATACCCGAAGTCTTCCGGAAATGCCCTAAGTCTCACGGAAATGCCCGAAGTCTTCCGGAAATACCCGAAGTCTTCCGGAAATTCCTAAAGTCATCCGGAAAGACCCGAAGTTTTCCGGAAATTCCTAAAGTCATCCGGAAATACCCGAAGTCTTCCGGAAATACCCGAAGTAAATCGAAGACATGACAGGATTTCAATCCCTCAAAACCCCCCATGTGAACCCCGTAGACGTCAGGAATCCCTCAGAACCCCCATGTGGACCCCGTTCATGTCAAAAATGCCTCAGAACCCTCATGTGAACCCCGTACATGTTCAGAATACCTTCGAACCCCTATGTAAATCCTGTACACGTCAAGAATCCCTCAGAACCCCAAAGTGAACCCCGTACATGTCAAGAATACCTCAGAACCCCTATGTCAACCCCGTACATTTCAAGAATACCTCAGAACCCCTATGTGAACCCCGTTCATATAAAGAATCCCTTAGAAACCCTGTACAAGCCTATCCTATTTTGTGTGCGTAGCACACATCGTGGCGACTTTGAAAAAAAAATCACTCTTTTTTCATTCCGATTTTCAGATCGATGTACTATTATCGAACCGATATATCTATATCGAATCTGAGACATCTATATGTATACAATTCCATGTGTCGATATACAATATCGATTCCGAATTTGATACATCGATATATTACGATCTCGATCTCGACATATCGATAACGAATCCGATACATTGATTTATATAGATATCGAATCCGATTAATCGATATACATATGTATTATGTGGATATATCGCGATCGATGAAAGTTTTAAATTACTAATGAGTCTACAAAATTTTCAAACATAGGTATAGCACAATTTCAACTTCACGAAATTAAGGTAGTAGAAATCTCTGAAACTTCGCCCACGTATTGATTCAGATGCAATCTAAATGTCTGTGCAATTCTAATGGGACTGACCGTTCCATACGTGAGATAATTGCAATCAAAAACAGCAATCCTTACACGTAAGCCCCATGCCTAACGCACGTAAATGCCACGTTTTCTTTTCTGGTGCTCGAACCATCGTCAGTAATTTCACAAAAAAACACGCAGGTACAAAGGGCTACTACCGGGATATTCTCTGAGAATTTCACAATTCTTTACCGTTTATTTTCGAAAATATAGACGTGGAATGTTCGAAATATCGTCGATTCCCTCTCATAGTCGGTCTTGCTTCACGCTTGCGCAACTGCGTTCTTTTACGTTAACCCATTCAAATGCCGGTCCGCGGACAGTCCTAACCGAAACTGTTGTCCCGCAGATTGAAGAAGAGTCCTACTTTTTTGATATTCACAAATATTATTTACGATCTCAATCACTTCAGTGCTAATATTACGCATTTTGAAGTAAATGATGAGTTTTGAGGATAAAATTATTCAAACTTATGCGCACTGACTGATTACGCGAACTTGAACTAAATTTTATTGAGACTGTTGTAGAGGTACTTCCTCAACAAAAAACTATATTACTTTCTACATGAATAAATAAAAAAATGACCACAAATATAAACACCGAACGGGGGGTTGGCGCGCGAAGCGCGCAGGGAGGCGAAGCCCCCCTAGTATATATATATATATAATAAATAATTTATATATCTATCTTTAATCAATAAAATAAGAAATTTATTATTCATAATTTTCTGTTGGACGAATTTACGTTTTGGACAAAACGGCCATTGTACGAAAAAATTTTTGGACGAAATAGCCATGGGACGAAAAAAAAATTGGACGAAATAGCCATGGGACGAAAAAAAAATTGGACCAATAAGCTGTTGTCCGAATGGTACCATTGGACCAATTCGGATTGGACGAAAGGGCGATGGACCAAAAGGCATTGACCGAACCGTCCCGGAACCATTCTAATGCTTATTCTAATCATTTCTGTTTCTCTGTATTTCTCTCTATGCTGATTTTGTATTTCACTATTCTAGTACTATTTTCTTTTCGCACTTCAGCTTTTCTATGCCTACTCTTTCTGTTCACTTATTCAAACCTCAAATTTTGACTTCAATTTATTTGATTTTTATTTAATTTTTATTTTTCTCTGCTTATGTTAGTCTTGACTTTTCTATCAGTTAGGTATTAGTTTAATTTTTTATTGTATTCTCCCTATCAACACACGTGTCGATAAGAACTCTTGTAAGAGCTCTTGCTTAAGACCGGAAAAAGAGTCTTATGAAAGAGCTCGTTTAGAAGTCTTTTAGAACTCACACAATCGAAGTCCAATTATAGAGCTCCAAAAGAGATCTTCCAACGGGCTCGCGAAAGCCGGTTCGTTAAGTCTAAAAGAAATACTGAACCTAAGTCAAACCTAACCTATAAACAATACGCGCGTATTGTAGTTATAGTGAAAATGTAATGCTCAGTTCAAGTCACGCTCGCTGCTGCTTTCCAATTGAAGCAATAGAGGTAAGTGCGAATATAACCAATATTTTGTCTCGAACTTGTAGCTTTGTTCATGTATATTGGTTTTGGATAATCATTCAAACGTTTCGATTATCAGATTTGTCACCTTATTAGGTAACACGAATCTAACCTAACTCTTTTGCAGCGGTTACGCGATAAAAAAAGCACTGGAGGGAATCCGTTCCTTACATTTATACCATTGCATATGAGGTAGCTTTAAGAAATAGTCAATATAACGTACAAATATCATTATCCGTGATAATATAATATGAAGCAATATCTCTGATGGATATATATATATATATATATAAGGTAGCTTTAAGAAAGTCAATATATAACGTACAAGTACAATATTATAATTTTCTGTGATAATGCAATAAAGCAATATATTTTAAATATATTTCTGATGAATCTATGTATATACTAGGGGGGCTTCGCCCCCCTGCGCGCTTCGCGCGCCAACCCTCCGAATGAGATTTCTGCACGGATTACTGGGAGATTGGTATCCCATGATTCATATACTGATTGTGAGTGGTTTTTTACCGTTTTTAACAGTCCTGTCCTGACATGACCTGTTATGACGACTTCGGTTCGGTTCTTTCCGGAAGACTTCGGATCTTTCCGGACGACTTCGGGTCTTTCCGGAAGACTTGGGGTCTTTCCGGAAGACTTCGGGTCTTTCCGAAGACTTCGGGTCTTTCCGGAAGACTTCGGGTGTATTTCCGGAAGACTTGGGGTGTTCGTGGGGGATTCTGGGTAATCTCTGGGGTTTTCCGGGAATTCGTGGGAGATTAGGTTAGGTAGGGTTAGGTTAGGTCAGGTTAGGTTAGGTCAGGTCCCCTCCTGGGGACCTCACGACCTTGACGTGGTGGGGGGGCTTGAGTATTCCGATGAACCCCAGGGCTATGCCGGCGGGGGACTCGTTACCCCGGCAGGGCCTCCCAAGCCGGACAGGCCTGTGGGAGAGGAAGAAAAACTAAGAAGAGGTCCATCCCCCAAGCTGAGGTGGAAGGCTTCGTGCCAACAGCGGGCACTGGGGATTGTACCGGTGTCTTACAACGAACCCCTGGCAGTACCAGGCGACCCTGCCTTGTACGTAGCCTTACCCGGCCAAGCGGGGCTCTGGTCGGGCGGACACTTGAATTCCCTAGCGAATCGTGGGACCAAGATGGAAAATGGAAGAAACAATAAACAACCAGAAGGAGGAGAGAACAATGAAGGCGGCCCGGGGGCAAGGAGCACCCCAATACGCACGATCATAGAAGAAACTATGAACGCGGATGACAGCGAGATACACTCGGCAACAGGCGAGGACACAAGCGTTGTCCATGGCACACCATTGAGAACGGGCATACCACAAAGAGCTGGTATGGAAATCGACCTGGAACAACAAGTCGAGGTCACAAGAAGAAGAAAGAGGCGGACGGCGAGTCGCCTCACCGAAATCGCAACCGACATTCAAGCGACATATGGCCGCAGCGGAAACCTAAACCGAGAGGTCAGACAAGCCCAGGACGAAAAAATGAGGAATCTCAAGGAGACACTGGCAAATGGCACCGGGGATAAGGAGGCGGACGAGTACGCGGACCTTCTAGAATGGGGTACGGTGGTGGGACAGGTGCTCCTCGACCTCGAGGGTCGCAGAGGCTTCAGCAAGGCGCTGGTAGCGGAAATGGAAGGCCTGAGGGAGGAAGGCCTGGCCCTGGTAGATAGGTTCTTCAACGAGGAGCCGCTCAACCTGACAGAGGAAGAGATGCGGCAGAAAAGGGCAGAGTGGCAGCAGCCGCGCAAGTACACCAAAAGACCCAGACGGAAGAGCGATCCCCGTAAAGGGGGGGAGGAGGACTCAACGTTACACACCAGCGGGGAAAGCGGAGGGGACCCGACCCCACCGCACCAGAGAAGAAGGATTGAGGACGAAGCCCCCAGCAACCTCATGCAGAGGGGAGAGGACCCCCCGGAAAACGAACGAGGTGCGCACAAAACGCGGCTCCAGGCCACGGCCAACGGGCAAAAGAAACAGGGCAGGGCCACTATCAGGGTGGAAGCCGAGGGGAAATCTTACGAGGACGTGATCAAGGACCTGAGGAGGAGGGTCCACACGCAAGACCTGGTGATTCGAATGGCCAGGAAAATGAGAACTAGTGAGAGCGCGATTATAGAGGTAGAAGGCGGGGAAGCCGCGGCAGAGACACTACGGACGCGGGTGCAAGAGGCCGGATACACAGCGATCACTCTGGGACAGAAGCGGTTAAAAATATACCTGGCGAGGTATGACCCCACGGTCACTGACGAGCAAATATACCGAATACTCTGCGAGCGGCTGGGAGTCCAAAAGTGCAAGGGAGAGATCCAGTTCATCAGGGAAAACGACAACGGCACCAAAGCCATGTGCATAGATATAGAGGAAAAGATGGCCAAAAAACTGGTACAACTGGGGACAGTCCAGATCGGCTGGACTGAGACAAGAGTAAGGATGTTCACCGCCTCGACGCAGTGCTACCGGTGCGGAACCGAAGGACACAGGGCGATAGACTGCCGAAAATCAGGAAACGTCTGCTACAAATGCGGAAAACCGGGCCACATTAAGAGCGCGTGCGATGAGGAGGAAGAGGAGGACGACCCCGGGCACAGGGAGGGGGAGGAGATCAGAGAAAACAGCATGGCGCGACCGACCCCCCTAGAAATAAGGGAGCCGAGAGACACTCGTGTAATACACGGAAAGGAGGTGGCAGATGCTAGCACGCAGACGGACCCAACACCGGCGGAGCAAAGGAGAAGGGCCGGAGGCGGACGGACCTACAGTGCCGTTGCAGGAAGCGGATCGAGGGCAGGCGGACACGCTGGGGGAGCACGGGGACCCGACCCCACACGGGAAGTGGACCCCGAGAGCATCGGACGTGACAACCCAGGGCAGAGGAATGCCCCGAAACCCAAGAAAACCATTGCCGTGACCGTAAAGCCGAAGACCGGAAGCTACGAGGAAACGCTCCGCAGCCTGAAGACCACGGTCGCAATGCCGGGCGATGCAAAAATCCTGAACATAAGGAAAACGAGAACAGGCCTCGTCCTCATAGAAACGAGCAGCAAGGAAGAGGGGGAAGGGATTAAGAAGGCCATTGACGATGCCATGGGAGACAAGACCGAAACGCGACTCCTGGGAGCGAACAGAGACACCTTTATCAAGATAAGAGGTCTGGATGCTCTGACGAACGAAGAAGAGATTATAGAGGCCCTTGCGAGCGAGGTAGCAAACGCTGCCGAACTGAGGGAAAATACGACGGTGCTAAGAACTTTCCTGTACCCGTGGCAGGAGAGAGCGGCAGTCATTAGAATGCCGGCAGAACAGGCCAAACCGCTCCTTGAAAGGGCGAGGGTCAGGATTGGGTGGACCATGGCTCGGCTCTCCATCAGCGAGCCGCGAAACAGGCCGAGGCAACGGGCTGGGCCCGAGGACCGAGACGACGGCGACGAGGCAACGCCAGCACAAGGCGGCTCGGGCGGTAACGCGAGCAACAACGGGGCAGCCGCTAACCCGCAGACATAGAGGGCGTCAAAGTAATACAAGCCAACCTGGGACGCAGCCCAACGGCGCTAGACCTACTACTCCAGACAATGGAAGAAGAGCAGACCAGCCTCGCCATTATATCAGAGCCCCCAAGCAAAGCCCGGGGGAGTGGAAGATGGTATTGGAGCCTGGATCGTAAGGCCGCCATAGTGATACGAGATAGACTCCTTCCAGCGAGATCAGTCAGTCGAAGGGAGGGCAGCGTCACGGTAGAGCTAGGTGGGGACCTGGTCGTGACAGCACTTTACTTTTCCCCTAACAGGGACAGGGGCAGCTTTGCCAGGTTCTGGCGGCGGGAAACAAGGGAGCAAGAAAAACTAGAAGTGGAAGGCCTCCGGAACAGGATCATAGCGGGGGACCCCAATGCCTGGTCGCAGCTTTGGGGTAGCGCAAGGACAAATGCAAGGGGCAGGATCATCCAGGACTGCCTGACGGGAGCAGGCCTCGTGTGTTGCAACAAGGGGAAAATGAACACCTTCGAGGCGGGAAACCGAGGATCCGTCATCGACATAACCCTGGCCACACCCAGAACGGCAGCCCGGCTCACGAGATGGGAAGTGGACGTGCACGCGGAAACGATGAGCGACCACCGCAGGGTGAAATTCCAAGTGACCGGCAGCAACAGAGGCCGGCGGGGTACAGACAGGGGCGGACGAGAGGGAGGAACCGGATGGAACATCCGCAGGATAGACAAGGAGAAGTTCACGGAGGCGATATCCCAGACAACGATAGACTACGAGAACAAGGGACTTGCGGAGGCAACCAGCGAGGTAACGGATGCCATCTCTCGAGCGTGCGACGAGTCCGCTCCGAGAAGGAAAGCAAACAAGGGAAGACCACAACACTGGTGGAACGACGAGATAGGGCACAAGAGATCGGCATGCGTAGCCGCGAGGCGGAGAATGCAGAGGGCACGAAAGAAAGCCGGAAGAGGTACGAACCCGGACACACTGGGACTAAGGGAACAAGAATACAAACAGGAGCGCCAGGTGCTGAAGAAGGCCATCTCCAAGAGCAAGGCAGAGGGGTGGAAGCAGCTGATCAGCGAAGTGGATGGAGACCCATGGGGCAAACCCTACAAAATAATCATGGGTAAGCTCAGCGGCAAGCTGCCGCCCCCTACACACCCGAAGGAGGTAGGACCCGCGCTAGAGAAACTCTTCCCGCAGGAGACGGCGCCCGACGGGCGAGCTAACCATGAGGAAGAAAGAGCCCACGCGCTCGAGGAAACGCCACCAGAAGAACTGGAGGTTGCAGCCGCGGAGATCAAAGCGGCTCTCAAAGCAGCCAAGTGTGGAAAGGCCCCAGGGCCAGACAAAATCCCCTCGGAGGTGCTGGGAATGGTGTATCACGCCAATCCCGGGCTCCTGCAGGGCCTCTACAGCAAATGCATGAAGGAGATGCGAGTCCCGGACTCTTGGAAGACGGCAAGGACGATCCTCATACCAAAAGGGGAGACAGGGGCCTTTAGGCCTATCTGCCTCCTCGACACTATGGGGAAACTATTGGAGAAGATCTTAGTCAACAGGCTACTGGCACATATGACACGACACGGAGGAATTAGTGAGAGACAGTACGGCTTTATGCCTGGCAGATCCACCATAGATGCCCTGAACGATCTCCGCGATACGGTGAGGACGCAGACAATGCAGAAACGGGTGACAATTGCAGTCGCAATTGACATAAAAAATGCCTTCAACACCGCAAGGTGGGAGTGGGTCGCGGCTGAGCTGGCACGAAATGAGACACCAAACTACCTGAGGGTTATGGTGGGCGACTACCTGAGCGAGAGAGAGATCTATTACGAGATCCCGGGAGAGGATAGAGTCAGCAGACCAGTTACGATGGGGGTACCGCAGGGATCCGTCCTCGGTCCCCTGCTCTGGAATACCATGTTTAACGGGGTGATAGACGCCGCCGACGGAGAGGACACGAAGGGGCTCTGCTACGCAGACGACACATTGATAATCGCAACAGGAAATCGAGTGGAGGAGGCGGCCGCGAAAGCTAGCCAGGCGACGGAAAGAGTCGCACAGTGGATACGGTCCAGGGGTCTAGAAATAGCAATAAATAAGACGGAGACTATACTCTTCGGCAAGCGGATAGGAGCAACAGCACCTGCGGGAATCCGAGTGGAGGGTCAGGACATCAGATTCTCCAAACAGATAAGATACCTGGGGGTCACCCTCGATGCGAGCATGCGGATGGACGCCCACGTAGAAAAGGCAGCGGAAAAGGCTTTAAACGTCGCGAGGAAACTAGCCGGCCTAATGCCCAACATAGGCGGGCCGAAGGCCCCAAGAAGAAAGCTCTACGCGACCGTTGCAGAGTCGATTGCCTTATACGGCGCCCCCATGTGGGGTGGGTCCTGCGGGAGAAAGAAGAAAATTGCCCTTGCCAGGGTAAGAAGGGAAGGGGCCCTGCGAGTGGCCGGAGCGTACCGCACGGTGTCATCTAGCGCCGCGGAGGTGCTGGCCGGTCTACCCCCCCTTGACCTGATAGCTAGGGCAAGAGAACGACAGTACCGGGAGGTGAACGCGACAAACCGGAACCCAGACCTGAGTCACCAGGAGAAAAAAGCCAGGAACAAAAGAACAGTAAGCGAAGTGAAAACCGAGCTGAGGACAAGATGGAGAGAGCGATGGGAGAACGAAGAGACCGGGGCATGGACGAGAAGGGTCATCACGGACATGAACAAGTGGTTGGACAGGAAACATGGGGACATAAAGTACCACCTGACTCAGATGATGACAGGGCACGGAGCCTTCGGGGCCTACCTGTACAAGTTCAAAAGAAGACCAACGCCAAACTGCGAGTACTGCACCGCAGCGCCGATCGACGACGCGACACACACAATAATAGGGTGTCCAAGATGGGAAACGCACAGAACCGACGAAACTGGTAGGAGACTACTACCAGAAACACTGGAGGGCATAGGAGACCTCATGTCAGCGAGGAAGAAAGATTGGATGCGAGTCGAAAGAGCAGTGTGCGCCATCATCACGGCGAAAGAAGAACACGACCGGCAAAAGGGCTGGTAGCACGAGCGAACACATATCTAACAACACACATACACACACACACACACAACACGGTGCCAACAACAACAACAGGAGGCACTAAAAAGGGGAGCTGGGGAAGAGATATAGGAACACACGCACACACACAAACAATCAGAAACACACACACAGACACAAAAACGACCAAAGGGGCTGGGACAGAACCACGGGACAGACAGCTAGACAGAAAGACAGGGTGGGCAGAGCCAGGACAGTAACAGAGAAAGAGATAGGTAGCCAGCCTAACCACAAACAGCCCTTGGAAGGGTGCTACCCCGCGACCCCACGGGGAGGGGCTCCCGACCAGGGGCGACTGCCATAGCCGGTCCGAAGCCCGGTTGAGAAAAGTAGACGGGCCTAACGTATCCTCACCTTTACCCCCACCGGCTGTCCAACGCCGGGAAGTTGGATGCAATGCCGAGAGGCGGTTCCCAACTCCCGGGTCGAGGAACTCCAACTCGGCGACAGTTTCGGTCAAAAAAAAAAAAAAAAAAGGTTAGGTCAGGTAAGGTCAGGTTAGGTCAGGTGAGGTTAGGTTAGGTTAGGTTAGGTGGGGGAATTCGTGGGGGATTCTGGGTAAACCCCAGATATTACCCAGAATCCCCCACGAGGGGGGAGGGGGGGAATGGAGGGGAGGGGGAGGGGGATTCTGGGTAACCTACAGGGGTCCGCCACGGGGGGGTCGTCGTCGTCGTCGACCTTCGAAATCTTGACACGGCGGCGGCGGCGGTGGCGGCGGCAGCGGCGATATATCTTTATAATATAGGACGATATACAGGGTGTTCCGGTAGGTTCATATTTCGAGTTTACTGGCGGATTCCTTGGCTTATTCTAAGACGAAACTTGTTCTTGCAAAATTTTTCTTAAAGCAACGGTTAACGAGTTAGAGTCAATTAAAGTCCGCCAATCCTGGCACAGATAAGCCAGCGACACAGGGCCGTTGCATTTCAATGGGGCTTGCCGGGCAGCGCCAGCCTGATCAGCGAGTTCAATTCGGGTGAAAGTCTGTATTCGGGGGTTTTTGGGGTTGCTGAATTCAAATCCGAAATCAGAATTTCCAAAAACAAAATGGCGCATCGAGAACGGTGAAAAATTTCTTCAAAACCCTGTTCGATTCGAGTGAAAGTCTGTACTCGAGGGTTTTTAAGGTCGCTGAATACAAATCCGAAGTCGGAATTTCCAAAAACAAAATGGCGTATCGAGAACGGTGAAAAATTTCTTCAAAACCCTGTTCAATTCGGGTGAAAGTCTGTCCTTGAGGGTTTTTAGGCTCGCTGAATAAAAATCCAAAGTCAGAATTTCCAAAAACAAAATGGCGTATCGAGAACGGTGAAAAATTTCTTCAAAACCCTGTTCGATTCGAGTGAAAGTCTGTACTCGAGGGTTTTTGAGGTCGCTGAATACACAAATACACAAAGCCGAAGTCGGAGTTTCCAAAAACAAAATGGCGTATCGAGAACGGTAAAAATTTTCTTCAAAACCCTGTTATCAAAAAATACAAACTACCCAATTATCGTCGGAAATGGTTAATTCAACAAGAATACGACGTTTCTATTGAACTATTTTCATCATTTCATAGTTAATCACTGAGAATCGCCTCCCGCGTTATTCCACCATTAAGGTTGATCTCCAGTCGAAGCCGCGTGTTCGAAGTGCAAGAGTAGTGGTCGAAATTAACTAATCAAAAAATACAAACTACCCAATTATCGTCGGAAATGGTTAATTCAACAAGAATACGAGGTTTCTATTGAACTATTTTCATCATTTCATGGTTAATCACTGAGAATCGCCTCCCGCGGGAACTCTGAGCGGATCCACGGCGCGGGATCGGCGCACAGTGGTCCGAAATCTCGAAAAAGCCCACATAATTCTGAATTCGGGTAGAAGTCTGTAGTCGGGGGTTTCTCGGCTCGCTGAATACGAATCTGAATACAAAATTCACAAAAACAAAATGGCGGATTGAAAACGGTAAAAAATTATCGAAGCACAAATTTAAGAATAACAGGAGCGTCCATAAAATTTTGTCGCCAAATCAAAAAGATTCCCTAAAAACATCCGAATCCGAGGTATCCGAATTCAGGAAAACGTCGCAACATGCGAACAGGATAGAAAAGGGATTTTCCGAAAATTCCGGCACCTGGCTCAACGTTTCGGTATTTTTCACAACTGAAATTGAAGGTTTGACGACTTTTACGGAAAGCACAGCGAGGCACGGGCATCCTTCGAGAACCTGGGACGATTTGAGTGACACGTTGTAGTAGTAGTTCTATTCGATTCATTATCAATAATGATTTTCAAAATTAGACTCCATATTTATTATCAGCAGCCTTGAAGACTCCTAAAAAATGTACCTATTCCCTGCAAATCAAATCGACTCTTCAAAAACTAGCCGTTCATTTCGAGTCCGCCATTTTGTTTTTGGAAATTCTGACTTCGGATTTGTATTCAGCAACCCCAAAAACCCGCGAGTACAGACTTTCACCCGAATTGAACAGGGTTTTGAAGAAAATTTTTACCGTTCTCGATACGCCATTTTGTTTTTGAAAACTCCGACTTCGGATTTGTGTATTTGTGTATTCAGCGACCTCAAAAACCCTCGAGTACAGACTTTCACTCGAATCGAACAGGGTTTTGAAGAAATTTTTCACCGTTCTCGATACGCCATTTTGTTTTTGGAAATTCTGACTTTGGATTTTTATTCAGCGAGCCTCAAAACCCTCAAGTACAGACTTTCACCCGAATTGAACAGGGTTACGAAGAAATTTTCACCAAGTTTTTTTCAAAAACAAAATGGCGTATCGAGAACGGTGGTTCTCGATACGCCATTTTGTTTTTGGAAATTCTGATTTCGGATTTGAATTCAGCGACCCCAAAAACCCCCGAATACAGACTTTCACCCGAATTGAACTCGCTGATCAGGCTGGCGCTGCCCGGCAAGCCCCATTGAAATCCAACGGCCCTGTGTCGCTGGCTTATCTGTGCCAGGATTGGCGGACTTTAATTGACTCTAACTCGTTAACCGTTGCTTTAAGAAAAATTTTGCAAAAACAAGTTTCGTCTTAGAATAAGCCAAGGAATCCGCCAGTAAACTCGAAATATGAACCTACCGGAACACCCTGTATATCGTTCTATATTATATAAAGATATCGCCGCCACCGCCGCCACCGCCGCCACCGTGTCAAGATTACCCAGAATCCCTCATGAATTCCCCCCACCTAACCTAACCTAACCTAACCTAACCTAACCTGATCCCCCAGGAATTCCGGGAAAATCCCAGAGATTACCCAGAATCCCCCACGAATTCCGGGAACTCCCAGATATTACCCAGAATCCCCCAAGAATTCCGGGAAAACCCCAGATATTACCCAGAATCCCCTACGAATTCCGGGGAATCCCCGGAATTTTTTTTTGAAAAATTATGAATATTTTGATTTAATTTAATCAACCCAAATCGGGGTTTCAATCAGAATAAAGGATATTACAGGATTTCAATCCGAATATTATCGTTTCCACACCACTATAACCGAGATCACACTTTTTCATTCCATACAGAATTTTCAATTTCTCCTTCTTGACTTTTTTCACCTTGTACAAAATATTACTGAATACAACCTGAATCGGGGGGTTGGCGCGCGAAGCGCGCAGGGGGGCGAAGCCCCCCTAGTATATATCGTCCTATATTATAAAGATATATCGCCGCTGCCGCCGCCGCCGCCGCTGTTTCAGCAATCGACCCCCCCCCCTCCACCCTTTCGAAGGTCGACGACGACGACGACATAAGATATCAGCAATCGACGACCCTCCCCCCTCCCCCTCACCCCCTCCTAAGAACCCATTCAGAATCCTGTGACGATCCCGTAGAAGGATCATCCTCAGAACCCCCATGTGAACCCCGTAGATGTCAAGAATCCCTCAGGACCCCCATGTAAACCCCGTAGATGTCAAGCATCCCTCGGAACCCCCATGTAAACCCCGTAGATGTCAAGAATCCCTCAGGACCCACATGTGAACCCCGTAGATGTCAAGAATCCCTCCGGACCCCCATGTAAACCCCGTAGATGTCAAGAATCCCTCAGGACCCCCATGTAAACCCCGTCGATGTCAAGCATCCCTCGGAATCCCCATGTGAATCCCGTAGATGTCAAGAATCCCTCGGAACCCCTATATGAACCCCGTAGGTGTCAAGAATCCCTCAGGACCCCCATGTGAACCCCGTAGATGTTACTAATCCCTCGGAACCCCTATGTGAACCCCGTAGATGTCAAGAATCTCTCGCCGTAGATTACCCATAATTCCCACGGATTTATGAGAATTCCCACGGATTTCTGAGAATCCCTTACTATCGTTATGATATCGTTCTATATTATAAAGATATATCGCCGCTGCTGCCGCCGCTGTTTCAGGAATCGAGGACCCCCGGGGATTTCCCAGAGCTTTCTGGTATCCAACCCCATAAAAAGCCAGTAAAAAACCCATAGAACCCCATGAAATTCCCATAAAAATACCCACAAGACCTCACATAAAACCCATAAACCCCCATAGAAACCCCACAAAAATACCCATCAAACCCCATAGAACCTCCATAGAAACCCATACAAAACCCATAGAAATTAATCGAGATCGATATATATATATATTGAATCCGAGACCTCTATACATTGTATATGTATTCGATGTATCGATGGATAACGAATCCGATACATTGATTTATATCGATATCGAATCCGATACATTGATATACATATGGGGCATTCTACGCCAACTCGATCAGTGTTAAACCCCGACGATCTCAAATCATTCCATGTTTTTTTCTAACATTCTCCCCAGTAAAAACGCGTCTGATTTTTTTTTTCGATTTTCCGATCAAATCGTTAATTTGTTATAAATTTTTGAAGTTGATTGAGAATGCCCCTTTTCAAAAATCTGAAACAATTCTCAAAAATCCAGTCAGGGTATAACACTGGACAAGTTGACGTGGAATGCCCCATATGTATCATATGGATATATCCGAGGATATATCGAAATCGATAAAAATTTAATATTACTAATGAGTCTACAACAATTTTTGATGTAGGTATAACACAATTTCAACTTCACGAATTTAACAAAAATCTATATCACTTTCTACATGAATAGATAAAAAAATGACCACAAATATGTATAAACACCGAACGGGGGGTTGGCGCGCGAAGCGCGCAGGGGGGCGAAGCCCCCCTAGTATATACAGGGTGACCCGTTTATCCCTGATTATGAGTTCACTGGCAGATTCCTTGGATCATTGTAGGACGAAACTTGTTCTTGCAATTTTTGTTTGATGCAACGCCTAACGAGTTATGGTCACTTTAAGTCTGCCAATCCTGGGACAGATAGGCCAGTGGCACAGGACCGTCGCGATTCAGTGGGGCTTGCCGCGCCGCGCCCCAGCCTGAGCGAGCGACCTCGCTGAGTCAATGGAACAAAACGACGATCGAAGACAAACAATGAGATGCAGCTCGCTGATGTGAATAAAACACATAATCAAATCCAGATTTCTTTCTTCCCCTGAGACCCTAGAGCTAACAGCCGCATAGGGGTCCGAAATCCCCAGAAACCGGACATAATTCTGGATTCGAGTGAATGTCTGTACTGGGGGGTTTTTGGGGTCGGTAAATACGAATCCAAATTCAAAATTTCCAAAAAACAAAATGGCGGATCCAGAACGGTGAAAATTTCTTCAAAACCCGGATCGATTGAGGTGAAAGTCTGTACTCGGGGGTTTTCGGGGTCGTTGAATACGAATCTAGAGTCAAAATTGCCAAAAACAAAATGGCCGGCTCGATATTGACGAATACTTTTGAATTCGAAGTGCAAGAGTAAAGTATCAGAAATAAATTGTTCAAAAAATGCTAATTCCCTGATTATCGTTGGAAATGATGAATAAGCCCGGGATATCGAGTTTCAATGTCGCATTGTTATTATTTCACACGTCAGGTTAATTTTCAGTCCTAACCACGAATTCGAAGTGCAAGAGTAAAGTATCAGAAATAAATTGTTCAAAAAATGCTAATTCCCTGATTATCGTTAGAAATGATGAATAAACCCGAAATATCGAGTTTCAATGTCGCATCGTTATTATTTCACAATTAGGTTGACTCCCGGTTCTAACCACGAATTCGAAGTGCAAGAGTAAAGTATCAAAAATGAATTGTTTAAAAAATGCTTACTCCCTGATCACAGTTGGAAATGACGAATAAACCCGGGATATCGAGTTTCAATGTCGCATCGTTATTATTTCACAAGTAAGGTCAATTTCCAGTCCTAACCACGAATTCGAAGTGCAAGAGTAAAGTATCAGAAATAAATTGTTAAAAAAATGCTCATTCCCTGATTATCGTTGGAAATGATGCATAAACCCGGGATATCGGGTTTCAATGTCGCATTGTTATTATTTCACACGTCAGGTTGATTTTCAGTCCTAACCACGAATTCGAAGTGCAAGAGTAAAGTATCAGAAATAAATTGTTCAAAAAATGCTAATTCCCTGATCATCGTTGGAAATGATGAATAAACCCGAAATATCGAGTTTCAATGTCGCATCGTTATTATTTCACAATTAGGTTGACTCCCGGTTCTAACCACGAATTCGAAGTGCAAGAGTAAAGTATCAAAAATTAATTGTTTAAAAAATGCTTACTCCCTGATCACAGTTGGAAATGACGAATAAACCCGGGATATCGAGTTTCAATGTCGCATCGTTATTATTTCACACGTCAGGTTGATTTTCAGTCCTAACCACGAATTCGAAGTGCAAGAGTAAAGTATAAGAAATAAATTGTTCAAAAAATGCTAATTCCCTGATTATCGTTGGAAATGATGAATAAACCCGAAATATCGAGTTTCAATGTCGCATCGTTATTATTTCACAATTAGGTTTACTCCCGGTTCTAACCACGAATTCGAAGTGCAAGAGTAAAGTACCAAAAATTAATTGTTCAAAAAATGCTCACTCCCTGATCACAGTTGGAAATGAGGAATAAACCCGAAATATCGAGTTTTAATGTCGCATTGTTATTAGGGGGCGTCCACAAATTACGTGAGGCGTTTAGGGGGGGGAGGGGGTCGAGCCTAATCTCACCCAATCTCACGTGCGGGAGAGGGGGGGTCTCGGCCAATATCACGTAATTTATTGTTTATTCATAAATTGTTTTTTTTATTAGAAATCCAACGCAATTAAGCAAAATACGCATTTTGAAAAATCTCACGTGAGATTTAAGGGGGAGGGGGGGATCGAGCCAAATCTCACGAAATCTCACTAAGGGGGGAGGGGGGGGGCGAAAAATCGCAAAAATCGCCTCACGTAATTTATGGACGCCCCCTTATTTCACACCTCAGGTTGATTTCCAGTCCTAACCACGACTCCGAAGTGCAAGAGTAAAGTATCAAAAATTAATTGTTTAAAAAATGCTAATTCCCTCATTATGGTTGGAAATGACGAATAAACCCGAAATATCGAGTTTTAATGTCGCATCGTTTTTATTTCACAAGTAAGGTTGATTTTCAGTCCTAAACACGAATCCGAAGTGCAAGAGTAGAGTATCAAAAATAAATTGTTTAAAAAATGCTAATTCCCTGATTATCGTTCGAAATGACGAATAAACCCGGAATATCGAGTTTTAATGTTGCATTGTATTTTACAAGCGAGGTTGATTTTCAGTCAATCAAAAATCAGACTCGGTATTTATCATCAGCAGCCTCGAAGACTTCCAAAAAATGTATTTCGTGCTAATTAAATCGACTTTCCAAAAAGTATCCGTCAATATCGAGCCCGCCATTTCGTTTTTGGCAATTCCGACTCTGGATTCGTATTCAGCGACCCTCAAAACTCACGAGTACAGATCTACCCCTTTCGAAGACTCCCAAAAAATGTATTTCGTGCTAATTAAATCGACTTTCCAAAAAGTATTCGTCAATATCGAGCCGGCCATTTTGTTTTTGGCAATTTTGACTCTAGATTCGTATTCAGCGACCCCGAAAACCCCCGAGTACAGACTTTCACCTCAATCGATCCGGGTTTTGAAGAAATTTTCACCGTTCTGGATCCGCCATTTTGTTTTTTGGAAATTTTGAATTTGGATTCGTATTTACCGACCCCAAAAACCCCCCAGTACAGACATTTACTCGAATCCAGAATTATGTCCGGTTTCTGGGGATTTCGGACCCCTATGCGGCTGTTAGCTCTAGGGTCTCAGGGGTAGAAAGAAATCTGGATTTGATTATGTGTTTTATTCACATCAGCGAGCTGCATCTCATTGTTTGTCTTCGATCGTCGTTTTGTTCCATTGACTCAGCGAGGTCGCTCGCTCAGACTGGGGCGCGGCGCGGCAAGCCCCACTGAATCGCGACGGTCCTGTGCCACTGGCCTATCTGTCCCAGGATTGGCAGACTTAAAGTGACCATAACTCGTTAGGCGTTGCATTAAACTAAAAATTGCAAGAACAAGTTTCGTCCTACAATGATCCAAGGAATCTGCCAGTGAACTCATAATCAGGGATAAACGGGTCACCCTGTATATCGTTCTATATTATATAAAGATATCGCCGCCGCCGCCGTGTCAAGATTTCGAAGGTCGACGACGACGACGACCCCCCCCCCCGAGGCGGACCCCTGTAGGTTACCCAGAATCCCCCGACCCCCTCCCTTCCCCTCCACTCTGTATATATCAAGATTTCAAAGGTCGACGACGACGACCCCCCCATGAAAGATTCCCCGTTCCGCCGTTCCCCTGTCCAAAGTGTTCCTAAAACCTAACCTAACCTAACCTAACCTAGCCTAACCTAACCTAACCTAACCCAGAATATTACCCAGAATCCCCCACGAATTCCCCCACCTAACCTAACCTAACCTAACCTAATCCCCCAGAGATTACCCAGAATCCCCCACGAACACCCGAAGTCTTCCGGAAAGACCCGAAGTCTTCCGGAAATACCCGAAGTCTTCCGGAAAGATCCGAAAAGTCTTCCGGAAATACCCGAGGTCTTCCGGAAAGACCCGAAGTCTTCCGGAAAGACCCGAAGTCGTCCGGAAAGACCCGAAGTCTTCCGGAAAGAACCGAACCGAAATCGTCATAACAGGTCATGTCAGGACGTGTCAGGTCATGACAGGTCATGTCAGGACATGTCAGGTCATAACAGGACATGTCAGGTCACAACAAGTCATGTCAGGACAGGACTGTTAGAAACGGTAAAAAAAACCACTCACAATTAGTATATGAATCATGGGATCCCAATCTTTCAGTAATCCGTGCAGAAACCTCATGTCAGGCGTAACAGGTCATGTCGGGTCATGTCAGGTCATAACGGGTCATGTCAGGACATGTCAAGTCATGATACAGAAAACTGTTAAAAACTGTAAAAAACCACTCACACTTAGTATATGAATCATGGGATCCCAATCTCCCAGTAATCCGTGCAGAAACCTTTCGCGCGAAACCACTATAACCGAGATCACACTTTTTCATTCCATACAGAATTATCAATTTCTTCTTTTTCACTTTTTCACCATGTACAAAATATTACTGAATACAACCCGAATCGGGGGGTTGGCGCGCAAAGCGCGCCGGGGGGCGAAGCCCCCCTAGTATATATATATATATATACATATCTATCGGCTATTTCTGTAACGGACCGCCATGTCATTAGAGTATAAATCGCACACTTTGAGATGACACCTGGTCATTACGATGACTGTCATTAAAGTGAAATTGAATCAATCGGTCATTTTGGTGACTGGGGTTCATTGACACGAACCTCAAATGTATGAAATGTCAAATTTTGTGGTAGCCAAGTGTACATTCGCAGACTTGTAGCTGCATAGTTTTGGCTAGGTGGATAGTTTTTAGTAACCCCGGGGAGTGCGCGAAGCGCACGAGGCCGCGCACAACAGAAAAAAATTTTCAATTTGCGAAAAAAATACCGTGTCTAGGAACCCAAATGGGGCGCGTCACCAAAATACTCGATAGTTTCATTTATATATACATATATATATCTCGTTCGTCATGCGTAAACGGATTTATCATATAACATTCTATGCATATAATTTCACCATCGAAGATTAACATGTTTATTCATTGATAAACTCTATTCGTTGAACAAAATCGAAGTTTTTAATATCTCTTTTGTTCAACGTACGTCGAATAGAGTTTATCAATGAATAAAAATAGTTAATCACAGTTTGTTGTCATATATAAAGGGATTCCGAAAGTATTCTTCTGAAAGACTTCTAAAAGAAGTCGCACTTGCGAGCTCTTAATTTATGCTTCGAAAGAGCTCTTTTCGAGGCTTTTAAGACCCTCATCTGAGAGTCTGAAAAGATTGCATAAGAATTCTTTTCGACTTCGTTTAGAACACTTATGGACACTGGACTAAGAACTCGCACTCATTTTCAGGAGCTCCATCAGAGGTCTATAAGACCACGTATTGTTGGCAGGGCTGTGATCCATCACCTCTGTATGTGTATCTCACCATTGCCCAATACTGCCAAATCTCGGGTACCTGAACTCGGGTTCGGGTCGGGTTTGCGTCGGGTCGGGTTTTTTGGCAATCCCGAAATCTTCGGGTAGTTCGAATTTTTCGGGTAGTTCGAAATCTTCGGGTAGTTCGAAATTTTCGGGTAGTTTGAATTTTCCGGGTACTTCGAAATTTTCGGATAATCCGAAATTTTCGGGTAGTTCGAATTTTTCGGGTACTTCGAAATTTTCGGGTAATCCGAAATTCTCGGGTAATTCGAAATTCTCGGGTAATCCGAAGTTCTCGGGTAATCCGAAGTTCTCGGGTACTCGACCCTAAAGCAATACATTTTACCCGACCCGACCCGAACCAAAGAATTTCAGTACCCGCACACCCCTAATTATTATTATTATTATTCACTTCGCGCGCAAGTACGAACGTACACTCACACGGAACGATCTCCTGACGAACTGACGATAGATAACTCGGCACAACCTGCTTCGGAAACGCCTTTAGGGGGAAGTCTGGCAGTACCGGTCGGCAGGCAGTACCGGCCACTAGTAGTTTGAGAGTTTCTTAGAGTTTCTGGGCGCCATCGAAACTCTAAAACTACTAGTGGCCGGTACTGCCTGCCGACCGGTACTGCCGGACTTCCCCCTATATACCACCAATTTGAACCATCAGCTGTTTATGAATCAGTACTGCATTCATCCCGTGAATATTTGATGAGAAAAGCAATGACATTGCGAGGACCCATGAAGAAAATATAACTCATCCGAGCAACCATTAACAGGCAAGATAAACTGTATGAAATCACATCCTGAAAAGAGGTACATAATGGATGCAAGTATGATTCCAGGGACATACATCACTTGCTCAGGATCGTCTTGTTCGATCTCCCGTATTCATAGTTCCGAATGAATGAGCTTTAAAGACGCAGCGCTATATTTTATTGTATCGGGGATAAATAATGTCGTGTAAGATTACTCCCGAAAAAATGTCTCTTTCTTAAATGAAATTACATGGATGCTAGACAAACGAAGCTAACATTCTGGTACAGCTAAGTCGCAAAATTCCAAATTTGGATATGAAACAACGTCATCCTGAGCAAAGGATATGAGCTGAACAAATACGACGACTTAGTGCACGACAAACAGTTTTTAAATAAATAATTGAAAAAAGAAAAAAAAATTAATCAAACAGAACTTGCCCACTAAGTACTTAGCTCTTGGAATTAGGTTTCAATAAGACACGAAACAGAGAGGGTCCGACTTCATGACGTATACTTGCTGAGAACTCACAGTGTTTGGTTTCTTTTCTAATTTCACGAAAGAAACTAACGATAATTTTTTCTTGATAAATTCTGACTATTGTTCCCGTACTTGGCGGGCGTTTTTACGTTTCAAATGTTTTTACGTGGGATTACATTCATTTCCACTTTCCATGAATTCCATATTAGTAAAGTGGATCAGAATTCACAAAATTACCAACAATTTCAAAACTCCAAAGCATTTGAAATGAGTAAAAAATTGTAATCGGAAAATGCGCGTGGAAGACAGTTTAGTAGCGCAAGTGCAGACGGGTTAAGGGCATGCTGCACTCGATTTTTACCGACATTCAGATATCTCCGAATATCCAAGTCCACGGGAGTAAATCGCAAAAAACAGCTTCTTAGCGGAATCCTATACATGATTCTGAACAGATACGTGCGAAAATATTTCGAATCCACTACAAAATGAAGGAATGCCATGGTTTTTACGGGAGAATTCCGATTTGACTCAAATTGGATTTGCCTCGGACAATATTATACAAAAAATTATTCTACACTGCGTTATTATGCACGGCGTTATGTTACACAACATTATTTGACAGAGATTTTATTGAACACGGTTTGACTCAGCGCGAAATTTGTAAGTGTCTTCTTTCTCGCTGCGGTATTATACACAGTTTTTTTTCGTACCGCACGTATTTTGCACGGATTTTACTTTACACGTTTTTGTGAAATCGAGATGAATAGTATATTATGCGGCATGTCCTTCGGCTCGCCGGGTAAAACCAACGGCTCGTACGAAAAACATAACCTCGCCCGAAAACAGTTACTTTACGGACGCGCCCCATACGATATTTTTTCGGGCAAGGCATGGAGAGTCACTTTGACGCCAGTTGAGGTTCACACTACGGTCCTCATCAACTGTCGTTTAATACTTTTGTGTGGCAGCTCTGAGATGCGTAGTTCGTACCGCGCAACAGAAGTCAGGAACTGCGCATGACAACTACGCGACAAAATTTTTTTTCGGCTAGCCATATTAAGTGCCACTGTATGGGCCGAAAACAGGCGTCAAAAAGTGACTTGTTCATGCCTGTGCCGGAAAAAAAATTTTTTATAACACCTGCGTGGAAAGCTTGATTTCCGATGCCTGTGTCTGGTTTGGAAAGGGCCCCTTTTCAGATGAGTGAAAAAAAGCAATATTTCTTCACTATCGCGCAGGCGCACATGGTGCATTATCATCATTTTTTCACCAACAGGCATGCGCACTTCAAGCAATCTACATTTCTTCACTATCACGCATGCGCACTTTGAAGTAAGTCAGTCATTCAGTAGCGCCATCGGTCGGTGGCAACGTCCAAGCGTCCGCGAAGTGGCGCCCCCAGGCGGCAGCGATGTGTCAACCTAGACTATCGCCTAACTTCGGGTTGGTTATGGTCGGCCATTTGCTCAGCTGTCAGATGTTATTCGTCTATATCTCAAATCAAGCTTTCCCGCAAGAGTTATAAAAAATAATGTGTGCGATAAGTGCGGATAGGCAACATCTGCCTCGTGTGAAGTTTGAATCACTTGCTCGGCTCGCACAGCATTCACACTCGTCTCGTGTCATCCCGCACTCGCCTGTGGCTCGTGAGTGAACGACACTCGACTCGTCTGAATGCTGGCTGCTCGCCACCGCTCGTGTTACAAACTTCACACTCATCGGATATCGCCTTTTTTCCGCACTTATCACACAATATACTATTCCACACAGTTTTTATTCTGCACGGCATTATTATGCACGCGCATTATTCTACACGACATTATCCAGCACGAGTTTTATTCTACACGGCGTTATTGTGCACTAATTTGATTTTACATGATATACAACTTAGACGGTGTTCTGGGAAGGGTTAGAAAAAGTTAGGACAGCCACTGACGGTTAGAAAAAGTTAGGCCAGCCAATGATACAACACACACACATGATACAACGCAGACGGGGTTCTGGAAAGGGTTAGAACAAGTTAGGACAGCCACTGATACAACACACACACGCACAGATGATACAACGCAGACGGTGTTCTGGGAAGGAATTGAAGTGGATGCATTTTTTTGTTCACTTACCTTTCCTTTCCATTCCCCCAATTTCAAAGAGTTCAATTATTTTCAGCAACAGTTGAACAACATTCACAAGTATTCATCCAAAAGCAAGGCCATTGGCCTATTCGAATATTCCAATGATTGACAGTGACGAATATCAAGAATTCTGCAGGAATTGTGAAGACGAAGGCGTAGATCGGCAAATGTAATGTAAAATGAAATTAGTGCACAATAACGCCGTGTAGAATAAAACCCGTGCTTGATAATGTCGTGTAAAATAATGCTCGTGCACAATAATGCTGTGCAGAATAAAAACTGTGTCGAAATATATTTTTATCTCGATTTCACAAGAATGTGTAAAGTATAATCCGTGCAAAATGCATCCGTGTACGAAAAAAAAACTGTGTATAATAGTGTAGCGAGAAAATAGACACTTACAAATTTCGCGCTAAGTCAAACCGTGCTCAATGAAATCTGTGTCAAATAATGTTGTGTAAAATTCCGAATTCCGCTAACGAGGGGAGGCTCAGATAGGTTCATCGAGTTAGGGGTACGGACTTCGCGTGGTTATAATGTGGACAGGTACTAAGAAAAACCCACAAGAGACAGCCGCCAACTCGGCCCGGTTGCCGAGAAATCGCGGGTTGAAAATTTCGAACTAATTTTTTTCTTTTTTTTTTTCTTCAAATTTCCAATTTAATATTACTTCTAATTCTTTTAGTATTATTCTAATTCAAAAATTACCAATTTTTGTATTATTAGCGAATACGTGAGCCACAATTTTACGATTTACTTTCGTTTTTCCTTGAATGGAGTGACGTGTAGGAAGTGTTTCAATCGAGTACCAGGAAATATATGTTGACAGTAAATACAAGAATTTGCTTTATTATTCGAAAATCGGGATACTTTATGAATGTACCACGAAATTAGTTCACGTAAACCACGTGTTCATATTTCATGGAAGTTTTTGAACAAGATAATAACAAATTTATACCTGCCGATCCGATTGGGACATTGATTCGCCGAAATTGACGGAGGGTCCGCGAAATCGTAAAATTGTGGCTCACGTATTCGCTAATAATACAAAAATTGGTAATTTTTGAATTAGAATAATACTAAGAGAATTAGAAGTAATATTAAATTGGAAATTTGAAGAAAAAAAAAATAAAAAAATTAGTTCGAAATTTTCAACCCGCGATTTCTCGGCAACCGGGCCGAGTTGGCGGCTGTCTCTTGTGGGTTTTTCTTAGTACCTGTCCACACTATAACCACGCGAAGTCCGTACCCCTTACTCGATGAACCTATCTGATCCTCCCCTCGTAAGAAGCTGTATTTTGCGATTTACTTCCGTGGACTTGGATATTCGGAGATATCTCAATGTCGGTAACACTTGAGTGCTGCATGCCCTTAACCCGTCTGCACTTGCGCTATTAGACTGTCTTCCACCCGCATTTTCCGATTACAATTTTTTATTCATTTCAAATCCTTTGGAGTTTTCAAATTGTTGGTAATTTTGTGAATTCTGATCCACTTTACTATTATGGAATTTATGGAAAGTGGAAACGAATGTAATCCCACGCAAAAACATTTGAAATGTAAAAACGCCCGCCAAGTACGGAAACAACAGTCAGAATTTATCAAGAAAAAATGATGATTATTATTATTATTATACTTGAATATTCGGAGATATCTCAATGTCGGTAACACTTGAGTACAGCATGCCCTTGATAGGGTAAGACCGAACGTAGAGAAACACTGTATATGTCTTTATAATCACTATTCACTATCCATTCAAATAGTGAGATTGATTCCAATTGTAATCCATTTAATGCAGGTAACTTGTCCTTGAAGACAGGCGGGGGAGTCCAATGCTCCCCAAAATTTAACAAAAATTTTAATTTGACCGATCCCAAAAAAGTTTTTTTTATCTCAAGAGATTTAAAACAAATTATTCTCCACTATTATATCCTAACTACTTCGATTTTTTATGCGATCTATTTATTCTCCTTTGGGTTCGTTTCCATGTGTTTAATGTCTTACTCATTAATTGGAAAGAGAGGTTTTTCCATTTTTTTGCTCCGGTCCACGGCCCTCTACTGCCCTCTACTGCCCGAATGTCATACAGCGTTTTGGTCAGTACAGTAAGGACTCCCTATGGCTAGATTTTCATTTCAATTGGAGCTCACTTATGGTAACTCTCCTTGTTAGATATACAAAAATATCGAATCGATTTTGAGTTTGGAATAGCTGGATAGTTTGAAGTAATACAACGTAATTACCATTCGGACAAACTCAAGCTTATTTTAAGGTTTTTACCACACTGTAGGCCTACACTGGTGCCAGAGGACTGACAATTTCGACAGTTTTTCGTCCGTAATGTGACAGGCGAAGTATTTTAATCTCAAAACGAAGCGAGAGTTGGTCCTCATTAATTTCACATGTGAACATACATAAAGGTCCTTTTTTTTTGCAAAATGTATACTCGGTACTGGCCAGGGGAAGACGCTCCAACTTGTGACACAAACGTTGAAATGAACTTTTTACCGATTGTCAGTACAGTGAATTAGATCTAGGAGGTACTGCTCCACTTGTTTCACTACACCGATCAATATTTGCAATGAGATTTCTATTGTTGACGGTGTACTATTATTATACATGTATTATTCGTTTTTGTTTTGACGTACTGGATTTGGTTTTTCACCAGTTTTTACTCACGTCGGCAAGATTCTGTAGAACTGGTGCAGCGATGAAAACAACGTAAGGTGCAAATTCGGCGGTGCGGAGGACCTTGAGCGCCTGCGGCTCCACATCCAATATTGCCATTCGACCTTCTTCGTGAATCTTACGAATAGTCTCGAGCTTTGTACCGTACATCGCATCCTCATGGGTTCCTATGTTGTGAAAATATCAAAATGAGAACAATTTATAACGCGGAAACTTTGACGTATTCCCGTAGTAGGATGTACGTGTATGACGTGTTATTCTGCCTTTTTTTTCAGAAGAGAATCGTCTACGCTAGCTTGCCCAGCTAAATATGCCATGATAACCTGTGTATCAGACTTAATACTAAAAATTTCTGCTCGTTCATTGATTCGAATTATCAATTAATGTGAGTGAACATTTTACTGCAAACATGTTATCTTAGACTCATTAACCTATGAAACATTGCTCACCATATTCCAAATACTCGTTGGCAGCGATATCAGCCATCATTTCATCGTGAGATACAAAGTAATAATTGCGTCCGTTCTCTTCGTCGTTTCTTGGAGGTCTCGTTGTATCTGCAATAGGAATTGTGGTTTGTAACATGAGTTGACAGATCCCAAGCAAGCTTATTGTTGCCTACATTATGAAAATTATCAGGACCATAACTGAAGGTGAAAGGAACCCTCAGAAATCATCTGAAGGGATATACGAATAGCAAGCCGGTTTGGGTTGAATATGAGCCAGCCTTCAAACTTCCCATTATTTATTTTGTTCTCAGCTGTTTTGAATTTCACAAATCTGACTTCAGATTCGCGATCAGTGACCCAAAACACCTACGATCGAGTACCATCCGAATCCAAATGTTTTAGTTTTTTTGCAACATATCGAATACGCCAAATTAAAATTTTGTAAAACTGACTTCAGATTCGTGATCAGCGATCCAAAAAACCGTATGGTACCAAATTTAATTGAAATCCGTTCATCCGTTCTCAAGATCCGTTCGTCATTTTTGTTGTGTGTTTTACTATGTGGTTATTTAAATGGTTCGAAAAGTACTGAACCGATCAAAGCCAAAATCTAATCTATTCTAAATCTAAATCTAATCAGTTCTAAGTTAAGAATAGTAAAAATCCGCGAACTCGTTCTCGAGATATCGCGCGGACAAAAATGCGCAGGCTTTCCGCAAGATAGAAGTGATTGATCAGTTCTTTATGTAGGGGAGACCGGGGCTAGTTGATACGGGGGCAAGTTGATACAAATTGTATTGTGCTCAAGTGCGACTGTACACAATGGCGTCCTTCGAGATGATGGACTGTTTCCCAACGCACTTCAGTCTACACGTGTGATTGACCACGTGTGAACAATGGCGTTGAAGTTATTTCAGTAAAATGGTTTTCGGTAGAGCAAAGTAAATTTTATTGATGTGCTTCAAAGTCAGTTAGCAGCTGAAAACAAAATTGTAAGCGATTCTTCTGATCCTGACTCTATTTGGTAATAAAAAGGTGAGGAAATTCCGTTGTCGTCGGAGGTATATCTCTACTCTTGTTCTCTGGACTCCTGAGAGACGCCAACAGCGTCGCCGGGGGCAAGTTGATACGTTTCGAAGGGAGCAGGTTGACACAGTACACACGTTGTATCAACTTGCCCGGACTATGTTCAAGCTCCTTTTTTTTCGTTTCACAGAAAAATGGTCCGGAAATATATTAAGAAAACAAAACGGGGCGAGATACCTTTGGAACTTACCTCTTTACTCGTCATTATCATTTGTAGTTCTGTCTTATTTGAATTTTGATACGTACTTTCAATTTCTCATTGCATATTTTGAGCAATAGTATTTAATTAGATATACCACGAATCGCCATTCGTATACTAATTCGTCTTGTCATGATTATTAGTCTAACTTCGAACGAAGTCATTTGTAACTCTTTCATCTGTCGTTACTTTATGTAAAAGCTTCGTATTGTACTAACTATCTAATTTCTTACCTACTAAAATATTTTGTGATAATCTTGTGCCTCATGTATATCGTTATCGAAACTGAAAAATATGAGGTAGATTGATTAAATAAATATTTTCATAATTTTTTCGGATTTTTTAACAGTTTTTCATATTAGTATCAACTTGCCCCATGTCGGTATCAACTTGCCCCGGGGTGGGGTAGGTTGATACGTTTTGCACGCGTCTACTCAATAGGCTGTCATAGGCTCACAATTTCAATCATAAAATTTCCCTTCGGTATACTAATGGAGGAAGGACTAGGGTAAATTACCATACTTTTTTCGAATTTTTATCACAAAAATTGGAGGGGTTAAAAATTGGAAACCAAATTTTGTATCAACTAGCCCCGGACTCCCCTATGCACAACCCAGGCACACCCAGGTGAATCCAGATCGCCGTACACACCTTCATTACGTACCCCTCCGTCCCCGTCAATCCTTCTCCGGCTGACTGGCCGTTATTCAACCTATCGATGATTACACACCGAAGGATCTCTGCTTTACGAATATTGATGTGGGGGGAGAAAACGTACAAGGAGTGGCGATGATTTTGGATGTGCAAGGTTTCAAACGGTTTGCTAACAGATTCGTACCCCGTATTGGAAACGAGGTCAAGCGTGTATTCTGTTTAAACCACCAAGTGCTTGGGAAACCTTACCAGCGAAATACAAGACTGTCAATACCTGGCTAATGGGTAACCATCACGAATTGGGATGGAACATCGGAGTAACACCATACGAAGATGTGGAAAAAGTTGTAGAAAAAAAAAACGGTCAAGAAAGCAAGTTGCATAGCTACGTAAACGATGTGGAAAATAAGCGATGGGTCCGTAAAGCCGGTCAGGAGAAGGGGAGACCGGGAAGCGGAACCCGGGACCCGGCAGTCTCGTCCCAACCAGCGTGGAGAATACATGGAATGGGCTGATTATAGTCGGGATTCCGGCTTTGTAGCGCATGTGTGAATGAAGCTGTTATGATAAAGCTTATATCCGTGTACCCCTTCATTCTCCCGTGAACAAACGGGAAGTTAAAGAATGATCAGTTAATTATTGCAAAAGCAGTAGCGAAACTAGAAACCTCACCAGCGACATACAAGACTGTCAATACCTGGCTAATGGGTAACCATCACGGATTGGGATGGAACATCGGAGTAACACCATACGAAGATGTGGAAAAAGTTGTAGAAAAAAAACGGTCGAGAAAGCAAGTTGCATAGCTACGTAAACGATGTGGAAAATAAGCGGTGGGTGGAAAGCATCATCGGGATAAATCTTTGCGGCTGTTTCCTGAGATGGGAAGTCTAACGGAAATCATGGAGGAAGAAGTCACGTTTTTGCCGAAAAATGTCATCACCATGTACGCCGTAGACGAAATCGATGCAGGGTAGGATAAACTTCCCGAGTAGATCAGAATGGATACGGACGTCGCTGGTTATCGCAGATGTCAACTACATGACTGGCTACACAATTGCGACGAACCTAATCTCTGGCTAACCCTACTGAAAATTTTATATGAAACCTACATGGATTGTTCCCACGGAAACCTGTAGGATCCCCCAGGATCCTGTTGGGATCCTGGATAATTCCACGGGAATTTGGAAGGATCCATGTGGATTCCATGGGACATTTTCAGTAGGGAAGAATTGTGCTACGTGTAAGCTTATACTCCCTAAAATGATCAGTGACTCAATAAACTTCATTTTCAGTCTAGCCGGGTTCTGAAATTTCATGATTTAATATTGTACTTTCTGTATGTTTGCCATTAATTTACAAAAAAAAGGGTATCATTCATGTACGTATACTGTAGTATCAATTGTGATTATTATAAATAGTCATTTTCACCGAAAAGTTCTCCATAACCAGCCGAAATAATCCCTAACATAAATATTTTTCACCATTATCTTCACTTACAATAAACAGTAACTTTTTTTTACAGATTTTTGCAGCATAACTATACGAGAAAATCTCTACGATTCACTCATCTCAACAATTCAGTGAGCTCCCTCGACAAAGGAGCAGTGTGGCGCATTTCCGGGTCGAAGTTTCCAGGAAATGGTAGTGATAAACAGTTACCATTCCTGGCAATCGTAGCAATAAACAATTCCTGGAATCGGTTTTTAGGGTGACTCATCGACTTTCCGGGTCAGGTCAGCAATATTTTATAACCTTCCATTCGATGACGTCATCGGTGATGACTCATTTCTTTGTTCTCAAGATTAACCAGAAACCCCCTTGCCTATCTACTCCCTACTGACAATGATACAGTATGATAAATCAATAAACATTAATGACCGATTTCAGAATACGATTCACTGTGCAATTTATTATGTGATATTACAGGTATACACTGACAAAAAGTGAGCGCGTTGATCGCGGGGTTCAAGCGCAACGATTACTGTTAAAAAAAAATTTCTCCAACTGAACGTATTCTTTAATGTTGGTACAATAGAGACAACGGGGCCCACTGTAAATATTACTGTTTACAACGTACTCAGTACGGTGAATAACCGTGGTCAGCTGTACGGAAACATTACTGCTAGTAAGGGTAATGTAGACGGGGGCCACAGTTCTGTCTACTTTTTTTGACCGCACTGAGTACGGTCAAAAATCTGAATGTTCGCGGTGACTCTCTGCATTGGTTCCCGTGAGAGGCCGCCACAAGAGCGCTTAATCACATGTCTCAATAGGTTAGATCAGCTGATCTTGGCTTGGTAGATTTAGAACATCTATAGCAACGCTTGTAATATCGTCATTATTACGTTCACACGTACGTACGTTACGTACAATCGTTGATTAACGAAATCATTGCTATTTGATGCACTGCATCAATGCGTATTATTTTTAATAGCTCAAGGTTTCGCCAGTACTATGGTTCGAATTTGATGAGGATTGGCTGTTAATAAAAGGTAATATTATTTCCTTCATTTTTCCCATGTATAACCTCGTCACCAACGTAGCGTCGTGTAGGATAATCATAAAAACAGTTTTTCTCTGCTAACAATCGAAAGCATTCAATGTATCTTGCACGCTTTTGCACGTTTCGAATTTATTAGTATTTAAATTGTTCAAGAATATTTATGCCCTGTAATATACAAAAAACTTGAAATTTGAGATTTGCCGAATGCAAAATTTTAGAATACAGTGATGTTTTCTTCTCAATTGCGAAATTCTGAAATTGCGAAATGCAAAATGAAAAATTTGAGTTTATATAGCATTGTTCCAAACATTTTCAAATCGAATCCTCTATATTCAAATTTATATGATATGGATTCGTATATTTATTTCAATATGTAACGTTTTTTGATTCTGATATAGGGCTTGTAAAAATGTCAGGAGTCCTACAGCCAGTTGAAGAATGTGAGCAAGAAGTGGATGATGCTCCAAATAATAGTGGATCAGTTATAACCTCTTCCTGCTAGATTATCGTCTTTCGACATTGTTTGTGGCCATTGCCATCAATCATTGCATGATCACAACGACGTTAACTACCACCCCCAAAGAGAAAACTTACAGACCTTTTTCGGAAGAAGTTTTGAAGGTCTTTCGATTCTAAGCCACTATGAAACGAAGAAAACTTTGAACTCGGCTAAACAAGAGAAATTGTGTGACCTTGTTATTGATCGCGAATTACTTATTTTAATTAAGAAAGAAAACGTTTCATCGAACAGCCCCTTGAAGAGACTTCAGTACGAAACGCTTAATTCACGCTTGTGTTGTCAGCGCTATCTTATGAAGAACTCATTGAGAATTTGTTTGTACAGAATTCCTTCCGCCATTTTGAGGCAGCTTGCAAAGGAAATTGAGACTACGTTTGGTGAAAGAGCCAGCACGTACTACGTAGCATCTCACACCACTAATTTGGGAAGTGTACCAGCTGCAGGAAAATTTGTTTCCGGTATTGATTATAAAAGAAAGTGCATGATACAAGACGGCCTTGCTGTAGTCGGGAAAAGACTCAGTCAAATTGACGAAAATCTTACTACTGGTATGTATTATATTGCATTTGGAAAGAATGACTGAAGCTCAAATCTTGCTACTGGTACGTATTATACTTCGGGTCTCGTCCTCAAGATTACAATGTAGTACCGCTACTCCGACCTACTAATGCCACGTTTTCAGAGTTTCAAAAAAGTGCGCCGTTGTCAAGGTGGCGCTACCGTCCCGATATCTCCTCATAAAGTTTCTTCGTGCCGAAGATGCCACACGCCGGAGTTTCCCCCGTAAGTATCAGATATAATCAGATATAACAGTAAAGTACGAGATCGGATGTTCGGATGTCCAGAGAATTATACCAAGCCGTGTGACGTAGTAAGGTGAGGAACGGGTAGGCCGTCAGCCGAGGAGCGGGAGGGGGAAACTCAGCGCCGGGTGAACCGAGCGGGTCGGACGGGGTACTGCCCCGGGGCAGAGGGGAGACCAGTCATTCGGGCCTAGGAATCGGACCGGGACGGAGCTGTGACGGGAGCGGCGCTCCAACCCCCGGGGGTCTAGAACCAACATTAATATAAACAATTCGCTATGCCGGCTATGAATACCGATGCTTCGTTACTCTACTGATGTTTTCCGATATAATTATAAAAAATTCGCTATGCCTACTATGAATTCCGATGTTTCGTTACTCGACTGATATGTTCCGATATAATTATAAACAATTCGTCATGCCTACTATGAATTCCGATGTTTCGTTACTCGACCGATATGTTCCGATATAATTATAAACAATTCGTCATGCCTACTATGAATTCCGACGTTTCGTTACTCGACCGATATTTTCCGATATAATTATAAACAATTCATAATTATAAACAATTCAAAGTACGAAACCGGATGTTCGGATGTTAGTATGTTCGGCTCGGATTTTGTGGAATACGGATCATTATATCATTATTATTATCATCAGTGAATCTTTATATAAATACTGTATTACATTATTATTTATTATTTAAAAGGTTGAGGTTATCACTCGACATCATTATAAGGAGTAGAAGGTATCGATCAAGTCGAGTCAGTAGTGACTACTGACTCGACTTGATCGATACCTTCTACTCCTTATTATTATTTATTATTTTTATTATTATTGTTATCATTCTTATTATTATCATTATCATTACGATCATTACCATAACTATTATCCGATTTGTCTGATAAAAATCGTCAAAACAGATATAAATTCGTTACTTGACTGATATTTTCCGATATTATTATGAACAATTCGACAGGCCGGCTATAAATGTCGATGTTTCGTTACTTGACTGATATTTTCCGAAATTATTATAAACAATTCGACACGCCGGCTATAAATCCCTGTTTCGTTACTTGATTGATATTTTTCGATATTGTTATAAACAATTCGACATGCCGGATATAAATTCCTGTTTCATTACTTGACTGATATTTTTCGATATTATTATAAACAATTGGACACGCCAGCTATAAATCCCGATGTTTCGTAACTTGACCGATCTTTTTCGATATGATTATAAACAATTCGACATGCCGGCTATTAATTCCTATGTTTCGTTACTTGACTGATATTTTTCGATTTTGTTATAAACAATTCGACATGCCGGCTATAAATTCCTATGTTTCGTTACTCGACTGATATTTTTCGATATTATTATAAACAATTCGACATGCCGGCTATAAATTCCTATGTTTCGTTACTTGACTGATATTTTTCGATAATATTATAAATAATTCGACATGCCGGCTATAAATCTCGATGTTTCGTTACTTGACTGATATTTTCCGAAATTATTATAAACAATTCGACATGCCGGCTATAAATCCCTGTGTTGCGTTACTTGAATGGTATTTTCCGATATTATTATAAACAATTCGACATGCCGGCTATTAATTCCTATGTTTCGTTACTTGACTGATATTTTCCGATATTATTATTATAAACAATTCGACATGCTGGCTATAAATCTCGATGTTTCGTTACTTGACTGATATTTTCCGAAATTATTATAAACAATTCGACATGCCGGCTATAAATTTCTATGTTCCGTTACTTGACTGATATTTTTCGATATTATTATAAACAGTTCGACATGCCGGCTATAAATTCCTACGTTTCGTTACTTGACTGATATTTTTTGATATTATTATAAACATTTCGACATGCCGGCTATGAATTCCTATGTTTCATTACTTGACTGATATTTTTCGATATTATTATGAACAATTCGACACGCCAGCTATAAATCCCGATGTTTTGTTACTCGACAGATATTTTTCGATATTAATATGAACAATTCGACATCCTGGCTATAAATCCCGATGTTTCGTTACTTGACTGATATTTTTCGATATTATTATAAACAATTTTACATGACGGCCATAAATCCCGATGTTTCGTTACTTGACTGATATTTTTTTGATATTATCATAAACAATTCGACATACCGGCTCTAAATCCTGATTTTTCGTTACTTGACTGATATTTTCTGATATTATTTTAAACAATTCGTTATGCCTACTACAAATGCTGATGTTTCGTTACTTGACTGACAATTTTTAATATGATTACAAACAATTCGCCATGCCGGCTACAAATCCCGATGTTTCGTTTCTTTACTGGGATTTTTCGATAATATTGTTAACAATTCGTCATGTCTGCTATACATTTAAACTTTTCGTTGCCTACCCGGTTATTATCAATATTTGTATCAACAATTCGTCATGTCTATTAAACATTTCAACTTTTCGTTGCCTTCCCGGTTATTGTCAATATCATTATCAACAATTTGTCATGTCTGCTATTCATTTCGACTTTTCGTTTCCTTCGTGCTTATTATCAATATTATTATCAACAAACCGTCACGTCTGCTATATATGTCAAATTTTCGTCACCTTCTCGGTTTTTATCAATATTATTATCAACAATTCGTCATGTTTGCTATACATTTCAACTTTTCGTTGCCTACCCGGTTATTATCAATATTATTGTATATTACATATATACAATATGTATACATATATATATTATATATATATATTATATATATACATATTTGTTGATATTATATTTATGCCGACCGTGGTAGCCGCGCGGCTAGCGTGTGCGACTACGGAGCGGGAGATCGAGGGTTCGATCCCACTACTCGTCGTCAGTCAGGCCACGCCGTTTTTCAGTCGTCACGCCGAAAACCGGCAGCCTGCAGCGAGTTTAGTGTGGGTATCGTTTCCTGAGGTCGGCTACACCCGGGCGGGTTTTCTGCAGTTTCCCTTGCCCCTCGTGCGAATGCGGGTGTTTCTATAGAACGCCTTGAGACGGCTGCAGACGTATAATGATGATCACTAACCATCCTCCCTCCCTCGCCCCGCCCCGCACAAGCTTTAAGTAGCTTCTGGGGACATACCCACTCGGGTATGGCGGGTAGTAGGTAGTAGGTAGTAATTATTTATTAATTATATCAATAATTCGTCATGTCTATTATACATTTCAACTTTTCATTGCCTTCCCGGTTATTATCAATATCATTATCAACAATTTGTCATGTCTGCTATATATTCCGATGTTTCGTGACTTTACTATGTTTAATCGAATCATATACATGTATAAGGCAATTATTGCTTGCTTTATTTGACAAGTGAGCGTTGAAACACCAACAGAGACTGTTTGGTGCTATCGATAACTAAGATAACATTTAACATGTATGTATGTATTTATTCTCTAGGCTTGCCTTTCGGCGTCAGCCCGTCTCTCATCACATTTTACATTTCTCCTTAATCCTATTTCTAACCTATAAACTAATATTATATTTACTTCATTCCATGCCTCATTCCATACTTCATTTCAATCTCATTCCCCTGCCTCTCGTATAATATATACACCTTTACATTTCCATTTCTTTCTTAGTCCTATTTATAATCTACTATTATATATACATATACACCTCCTCATCTAGTACCCTCATTTCATTACTTCATTCCATGCCTCATTCCATACTTTATTCCTAACTCCTTCCCTGCCCCTGTGCCCCCTAACTTTTTACGTCTCGGATTTTCTTCTCTTCCTCTTCCAATTCTTCTTCCTCTTTCCTTAATTCTGCTTTCCTTCGCTCCAGATCTTTCCTCCATCTCTCCACTTCCTCCGTTCTCCTTTCCATTCGTCCTCCCTCACTTATGTTTTGGTTATCATCGGGTGCTTTCTCTTTTCCGCCCGGCTTCTCTTCGCTCTGTTTTTCTTTTGCCTCTGGCTTTCTCTCGTTCCTCTCCCGTTCGTTGCTCGCTTCGCTCTCCTTTCTTCTGCCTTTTTTCTTCTCTGACTCCTTAGCTTTCTTTTCCGCTTTCTTCTCCGCTTTCCCCTCCATCTCTCCTGTCTTCTCTGCTTTCTCCCCGGTTTCCTTGTCTTTCTCCTCGGCTATATTGTTTTTCTCCGCGCCTCGCTTTACCATTCTCTCTCCGGCGCTCGCCGCTGCTGTTGTAGCTAGCCTGACTCTCACCTCTTCCGCTGCCAGTTCCTCCTCTTCCTTCCTGATCTCTTCCTTTCTCCGTTCCAGGTTCTCTCTCCATTTTACCACTTCTTCTCGGGTTTTTTCCGTTTTTCCACGCTCCGTTTCTTCCCCCGCTTGCGTCTCGTTCTTTTCTTCCATCTCTTGCACGTGCCATTCCTCCTCCTTCTCTTTCCACGTCCACCAGGTTCCGTCGATGCACACTCTTTCTTCCTCCTCTGTGACTTTCTTTCCCTCCCGTCTCGCGTTCCTTGCTCGATTGTTCACCAGCCATCTGGTCCTTCTCTCTCTGAACGTGCTATCTCTTTCTACCCACAGTTCCCATCGCTCCCAGATTTCCTCTCTTCGCTTCACTATTTCGCTGATGTCCTTCATTCTTCCGAAGCGCACTACCACCAGATTCTCTTTCGTCATCCAGATCTGTTCCACCTCTACCTTCTTTCCTAGTTCTTTCTCCAGCCACTTTTTTATCCTCTCTTCGACTTCCTCTTTCTCTACTTCCATTCCTTTAATTACCACGTTTCTGGCCTTTCTTCTTCTTTCCCTCATCTCCCACTGCCACGTTTCGTCGTTTTCCCTTATCTCAGCCACCCTGGTTCTTTCGTTCTCTTTTACTTCCTTTTTTCCTTCTTTCTCTCTTGCTCTCTCTCTTTCATCGGTTCTGTCAACTTCGTCCGCCCACGACCTGCTCTTCGTACCTCCCCCTGCCACCTTACTCACGTACGATACGCTTCCGGAGGGGGTCAGCCCCTCGGCCTCCTTAGCGTCCCGATCCCCCTCTGCCTCCCTTTCCTCTCTTTCATCCTCCCTTGATTCCTCTTCGTCTTCGTCTCTATACTCCAGTGCTATTTTCTTCCTTTCCTCCTTCGCTGCTAACTGCTCGAAGCCTCTACTAATACTTGCGATCAGCTCGAGAGCCCTGTCCTTCCCCATCGCCTCGCTCATCTCGCTCGTGCGCTCCACCTCTTCCTTCCTTACCGGTTGAGCTCGTTTCTCTCGCTGTCGGTGCTCAGTCTCTCCGCTAGACTCCTTGTTCCCTCTCTCCTCCCTTCAGCTCCGGTGTCCCCTTGTCCACGAGATCGTTCCTAACCTCTAATGCCTTCTCTCTTTACCTCCTTTTCCTTCCTCTAATTCCCAATCTCGGCTGCTTCTTTTCTCTTCTATGCCTTCTATGCCTTTATCTCTTCCGACGTACCAAATGTCTCCTCTCCTGTTTCTCCCTGTCTCTCACACATGCCACAAAACTCACGCTCCACTTTCAGAGGCTCTTTACCCATTCACATCCAAGATGGTTCCCCCTCGTGACTTTACTAATATTTCTGGATATTATAATGAACAATTCGTCATAACGGCTTTGAAACCTGATGTTTCGTCACTTGACTGATATTATCTGTTATGCTTATAAACAACGAACGTTGCTTGCGTGGCTAAATCTCAACAAGACCAATGTGGAAGCACGTTAGTATTTGTACTGCGAAATTCCGAATCATTGTATGTTTAATAAAAATAACACGGAGTGGAAAAAATGAAAGGAATTTGCGAAAGCTGTACTGAGCAGAATGTATTTCGTGATTCCCAAAAAAAAACAGAGCGTTATTATTTGAGATCGTTGTTATTACGTCTTCGGGGATCACAATCATATGATTGGCGAACTGACGAAGGTACGATATACTCATCCTTTTTGGGGCAACTGTAGCGCGAAAGTAAGTTACTGGTGACGAAGAATGAGACAACTGTTGAGATGAAGGATCGTGTATCAAATTTCCGAAAGAGATGTGTAGGCTGTTTGCGTATATGCATATGTGTTTTCGACATGTCAATTAATGCACGCGCATCGTTTGAAAATAGTACAGTTAACAGTATTTTTTATTACAAATGCATGAAAAAGTTTCTTGTTTGCACGCCGTGCGCGACAAGAATCTTGTTGTGCACGCTGGATCTGCGCAAAACGAAGTGCGCAGGTCCGGCGTGTTACGTTGCCATTGACGACGTAAACGTCAGAAAAGTGCCAGAATATACACGCTCCGCACGGCGAAACAAGAAACTTTTTCAAGCATGCGCAATAAAAATACAAATACGAGTTGGTCGATCAAAATGAATACAATGAAACAAACGAATAGGCCTTGCGGGTGATCAATGAAATACTCGTATTTCGTAGATTCACGTTGCAAAAGTTCAATTCACTAGACTTAACAGAAGGTTACATATTTACGTGTGTCACAGACAATGACGAAAACATCACTGCTATCGAACAGATAGTGGGAACATTAGTTAATAGTTCAACGAAAGATCAACGTATTGTATATGACGCAGTTATGCGTGCTGTACGTTGCGAATGATCTGATAAGTGCATTTATTTGGATGGTCCGGGTGACAGCGGAAAAAGTTATTCACGTATTTATATCATAACTTCATCGGGAAGTATGGGTCTGATAGTGTTGCCTGTAGCATGGACTGGAATCGCCGCGAATTTATTGAAAGGAGGAAGAACTGCACACTCTACTCTCAAGCTGCCGTTACAATTAAATGAATGCTTAACGTGCAATATTAAATCGAATTCTGCACAAGGGTTGCACATTCGAGATGCGAGAGTCAGGATCTAGGATGAAATGATAATGGCCTCTTAGTACGCACTGGAGGCTGTTGACCGTATGTTTAGAGATGTATACGAATGTAACGAACCATTCGGTGGTAAAATAGTCATAATTTCTGGGGATTCTCGGCTAATTTTACCAGTTAGCCGTGGAAGTAGAACACAAATTTCAGAGGCGTGTGTGAAAATACGCAGCCTATGGAATCAATCCGTATACTTGTCATTGAAGGGCAACCTTGGCGCCTCTGATGGACAAACAGATTCGCAACACTGGCTTCTGCGGGTTGTGGATGGTGTATTTGGCGATTCTTTTAAACATCACAACGGAGTTGTATGCATTTACACGAAATTCTGCTCGAATGTTGAAATTGTGCGAGTAATATTTGGAGAAAGCGTCGATCCTCAAGATCCCCCAAATTATGGAAAGGTTATACATATTATCTGAAACCAATGTGGATGTCATTGCCATAAACAATGAAATAATGTCCAAAATAAAAATTGTTGGAGTAGAATAAATGAGTGTCCGTACAGGTGAAGATGAAGATAATACTGATATGAGTAATATTCTCCCGATAGAATTCATGAATTCATTGACACCCCATGGTCTTCCTCCTAATAATCAAACGCTAAAAGTGGGCAGTATCGTTATTCAATCCTCTACCGATTTCAATTGCACAGCGTGATAGTATACACTCCCAAAATATTTGAAATACCACTGACAACCGAGCGAGCGAAGCGAGTGAGGAACAACGCTCTTTTCCGACCGAGTGAGCGAGCGAAGCGAGCGAATGAGGAACAACGCCTTCTAGTTTTATAGTAATTTGAGTTTCAGATCACAGGAGACCGCAAAAAAAGCGATCCGTGAGTCCTAGGAGCCCCGTCGAAGAAGACGGGCGAGTCAGAAGAAGGATGGAAAAGCTAGAGGCGTCCAAAATAAGGTTCAATGCAACCTAACCCCACTTTCAACACCTCGAGCCAGCAATACCATACGGTCAGGCTTATGTGAAGGTAAGACAAAACCGATGCTGCAGACAGTCGGAGTACTGATCGTTAATACGGCAGGGTTATGCGATACATAACCTCTATTCAAAACCGGCCCTGTAGACAGTCGAAGTACTGATCGTCAATACGGCAGGGTTATGCGAGACATAACCTCTATTCAAAACCGGCACTGTAGACAGTCGAAGTACTGATCGTCAATACGGCAGGGTTATGCGAGACATAACCTCTATTCAAAACCGGCACTGTTGACAGTCGAGGTACTGATCATTCAATACGGCAGGGTTATGCAAGACATAACCTCCATTCAAAACCGGCCCTGTAGACAGTCGAGGTACTGATCGTCAATACGGTAGGGTTATGTGAGAAATAACCTCTATTCAAAAACAGCGCTGTCAACAGTCAAGGTTATCCGAGAGATAACGTGTGTACTGATCATTCAATACGATCAAGCTATGGGCGGTAACTTCTGAACCGATTGTCCCAAGCAACGTCACCCATTGACAGTTGGGTCGACAAGAACCATCAGCAGGTAAGACAATTCTAAGGCAGGAATGAAGGCAAACCAATGTTCTGCTTCCGATATAGAAAGCCCGTATTCGTCGGTCTGTAGAGCCGATCGATGTTAGCAGTACGCTCTATGAGCTTTCTCAGCGGACCTTGCATGGGCGCTCGGAGAGCGACAATATTGTATATTTTTGATGCACAAGGCCTATCGGTAGAGGGCTACGCTATCATGAGCGCTACGATATAGATAATGCTCCCACGCAGTAGGGGGTCCTTTTTTGGGTCTACAGCACTGATCGGTCAGGCTGTGTTCTCAGGATCGAGGGCAGAGACGATGCTCCCTTGTTTCGAGGCAGGTCCTTCATTGTTGTTACACCGGACCTATCTATTTTTAGCGCTGTGCTTGCAGTAGCGCTAGGAGAGAGACGAATCTCTCACTCTCAAAGTAAAGTCAAGGACTTGAACGGTTCAGTGCTGCAATCTTAAGAGCAGACAGAATTGAAAAACAAACTGAAGCTCTTATTTCGTATCACGAAAAAAAGTCACTATCGTGAGCTTGTGCGACGGACTCACAATTCTATTGACTAAGGGTCAACCTAGAAGAGAGAAAATTCAATCGCTAACTTATACCCTTGTTATAGAACTGGTAGTTCTAAGGCAGTATAGGAGAACTTGTTTTACTAAACCTCTGGGGCCATACCCGAAGGGTAGAACAAGCTAATCAAACTCTGAAGGTGGGGATAACAGCGGACAACCGAGCAAGCTATCTCGAGA